>JAWWES010000001.1:114337816-114364390 GCA_035583135.1 Lophotriccus pileatus
CCTCCTGTCAGGGAGTTGCAGAGCCAGAAGGTCCCCCCTGAGCCTCCTTTTCTCCAGGCTGAGCCCCCCCAGCTCCAGTTACACCCATCCTGAACACCCTTGATGCTACAGAAGGACAGTCAGGACTAAGGAAAAGCTGAACATGGATAATAAAACCTTCCCAAAGCCTGTCTCGAGGACCATAACCACCATTGTTAAATCCTCTCAGTCTTGCAGGTCATGAACTCTCCCTGACTCTGACCCAGAAGAGCATTTCAGGTGCAAGTCACACACTTATCACCAACTGATGTGCAAAATGAAGAGGGAACCTTGGCAATTTCTTGCCCAAATTCTGCCATAAATACACTGGGATCCACAAAATTGATGTATAAAGTAGTTTCAGTGTTCAGGTAAGTATTGAAAATAGTTGTTGACAAACACAGGGGGTTATAAACACCATCACCATAAAGTTAAATTATCACCACCTCAGAAAGCCACAGACACCTCAAAAATAAAGCCCCAAAACCTCAAAAAAACCCGCAAATCAAGTACAACCTGATGAAATGTGAAGAAAGCAAGGCCAGAGATGAAACCCACTGGCCCGTTCCCTTTCCCAGCACCAGAACGTCCACTGGGCAAACTGGGAAAGCCACGTCCAAGGAGGGGGAATTCACCTCCTTTCCACCATCTCCAGGGTGGTTTTTTTCCAGTGAACCCCCCAAAGAAGGGACTGGAGCTGCCCAAACTCACCTGGGCCAGAACTCCCCACCCAGAGAGACGCTGGAGCCTCAACCAGCAGGAAAGTGGGGACTGACGGAGTCTCTGCCAACACAAACAGAGCCAGCTAGTGACCAAGAGGCTCCTTGAACCTCTTTTCAAATCACTGAAATGGGAATCTGCTGAGCAAACACCTAATAGGCTAATTAAACAACCCATTAATTAACAGCTAACTAATGAAAACACGGGAGGTCCCGCTCCCTCCTGGAAATCACAAATCCAAGTCATTGGGTTTGCAGGTAAGGAAAGTGCTTGTTTTTCATCCCCAATTCAAAGCTTCCTCTCCCAAAACGTTCTCTATCCACTCCTAGAAACAAACAACAGCCAAACTTCCCTTTTTCCTTTCACAGCCCCTCAGCAAAAGAAGAGAATACAAGAAGAGTTTTGATTAATGCACTTTCTCAGCGGGTAAAAAAGCGAGGGTGGATCCTTCTCACAGCCTTGGCCAACATCCCATCTGCAAAAGGGCATCTTAATCCCCAATCCCCAGGGGATGTCACACCACCTCTCCCTGCTGGACCACCACTGCCCAAGGAAGAACTCCTGATTCCCACGTTTTCCAAGCTGAAATACGTCCTTATGGGGGCCGGGGGTGAGAGGGAGGATAAACGGGAAATACTTCAGGACATCAGAAGGTGCTTGTCCCGCTCAAGAACTGGTTCCAGAGCACCTGAACTGGGTAGTTAAAGGAAGAAACCCCCCCAAATCATCATAATTTTGTACAATATCCAACCAAGCTCCTCTCCTGGGGGGGCTCTCCCCTGTCCTGTGCCCTGCCAGCACCCCCCGAGCTCCAGCCGCGGAATTCCAGCCCGTCCCACTCCCACCTTCCCACAGGAGCTGACCCCGAGTGGTTTTTTTGGGGATTTGGGATCCTAAAGTTCTCAAGAATAATCCCCCTTTGGGTTTGTCCCCACTCTGCTTCCTTGGAAGCCCCTTCCCACACACAGGGATGGAAGAACACTCCAAAGCAGCTCCACAGATCTCGGTTCTCTCGCTCTTGTTGGGCGTTTGTTGGGTTTGGTTTTGTTTCTTTTTGGTTGGTTGGTTTTTTTTTTTTCTCTATTTTTATTGAAACTTTGTACAGAAGTTTTGAAACATTTCCATACAATACTTTTGGACAGGACAAAAATGCCATGGTAAAGGAATGTAAACTGCAAGAAACACAGTCTGAAGTATCCAAATACTCTCTAATAAGAGTTTTTAGTTTGAAGACTAATGCAGGAGGCAAAATAATATGCATACAGGATACAAAGAACAGTATACACAGGGCCAGCAATGCTAACTAGGAGAATTTTGCATCAGATTTACTTCAAAGATTGATAGCAATATGAGAATTCTATACACTAGACCAAAATTAATTTATCATACATCGTTTCTATGACAAAAAGCTTGTCATTAAGGACAGTAGCAACTTACAATATAATTAAGCTGTATTAATCTCATTAACACTTCTAAATCTATATTCCTACTACAGTAATTTTTTTGTTTTTCAGTATATTTGTCTTAGAAGATCTTAACAGACCTTTTAAATAACACTTTACCAAAAGAGACCTGGCTCCATTATAGTGATCTTATCTACATGCCCATTTGGCTTATTTATTTCAAATAAAACAAGGGCCAAGGGGAAAAAAGGCAGGTTTCAAATGCTATATGATATCATTTGGTTTTGGTCTGAAATGTATTTTTAGTTGAAGAGTTTAAAAAAAAAAAACGAAAAAAAAAGAAAAAAACACACCAAAAAAAACGGAAAAAAAAAAAGGCAGTTCATTAATCGGTATTTTATATAAAAATCCAACAGCAACAAAACCCAAAACTACTTCACAGATCCCTAAAAAAACAACACCATTCTATCAGAGATACAAGGTAAAGCAGCATCACTTTGACACCGTGCCTGGAAAAGAAGAAGATGAATGAAGAGACCGCTCGAGTGAGATTAGAAAATTCCGCTTTCTTCTTGAAGAAGACTACTGAACATTTTGCACAGCAACTATTTTTTTTTTGGTTGTTTTTTTTTTTCTTTTTTAATAACCACCTCATTTAAAAACGTTTGTACTCAAGAGACACAGAGAGAGAACTGTCGACCGAGGGGTGCCAAGAGGCACCAGGTGTCACCAGGCCAGGAGCTTCGAGAGCGAGAACGCCAAGTGAAGCCTTTTGAAACCGACAGCAGGAAATAAAAAGAGAAAGCCAAACCGAGGGTTTTGTAACCAAAAAAAAGAAATCAAAACCTCTCCACACAACCAGGAGTTCAGAGATCTCACAGTGAAATCAGAAATCCTAATTATATATGTTTACATTCTAGGACTACTCTTTACCTCAGGCCAATTAAAGCACATTAAACCATTGAATTATATACAAACATTTTCTCTTTTTTTTTTTTTAATCCTTTTTTTTTTCTTTTTTTTTTTTTTAAAAAAAAAAAGAAATGAAAACATTGCACAGAAATCTGCTTTTTTTTTTTTTTAACATCACGTGACAAGGTTGGTTCTCTTTTCAAAACAATTACATTTAAGGGCACAGAACATACAGAATATACCAAATGACCAGATGAGTAATTAATTTTGCTTTGCTGTACATGCTAAATCCAAAGATTTCCTCAAAAAAAAGCTGGAGCTCCACAACTCCAGCTTCTCCCATGTATCCTGTTCTCTGAAAGGGAGCATCTCCCAACACCTCCTCTATCTTAGGATTTAAAAAAATAGATATATAAAAAAAATAAAGCTGTTTTAAAGTCGAAAGCATCTTCTAAGATCCTCGGATGGCTCTGCCCTCTCCACTGGAACCCCGGGGGGGTGAGTTCAGCTCCCCCCTCAGTTACAGTGCTCATGACTCGCATCAGAAGTCTCATGTTGGCCCTTCTGGGATCAGGGAACACAGAAGAGAAGTAAAAATACACAATACAATATATACTGAAGGCCATTTTTATTTCTTACAATCTCCCCCCGTTTCCTTCTAGGAAAAGCTACCAGGAAAAATTACAAAAACAACAACAACAAAAAAAAAACCCTCACCCCTAAACTTTGGCAGAGAAAAGCATCAAATCAGGCATTTAAAAAAAATTAAATAAGAACAGTCTCCCAAAATTTACTATTAAGCTCTCGAGAAGCCCTTTCCTTTTTTTTTTAATTTTTTTTTTTTTAATTTTTTTTTTAAATAAAAGGCTTCGACCATTTCTGGGAGAAAATTCAAATATCTTAACAGAAAAAAAAAATAAGTTAAGGGAAATATCAAGAAGCAAAAAAAAAAAAAAGAAAAAAGAAGCTGTCATTCCAAAAAAGATCCGTTTTTCCAGCCTGTCATTCTCAGCTCAAGGCAATAAATAATCCGCGATAAAAGCAAGTGTCCTCCTGGATCTCCTCCTGCACCACCAGCCGGTCCCACCGAGGAGGAGGAGGAGGCCACAAAACTTCTGGAACTGATTGTCCATTCTGGGAAACACTCTGGAATGTTACCAGCCCCCCCCAAAAAAAGAAAAATCGGTGTTCCACCCAAAATTCCTCCACACCTGCCGTGACTAGCAAAGGCATGTTTACGCTATAAAAAAATCCTCAAGCAACTTCTCCCAAGGTCCATAACACAGGGTGAGGTACCAAAAGGCAGCTTTGCTTGAAGCCTTATAAATATGTCTATTTTTTTTATAATAAAGGCCTTTTGTTAAGTGGTTATTTGCAGCAAAGAACATCAGCGAGTTCTACGACCTCTACGCCGCGAAAACAGAAATAAACCCCACGTTTCTAAACGCGAAAAAAAACCAAAAACAACCAAAAAAAAACCCAACCCCGGAGAAATAATTTGCTTAAAAGCTTCTTCACCATAACAGGTCCAAGGATGGGGAGGGGGATGCAGAGTATTAATTCATGAAGTAATAAACAGGCCGCCTGCCAATTCTGGCTGTGATCAGTGTGGCCACTCGTTGGTTTAGGAAGCGAGAATATCTGAAGTGAGAGATGGAGCAGCTCACATCAGCGAAAGGCTCCACTCCCTCCCACCCTCCAAGGGTAATTCCCCCATGGATTGGAGCTCCAGTGAACGGGACACCCTTTAAACAGCAAGTTATCCAGGGGAAGGCAAAGAGGAGCTGAAAGGAGCAGGGAAAAGCCACTGGAAGCAAAGCCCTGCCGGGGTGGCCGCGAAAGCCGCGCCTTCCGCTTCCCAACCTTTTTTAAGGCACCCTGGGAACACAAAAAAAGAAAAGCAAGCACAGGTGAGGCGATGGCAGCCGAGCCAAAGGGTCCCTGAGCAAACCTGGCTTCGCAGGTCGTGGCAAAGCCTTTGTGGATGCCGAGAGCACAGAGGGGCGGCCCCGGGGAAAGCCAAGCACCAGCCGCTCCTCCAACGCGCGCCGAGCTCCTGGGACAGCGCCTGGCACGGCAGGCTGCTTCCCTGGGCCAAAGCAGGCATGGTTTTAGCCACATCCCAGCCTTTTCAGGAGGAGATTGTTGGACTGAGATTATCTTTACCCTCCACGGGTTGTTGTTTTCCGTCCCCGCTACGAGACCAAACGTTGCCCGACGTCGATTTACCCCCCTAGACAAAAAAACCCCACGTGCTTTGTACGTCCTCTCATCCTTCCCAACTCAGCCCCCTAATGAAGTGACTTGAGATGCCACGAATTCCCGTGCTCTTTTTAATTTCTGCCATTAAAAAGGGGTTGAAGTATGTATCCCAACAACATCCCAACCTCTCCACCTCAGAGCAGTCGACTTCCCAGCGGCAACAACCAAACCCAGTGGAGGCAAGTGGGGGCATCTCAGCCTCTGTTCAGAGTTTTGGAATGAATGAGATTCAGTCGCTACAAAAACACCACCAAAACCAGCAGGAAAAAAAACCACCCAGAAGAATGGAAGTGAACCATTTCATCTGCAAAGATCCACGAGCAGCTACTAAATGTGGACGGGTTACGGCACCGCTGGGCTGGAGAGGGAACCTCCTCCAGCACTCAAAGGCAGGATTAACCCAAAGGTCAGCCCTACAGACTGATTTCTTAGGAACTGCTTCTTGTTTATGTGCCAAGGAAACGTGGCTGGACCCTGGAACTGATTCTGCTGAACACTCAGATGGTCCCTCAGACCGTTTTTGGCCCAGCCAGTTTGTTCTCTCCCAAGCCCTGAATGAGCTCGGGAGCGAAGACAACCGGAGGAATTATTTCCATGGAAAGCCTGGATATGACCACTGCGTCCTGGAGTTGGGAGGGGGGTTAATACTTGGAAGGGCAGCCACACACTGTCAGCTCTGCACCCAAAAACAAGCCCAAGGGGGTGTGGACTGAGCTCTGCTACCTTCAGGTCTGCTGAGCTCCACGTGCTGCACACCTGGGAACTGCTCATCCCTGCCTTGGGATTCATCCCTCAGCAGGGAAGATCCTCAGCACCTGGAGAGCTACTAATTGTCTGGGAGATGTGAACTTTTTTGGAAGAACCACGAGGGCAGGCCTCGATTCCCGACACAGATTATGGCGGCACACGTTCCTCATCTCCTGCCACGGAGTCCCTCGGGAGCTGTTTTGAGGAGGGAGCTTCAGGCTGGAAGAATTAGGAGGAATTTCTTCAAAGAGGCCATCAGGTATTGGAGTGGGCTGCCCAGGGAGGTGGAATCACCATCCCTGGAGGTGTTGAGGGTGAGACTGGATGTGGCACTCAGTGTTCTGGTCGGGTCAAGGAGGTGGTGTTGGGTCACAGGTGGGTGGACTCAAGCTCAGAGCTCTTTTCCAACCTCAGTCACTCTGTGATTCCTCAGACAAAAAATAAAGGAGGCTTGACAGGGTGAAAGGGGAAATGGGAGAAAACATGAGGCAAGAGGACTCTGGAAAATAAGGAGCACTTTCACCTCTCTCCCCCACTTCCCCTTCCTCTCTTCTCCCCGCGCAGACTCCGTCTGGGGACAGGCTCCTTCCAGACACTCACAGCAGAGGAAAACAGTCCTTTTCCAGGGTGGAAAACAAACTGACAGTACACAAAGCCTCACCTTTCTCTTCTTCCCAAGTGGTAGAACATGCAAACAGGTTTTATCCCTAAAAAGAGCCTAATCCTGGGTCCTAAAGGGTCAGAGACTGAGGAGGATGAAATTATCTTCTTGGCCTTATGGCCAGAAACTAAACCACCAATTTCACCTCAACATGAGGAAAAACATCCTTCCATGGAGGTGGCAGAGCCTGGAAGAGCTGCCCAGGGAGGGAGCAGAGCCTCTCTGGAGACATCCCAACCCCACCTGGACACGTTCCTGTGTCACCTGCCCCAGGTGCCCCTGCCCGGGCAGGGGGATGGACTGTGGGATCTCCACATTTCCCTTCTCACTCTGCTGAATAGAAAACCCAAATAAAGACTAGTTCTTTTTCCTTCTCCTCCAGTGACAGTTTGTCATGTCCAGGCTTTTTTTTTTGGTTTGTTGTTTCTTTCTTTTTTTTTTTTTTTTTTAATACAGCAATTTTTCAGTACTGGAATTTACAGTGGATTTAAAAAAAATAAAATAAATCAAAAGACAAAACTTCTCTTACAAAGAAGAAATAAAAACAGAAAGCTACTAACAACTATCATGTTTTAAGTGCTATAAAATGAGACAAAATAACTCCCCGTTGTCGCCACAAGAGCAATGAGAAACTGAATTAAAAAGAAATAAAAATAAAAATAAACCCAACTGAAAGCAGTGAGCAAAATTAAGAAGTGCTAAGTTGGCCAAGGTAATACAGTTATTTTACAGGATGTGCATCGCAGCTCTACACTTAAAAAACCTCTTGACACAGCTTTAATCATTTAGATTTTCCACACTGGTAAATGATTACTCGTTATCTTAATGCTGACTGAGCTGGAACTGCCTGACTTCAAACACAGCCACCTGCCTGCCTTTGGTATATTTATACACGTAAAAAACAGAAGGTTAGTACTGCAAATGGAACAACAACCACAACAACCAAAAATAACACAAAAGGGAAAAAAAAAAGAAAAAGCCACCACAGGACAGGTTCTGCTTTGAGCAGAGAGAGGACAACACGTCTCAAATGGTTTGGAAATAGGCTAAAGCTGAGTTGATCTTACAATTATAGCGTAAACAATGCCTGGGTTGTGGTTATGTTGCTTGAAATTCAAAAAGAAAAAAAGAAAAAAAGAAAACCAATCTCCAGAGACCTGTATCAACTTCTGTATGTTCAGCCATACCCTTAAAAGTTCACTATTCACTCACAAAGAGAAGTAGACAAACATGAATATTCCAAGCGAACACACACAGACCAGTCCAGTATTTAGTAATAGTTTAACTTTTGGAGTCTCTTCCAGCATTTGTAAACAAACAGTCTCTTCCTCGACCTCCCGAACAGCTCTCTTGGTCATGGTTTTACTTTTAAAGCCACAGAACCAATCTATGAATTTCAAATGTCTCTCCGTGTCCTCAGTCTCCTCCTCGTGCTTCTTCTCCCCCATCAGAGCGGCCTGGCCGTTGGAGTAACAATCCACCGGCGTCTCGACTTCGGAGTGGCTCACCGAGATCACCGGGTTGCTGTCGTCTCTGCAGGTCACCAGGAGGTTGATGTCCTCCGGCTTGAGGTTCTTCAGGTTCTCCTCGGACTTGCCGTTCGGAATGATGTGGTTGGCGTTCTCGTTGCACTTGAGGATGCTCTTCTCCTGCGCCTTGTACAGCTCCCCCTTGGCCGCCGCCTCCTTGGCGCTCCCGTTCTTCAGGGCCCAGAAGGTGGTGGTCCGGACCTGCTCCTTGGTGGGCGGCGGCGTCAGGAGGCTGACCACGACGGTCACGATGCCGGTGATCCAGAACAGGGCCGTGGCCACATACATGTAGTGGATGTTCTTGATGAAGCCCGGCCTCGTGTCCGGCTGGTCGCACTCGGGAGCGCGGTAAATGAAGGCCAGGATCAGCCGGACGGCGCCCAGCACGAAGCCGGCCATGCCGCCGTAGAAAGCGCCCTGCTCGTTGCAGCGCTTCCAGAAGATCCCCATGAGGAACAGGGCGGCCACCGGCGGGGTCAGGTAGTCCGCGACCTCCTGGATGTACAGGTACATCTGCCCGCCCTGCATCTCCACGATGATGGGCACCCAGGCGATGCTGATCACCACCATGAACGCCACGAAGACCCTGCCGACGATCATCAGCTCCCGGGACGTGGCGCTCTTGCGGATCAGCTTGTAGACGTCGAGCGTGAAGATGGTGCTGGCGCTGTTGAAGATGGAGTCCAGGTCGCTCATGAGCGCGGCGATCATCACGGCCATCATGAGGCCCCGCAGGCCCACCGGCACCAGCTTCATCACCAGCCGCGGGTAGGCGATGTTGGAGCAGCCGGCCCTGCTCCCGCAGACCTGGAAGCAGTGCTCGGGGTTGATGCAGGCGATGTCGTCCGCGAACAGGATGCGGGAAATCATCCCCGGGACGACGATGATGAACATGGGCAGCAGCTTCAGGAAACCCGCCATCAGGGTGGAGCCTTTGGCGTGGGCGATGTTTTTGGCGGCCAACACCCTCTGCACTATGACTTGGTCGGCGCACCAGTACCAGACGGAAGCCGGGGTCTGTCCCAGCAGGAACCCGGGCCAGGGAATGTCCTCGTCCGTCGGCTCGCGCAGCATTTTGAGAGCGTCGGGCTTCGGGTCGACGTTGCAGGAGTTGGTGTTGGAAATGTTGTAGGTCAACAGGATGGACGTGATGTTCGGCGCCGCCAACATGTACCTCCTCTTAACCTCTTCGAACCCGCCGACCTCCGTGATGCTTATGATCATGAGCGTGAGGGCCCCGATGATCATAAGCAGGGCCTGCAGGGTGTCTGTGTAGATGACGGCCACCAGCCCTCCGGTCACGGTCAGGAGCGCGGTCATTCCAATAAGCAGGATAACCGACAGGTAGAGGTTCCAACCTAGCGACTCTTGGATAAAAAGCGCCCCCGAATACAAGTCAACCGAGAGTTTGGTGAAGATATAAAGAATTAGAGACAACGCTGCAAAATAGATTTGAATCCTATGCCCTCCGAAACGCTTGGACAAGTATTCGGGCATGGTGTACACTCCCGACCGGATGTAGACGGGGACGAAGACCCATCCCAAAAGCTGCAAAAGCATTAAGGCGTTGAACTCCCACGCGCCCACGGCAAATCCACTCGCCGCTCCAGATCCTGCGAGCCCAATGAAATGTTCACTTCCAATATTGCTCACAAACAAAGAGGCACCGATCGCTACCCAGGTCATAGAACGCCCTGCCAAAAAGTAGCCACTCACGGTGCTCCGATTGTACTTCCACATGGCAAAGAAACCTATGCACATGACCAGCACGAAGTACAGGGCCACAATGGCAATGTCTGCCGTCTCCAGAGCAGCCCTCATGTTTGTAACCGGCTGGCGTCCACTTCTCGCCCCCCAGCCAACGTCTCTTAAGCAACACGTGAGCCAGTTAACAAATATCAACACTGCGGCTCAAATTCTTTGTCCCTTGGTTTGCTGTCCTGATGCTGGTGGCAGTGGTACATTTACTTTCTCCGCTTCTCAACTGGGAATTTGGAACTTAGCACGCACTTTTAATCCACATTCCACAAGAGCATCAGCCTTAACTCAGTTGATGTAGGAGAAATTCTTAGTTGCAGCTAAGTTTAGTGAGGCCTACTGTACCAACCCTGCAAGGCAGCAAAGACAAAAGACAAAGATTGAATTAGAGAGGAATTTCATGAAGTAATGAGAAAAAATTTGAAGTGTAGCAAAACAACGACCGAACACCGCAGATTTTTTTCCCCCTTTTACACTTCCTGCCGTATTTATGCAGTTCCACGACAGGCATCACTCGGTATCTGCAGAACCAAGCAGCAAAGCCCTTCACAGGGCAACTTCAGTGGTCACAGGTACCTTTGGAGGCGCAGCAATGGGGGAGGATTGAAGGGCCCAGACCCCCCAGAACGAAGCAAGGAACACAAACACGTTTTATTTCGTGGTAATTCAGTGTCTCACAGGTCTAGTTCTCAAGCCACTGAACGGGTCTTCCTCTTTCAAGCAATCTTAGGAAAATAAAATGAAAATAAAACCCAACAAATAACAACCTCTACGGAGCTCAGACCTGGCCAGCCATTCCCTGCATGGCTCTAGCACTGCATCCCACAAATCCTGACAAGATCCTGGCACCACATGGATGCACTGGCTGCTAGAGCTAAAGAAAAAAAAAATTAATGAAAAAAATCAAAGTGAAGTCAGAACACCGTCAAAAAAACAACAGGAATTTAAAATCAGCTGGAGAATTGAGGTTATTCCACAGGTTTGAGGTGAGTTCTGGGGTACAATCACAGGGTTACATTTTACGTGGAAACTTCTTCCTACGTGTCCCACGGGATCCAAGGGAAGACAAAGTCCCGTTCAAGCAAGTGGCAGAAGCAAAACTCTGCCTGACATCCCACCTTAGGTAGTTGTGCTGGGATTGTGCCTTTGGATTTTCTGGGAGCACCCCAGGCCCGGGAGGGAACACACTGGGTGGATTTTGGTAGCAGCTGGATGTTCCCAGCATGCATTTGCATCCAGCCACGGAAAGGTTCACCACCATCCCAGGGAGAAGGTGTGGAGGCAAGGCTTCCCCTGGCTCCCCTCTTCCTGGGACCCAAATCCCACCTGACATTATCCCAAACGATGTCAGGGAACAAAATCCATGGAGGCAAGCGGGGCCCAAGAGCTGGAAGTGGAGGGGACAATAAAGACGTGCTGGCAGAGCTGGAGAGGCGGGAGAGGAAGAGGCACGGAAGGACATGTTGGCTCCCACCTCTGTCCTGGAGATGGGATCCTCCCATCTCCTGTTTGTGCCTTGGGAGGTATCATGGAATGATGGAATGGTTTGGGTTGGAAGGGATCTTAAAACCATCCAGTTCCAACCCAACACCTTCCACCAGCCCAGGTTGCTCCAACCTGGCCTTGGGCACTTCCAGGGATCCAGGGGCAGCCACAGCTTCTCTGGGAAACGTGTGGCAGGGCCTCATTTCCCAACCCAAACCCCTTTGATGGGTTTGGGGAGTGCTGGACATGGGATCCTCCCATTTCCTGCACCAAGCAGGGAAAGGGAAGGGGAGACCAAAGCAAAGATCAGAACAACAAACCAAGATTATTGCAGAGAACAAGGAACGGGGTCGGAGTCCATTCCTCTTCCCCACCCACTGGTGAGTATAATGTACACACAAGAAACCCCAAATCCCTGGATATTATTCCTGACCACAAGATCCACCAGTCTCACAAGTCTCCAGGTGCTCCCCCTTCCACTCCACTGGCAGGATTGCTCTGGGCTGGAACTCCATGTCCCTGTTAATTAATGATTAATACAAACAGCCGGATAACGTATTCCAATATTTGGCTGCTTTCCTGTTTAGCATCCCTGTAACATATTCCTTGTGTTTGAAGAGTAAATAAAACCACTGCGAACTCCAAGACAGTTAGGGTTGCAAACACACACCTTGCCCCTTTGTGGTGCAGGAATCGATGGTGCTGAGGGGCAAATGTGCATTTCTCGTGTATTTTAAAAGATGCCAGAAAAACCACAATTTCAACCTCAAGGAGAAATTCACAGCCATGTTGTTTGTATGGCCTGGCTGGTTTTCAAGAGGACTCCAGAATCAAAAGAGATATCTAATAACAAATATATGTTTTAAAAAGATGTACTTTAAAAATATTTAATAAAACATTCAATGAAAATATATTATATATAATTAATTATATAACAATATATTAAAAATATACAATATATACTAAAATATTTATATGTTATTTATATATACTAAAATAATATGTATTGGGTTTGTATGGATGAAATGGTTTTATACATTGTAATCTATTTTATTATATTAAATATATACTGAGATAATAAAATATTTAATAAAATATATCATAAGAATCTATAATGGAAATATAAATAATGAAAACATAGTAAGGGTCTCCACCACAAACCCACAGGAGTGGGGATATTCCTGGAATTACAGCCAATAAAGAGGGAACAGGGAGACGTGGCACAAGATGGACTGGTCACAGCACTGAGCTAAATTTATCATTCCTCATAAGCCTCAAACCACAGATGTATTTTAAATTCTTCCATAGCAGAATTCCCAGTTCTCCCCACCCGCAAGTCCAGTAGTTAAGTGCTCTATTAGCTTAATCCAACCCAAAATTATAAACACTTCACATCAGATGACGCAGCCAGGCCCAAGCCTGATGTCCTATTCTTGGCTGTAAGCTCTTTAGCAGTGTTGTGTCTTTACTAGATTCTGCTACATTTTCAACCACGTTATGTTTAGGCCAAAACTATAAATATTTAAGCCAAGGGGAAGAAGAGATTTTACTCAGACACGATAAAAACTACTATGAATTGGAAGAATAGCAAGATAAAGAGAGAGTAATAATTGGTATCATCCCTCTTCTGTTGTCCTGCTCTATTACTGAGGGATGTTCAACCTGGACTTGAGTTCCCCTCCCAGCAGCTTCCCTGGAGGGTCAGCAGTGACCTTCCAGAAGTACCTTACACAGGAATAGCGGAGGAATCACAGAAGTATTTTCTAAAACTCGTTCTATTTGATACAAAATGTGGCTGCCCCATCCCTGGAGCATCCAAGGTCAGGTTGGATGGGGTTTGGAGCAGCTTGGGATGGGGGAAGGTGTCCCTGCCCATGGCAGGGGGTGGGATGAGATGAGCTTTGAGGTAACTCTGAGCCTCCGAGTCTGTCAGGATTAATCTGCTCAAATAAATCGTGACAATTAAGACGCTTCCCCAACTGCACCGGGCTCAGTCCTGAGCAAAAGAAACAACCTGTGAACTTCCCTGAGCAATTCCCAGGAGAGGGCACAGCCAGGCAGTCCACACAGCCCCCCCTCACCTCTGTGACCTGGATCCCGCAGGGTTCAGCCCGAAAAGGGGCAAAGTTTTCAGCGGCCGCTACAAATCGGCTGCCTCGCCACTAAATTACAGCCCTAAAGTAGCTTCTTGTACCAGTTTCTTAGACCTAATTCTAAAATAACCCTGGAACTTCTTTTTTTTTTTTTTGGTTCATTAGGAAAATGAGACTCGTCCCTCTGAACTTTCAGCAAGTTTTGACCTCGACTCTTACAAAGGACTTTGGAGGTGCCCCATGTGAGTTTAATCTGGAGTTATTAGAACACTGAACATTGTGGCACTGACAGGGGAAAAAAAAGAGAGACAGAAAGACAGCCCTGCTGCCAAGGACTGGGAAGTTCTTCTTTCCCCCTAAGGCTGTTTTCTGGCTGGATCATATCAAAGGCACAAAACAATGTGCTTCCCTCTTGTCTGGAGATAGAGGCTGCAGCTCTGGGGAAACAATTCACATGTTTCTCCTCTTCTTTAAGGCAAAAAAAAAAAAAAAAAAAACCAAACCAACTCCCAAGCAATTCCCTGGAGAGGCATCAGATAATGTGAAGCAGACCCAGGGTGGGATTTTGAGGAGAAATTTGTAGGATGGTTTCAAAGGAAAACTTTCTCCGCAGTGCTTTTCTAATAAAACGGGGGTTTAAAACATGCCAGGATCAAACTGCTCCAGCCCTAAAGCAACTATTTGTTCTCAGCTCAGTCATCTTCTTGTTAGACGGGAAGTTTCTCAGTTGTTCCCTTTTTTCTTCCTCAATCCCAATGTTTTAGGGGTTAATCTGAGGATGCAGATGCTCACATATCACCCAGCAGCGTCCAGAGCTATCACTGAGCACAGTCAATATTTGACTTGGTTCACACACTTCAAAAGAGTCCTCGTGGAAACAACATTTTCCCTCTCCACCTTCCTCAGTGAGTATTTCAGCTCCTACCTGGAGCATTTCAACTCCTACCTGGAGCATTTCTCCTACTGGACAAACTCCCTTGCTTGGAAGAAACGTGTCCAGACTATCAGGCTCGATACCTGCATGGGAAATATTAAATAATACAAGTCTCGTGCCTTGAGTGGGGTCTGTCCAACACCCAACCCCTGGAGTGTGTTGTCTGGACTCCTCACACTGCCACGGACACACGAGGGAAGGAGTTCCTACCTGTCCACAGAGCTGTTTGAGGCACCCTCATAAAAAGAATAAATCTGAAGAAAATTAAAAAAAAAAAAGAGGAAAAAGCTCTAGAACAGAAAAAAAAAAAGGAAAAAAAAAAAAGGAGCACAAAAGCTCTTTGTGGAGTGACTGATCCATAACAACTTATGTAGTCCATGCCCTTGAGAGAGCAGGGACCATCCTTGGCAGCTGCAAAACAAACCCCTCAACATCCAGGGCAGCAGTTTGAGGACTGTCCCTTGTTCAAGCAGGAGCTGGGGCAGGAATCCCACCTGGGACACACAGGGGGACGTGGTGGGAGGCAGCAGAGCTGGGAGGCTGAGCTGTGACATCTCATTAATAACCCCAGGTCGAGGTCTGGACTGGCATTTCCAGCAGCTCAACAGGCTGCAGGAGGAGAGGAGCCCGTTCACGGGTCACCCGTGACACTGCTCTGCATCCTCAGCCCTGGAGGACCTGGATGTCACAGAAACAACTCCACAAAGCCCCCTGCTGAAGTGCAAGGTGAGGAGCAAGCTCCAAGCCACTCACTCCCAGGAGTCCTCACAAACACCTCAGGAACGTGGGGTTTTTGGCTGGCGGTTCAGCCATCGCTCCAGTCCTGGTCTCCATTTCAGGGCAGCCCCCGAAAAAGCAGCTTTTCCCACCATCCAGGTCTCCTCCGTTCTTTCCTACAGAACTGCTGAGGGAGACAGGAGAGAAATGAGTGAAGGAAACAGGGAACTGCCCTGCTGCCAGTCAGGAATGTCATGGACAGGGACGGCTGCAGAAGGAGCAGCTGCAGTGGTGTGAGGCCAACAGAGGCTGAAGGGCACTGGGACTGACACTGCTAGGGCAGGAGATCAATTTAATTGTCATTTTGAGTTCTTTTTAACCATTCTGCCACCTATCCCAAGCACATACAGCTATTTAGTGTCCCAAGTTAAGGAGGCAGAAGAAAGTGCTTCAACACTCCACAGACACAAGAGAAGCCCCAACTGCCAGACAGGAGGGAGAGGGATTGTTTTCCAAACCCTAAACACCAGCAGTGCCCCAAAGCTGCTCTAGGGCCCTGATTCCCACGGGATGGTTTCCTTGGCCACCAGTCAGTCCCCAGCACTCTGACAGGACTGGCTTTGCTTCCACTGCTCCTCCCAAAAAACTCCAAACACCTAAAGGGGAAGGAGGGAAAGTTCATGTCATTTGATGAGTGACTTCATCACAAGAGCAACAGCAAGAGAATGGGGGAAACAAACCTAAACACACAAGTGGTTGATTTTGGTAGTGGATTTGGGACCACTCTGGTTCTCTGGAGGTAGAGGACAAACCTTTAATAATCACCTCATTAAAAGCACTTATCAAAAAGTGCTGGGAAATCTCTGCCACTGCTGAAGGTGCCCCTTTCCTTCAGCTCAGAGCTGTGATTTCAGTCACATCACCATTCACCAGCAACTGCCACAATCCTAGCAGAAAAATTGGGATTTAATGCAATTTTAAGAGAATCTGGGCTTCAGAATTGACCTGGGCAATGAGAAAGAAGTGGTGCCACTGCCACTGGGTAAAATCCTAGGGAGAATGAAAAAATAAAACCAGATTCATCATTTAGGACTTCCCCAAGTCCCCCCCACATTTATGGCTCCCAAAACCTTTCCAAGAAGCACCACAAGTTTTATTGAAGGGTGAGAGAGAAGTTCAGAGGGAATTCACATTCCCAGGATTGAAGTCTGAGGCCCTCCAAGCTTCCTCTTACAACACCCCTGATCCTTCTTGGGGATCTTAAGGCAGCAAAACAAGGGCTAAATGAAGTTATGTTGGTTATAAAACAATGCTATTCTACATCAGGCTCTGTAATTCTCTGTATTAAAAGCCCCCAAACACTGATTTATTTTTCTGAAAAGGTCTCCAAGACATCAACTCCACTGAACACATTCCCCTCCTGTATCCATGCTCCACATGCACCTTGATTTTTAGCTATTATTCCTGAGACATTTGCATAACTGAACACAAGGACTGGCTTGGAAATGGACAAACCAGGATTAAAACACAGCAGAACAACAGTTCCCAAGCAGTTCCTGAGCCTTCCTTCACCCCATCTACTTCTTTCCTGCCCTTCTCCTCCCCGAGGTGCCGAGTTTTCTTCAGGATCTCATTTCCAGCACCAGAGAGAAGCAATTCTGGGGTGGAAATCACCAATGTTACAGCCCTGGAACGAGGGAACTGGAGAAATCAGGATGTGCAAAGAGAGCAAGAACTCCCCTCATTCCAAAACAGGTATGAAAGATTGGAAAAAAGAAAACACACACACACACGAGCTGAATTAACAGCTTATTCTTAGTGAGGTAATAGGCTTTTTTTTTTAAAGGAGTCAGTCACTTTTGAGAGGTTTTACAACAGTGGAGAGCAATGATGGTATTTTAGCACAACTCTGCTTTTCAGGAGTTCAAAGACAGAGCAGCTGAAGTTTCACACACACAATAAATCCACAGGTACACACAGACACAGTGAGCACTCCAGGAAGGACACACAGCCCAGAGGAAAAGCACATTGCTGAGCTAACAGGGCCAAAGAGAAGCTGTATCCCAAATCCCACCATTCCTGCCCCCTGGAAAGGGGCTGTGTATCCCCACTGAACCCTCCCAGATCCACCACGGGCCTGCCCAAACTCCTGCCTCAGCACTCAGGGTGGGGAACAAGAATCAGGGAAGGCAGGAATCCTATTTCACACCCTCACACTGCAGGCTGCAAACCAAGAGGCTCCTGAGTCCCTTTTTCTGGCCACAAACTCTCCTTGGCCAACTTTCCAAACTCACCTCCGTAACAAGTCTCTGCAATAAACTTAAACCAGGATGAAACTACCCTGTAGAAGAAAATAATCCTCCCCCTCCTCCCATGCCCACGTCAGGCACGTCTCCCACCCCTGGCAAAAACCTCAGCCTTGGACATGGTCCTTTTTTAAGGCCAAAAATGGAAAACATTAGGCAGGAGGGGATCGTTCTCAAACGCTGCCTGCCTCACACCACCCCAAAATCCAGTTTTTCCTACGGAATGCTTAAGGCAGAACAACAAAAAGCTGCCTCCACCAGGCTTGTCTTTTAGTCCCGAGTCTTTGGTCTTCTTTCCAGTACCCCCTGGATCCTTCCCTGCCAGTGAAGAGCCTCAGTGGAATGAGAGGAAAACTTTTGTGTAATTTTAAGCTGCTCAGCAGGGAAGGGGGGGGCGGGCAAAATTCCACTGGAATTTTGGAACAACAGGTGGGTCCACCAGAAAGGAAAGAAAACAACACCAGTATCTTCCTGCTTCCTTCTCCCCCCTCCCTCCTGGCAACTCAGACATCAAAAGCCCCAGTGCTGCTGCTGCCCACACAGCAATTAAGTTTAACAGTCAAGATGTCAGGCAACACCACTGCCCAGCTACTTTGGCTTTCCTGAAATAGCTGCCAATCTCCAGGTAGGGAATTTCTGAGGCTCCAGAGGCAACAAACAGATGCTGAAGGCGAGTCCTGCTGTGTGAACAGGCCCCTGAAAATGAGAGCCCACGTTCAGGGCAGGATTGTTACTGATTTGTGTCATCTGGAGGTGTCCAAGGCCAAGTTGGAGGAACCTGGGCTGGTGGAAGGTGTCCCTTTGAGATGCCTTCCAACCCAACCCATCCTGGGATTGCAGAGGTGGGTGGATGTGTCTCCCAGTCCAGGTACTTGCTGAAACAAGGTTATTTGATTAGGTTTTAGACTATATACTATATTATGCTTTTATCCTGTGCTACAGGTGAAGTGATATAATGTATAGATATAACAGTGCTAATAAAATATTGATCAGCTTCCCCCCCTTTCAGTGAAACGCTCTGAAATAGGAATTATTGGCAAGCTGTCCGTTCAGTTCAGTTCCAGTTCCAAAGCCCAGGTGTCCCTGGGCCCTGCTCTGCTTGACAAGGTGGTCATCAAAGGTTGGACTTGACCATCTTGGAGAGTTTTTGCAGCCTGAACTGGGATTCTGGGATTCCCAGCTTGGCAGAGGCGGGCTGTGCCTGTCCTGGGGTCCCAGGATGCCCCATTCCCGTGGCATTACCATCTTTCAGTCACTCAGCAAAACGGCACCAGAGCAACAGGGAGCCACTTCCAGCTCTTCCTTCCTTCCCTTTCCCCCCCCAGCTTCCTTCCCTGGACTCTCAAGGGAGTTTCAGCAGGAAAGGGATGCCTCCCTGCAGGACTCTGCTCCCTCCAGCACGCCACAGCTCCTGCTCATTCACCAGTGGGTCACTGCCCCCTTCCCTGCTGAAGGTCCTGCTCTGCCAAAGACAACTGCTGGGAGAAAATCAGGAGTAACTGGGAACTCATCTTTTGGGATGAACAGGAAAGCCCAATGAACAGCTGGTGTCTTCCCCATCACTGCTTTGGCTCAGGCTCCTGGGGGCAGGTAAGGTGCTGTTTGCAGACACGACCCACAAGGACTCGGTGATCCCTGGGGGTCCCTTCCAGCTCGGAATATTCTGTGACTCTGGGACTGGTAACAGCAGAAAACAGGAGTAAAACCTGCCCTCAAGCTCCCCCAGCTCACCTTATTATTAGTTCTTTGCACATTCAAGTGGAAAAAGCAACGGATGTGGGTAAAAGTCATCATTTCCACCCCAAGTTCCTGTCACTTCACTGACCCCAAACCCTCCTTTTCCCAAAGCATCTCCTCCAGACCCTCACACACAAACCAGGTCCCTCCCCCTTCAAATCCAGCGCTACCACAGAGTACCAGGCTTATTTATTTGTTTTGGGGGTGCTTTTAGGGTCTCTTATTATTGTTTTGCCAAGAGTCACTGACTGATGATGAGAGTTTCCAATGTTTACAAATATGTTGCTTCTGCAAGTCCGGCTGCTCAGCTTTGAGTTCAGCATAAAGTCAGGGGTGTTTGTGGGAAGAACCTGACACAGCCAGTGACAGAGCTGCAAACTGAACCTTGTCCCCTCTTGTCCCCCCCCAACCCCAAAGGGTCGCGTTTTTAAGGCAGGAAACGAAAGGAAAGAGGCTTTGAGGAGTCAAGACATGAGGACACACCGGAGCATCAGGCAGGACCAAGGGGTTGTGCTGGCCAGCAACAGGGTTTAAAGCCACAAAAAGGGACTGGAGGGATTTATTCTGCTCAGATCTATGAGAATACAGAGGTAACTATTAAAAAAAAAAACCCAACAAACAGCTGTGGGTGGGGAAAACCCCAGAGAAGCACCAAACGTGCCACGGCAGAGAGGCAGGAAGGTCCAGAAGGCTGAGGTTTGCACCCAGGGAGCTCAGAGAAGTCAAGGCCAAGCCGAGAAAGCCAAGTGGCAAAGGTTTGCTGGTGTTTTGGGAGGCAGGGGAGCTGTCACAGGCGAGGAAGGACATCACAGACACCATGGGAAGAGTCAGCACTTGCTCAGACTGAAGCAGCACCAGGACACGCAGCCCCTGCTGGGGCAGGACAGGGAAATCCTGCCTGGGTGCTCCTCCAGGAAGGGGTGAAAAAGCAAGGTATTACTCAGGGTTGTGTATGACCCCTCCAAGTTCTACAGGAAGGCTTTAACAGCCCCATATTTTGACTACTTCAAGTCAGTATTACAGCCAGGATCACAGGGGCCAATAGAGCAACCCCCCCTGCCAGGATTCAGCAGCACCGTGTGGCACAAAACCACCAGAGGAATATTTTTCCGAGTGTTCTCATGCCACAAGAAAGGCAGAAGCAGCAAAGTACTGGAACACACACACACAGAAAAAAAAATCACCCAGATCTGGTGTGCTGTCAACAGCCCAAAAATAGCAGCACCTAGAGACAGACTCCACTACTCATACCAAGGGTAGGTTAAAAACAGCACACCTGAACCCAAACTTCAGGGTTTTAACATATCACACAGCTAAAAAAAAAAAAACACAAACCACCTGAGAGTGCATCTATCTGGAAAGAACATGCTGGAGAGTCAAACTTCAAAGAGGCAAAGGTTGCAGATGTTAAATCCCGGGTGCATCGATGCCCATTAGAAGCATCTTACAGCTAAAAGCTCATCCTGCATCTCCGTGCCCAGATCCTGGAAGCCCAAGGTCCTTTCCAGCAGAGAGCACTCCACGGCATCCTTTCAGAGAAGTCAGTTTATTCCTGCCTCAGTATTATGTCAGATTTGCTACGCTTTCTGCCCTGCATTTCGAGTGCCTGCCCGGCTTAAAGCATCTCCCACACGAACGGCACGGCTATAAAAGCATCTCTGGCTTATCCAGCGATGGGGAGGGGAGAAAAAAAAATAAAGAACGGGGAAAAGAAAATTACGTGTCGACAACCAAGCCAAAAAGGCAGCGTTTTTTTTTTCCCCCGGAGTGAAGGCTGCTCTGAGGTGGTGCAGCAATGTCACCCGCGTTTGAAATTGCTGCTGGGTTTCTCCACTAGAGGACTCAGGTGAGATGTTTCTACTACGGCTTCTGCAGTTAAACCACGGGGTAAAAAAAAAAAAAAGAGAGAGAGAGGAAAAAAAAAAGCCAAGGCAACGCTGACATGTGGCTGGTCCATGTAAAATGAATGGAAATGTACTAGTGCATGCGGCACATCCAGACGTGCTCCCAGAACTCCCAGAGAAACGCGGGGATGATGGTTTAGCTCCCGCCGCTCCACGGCAAAGCTACGTGTTTGTTACAAGTGAAGGTTAAATCCAAGCCTATGTCTCCACGCTGGGCTGGATCAGAGGGTTCCAGCCTAACACAAGCGCTACATTCCAACACCAGCACTGCACATTAAGCTGGAAAGTAGCAGATAAACAAAGGCTATAGAAGGTGCTAGAGAAGGGCCGGTATCAGCTGTGATTTCCCAAATAACCCCCTCCCCAATCTACGCAGAGATGTTCCTAATTTATTATTATTATTTTTACACACATGCACACAACCTCCTCCCCCCCCCACCCTCCACCACCACCACCACCACCTATTGACTCAGCTCTCGTCAAACGGCAAGAGCATCCTAACCGAGCTCCCCCCGCGGCTTTTATCACCGCTCCGCCAAAAAAAACAGCGCCAACGGTCGGTGGCAACGCCAGCCTCGCCAGCCAGCCCTGCCAGGGGCGATACGGAGCCCTATCGGCCCCGCTCAACTGGTGTGTCGGCGATGGAGGGAGCCAAACCCAGCCCTGCTGCCTGCCTGGCGTGGAACCCGCTCCCGGGAGCGTGGGGGGATCGCCCCAAGGCCTGCCGAGGGAGAGGGGCCGGGGCTGGGGGTGCTGCGGCCCCACGAAGGGCAGGGCGGGGTGGGGGGGGGATGGAGAAGAGCTGGCGCTGCGGAGGGACAGGGGATGGATGGATGGATGGATGGATGGATGGATGGATGGATGGATGGGGAAAGGGCCAAGTTCACCTGCACCACGCGGGGGAGGGGGAGGAGGGAGGGAAGGAAAGGAGCAGAAACGCATCCATGTCGCTGAGCCAGGGATCTCCTTACCTGCGGACCAGAGGGGAAGGAGCGGGGGGGAGGAAAGGGGGACTGCGGCTCCCGGGGAGCAACTCAGCAAACTCTCCAAGGGCGCGGGGAGGGAAGGGAAATCGAGGAAGGGGGGGAGAGGGCACGGAGAGACACATGGGGAGCCCGGGCAGCGCTGCGACAGCGCCGGGGGAGGGCGGGCAGGGCCGGCCGGGCCACGCGGGGCTGCGGGGACAGCGCGGGGACACCGGGGGGGACATCGAGGGGGCTGCCAGGTCCCACCTGCCTCCCTCCCTTCCTCCCGTCTCCTCTCCCTCACTCACCCTCTGCATGGCTTTCAGGATCAAAGCCAGTTCATAGCGGGGCATCTTAGAGCCGCTGGCGGCGGGAGGAGCGGGGGGCACAGGGCGGGGAGGAAGGGGGGCTGCGGCGCTGCCGGGCAGGAGAGGGAGGAGGAGGAGGAGAGGGAGGAGGAGGAGGAGAGGGAGGAGGGCAGAGGAGGAGGAAGGCGCGTCCCCGGCTCCTTCCCGCGCGGTCGGTCGCTGCACAGACACCCGGCCGGGCAGGCGCGGCTTAAAGGGCGCCGGCGCTGCGCAGGCTCGGCCCAGCCCGCCGAGCGCCGCCCCCGCCCCGCCGGCCCCGGGCAAAGGGGGGGCCCGGGGGCTGCCCCGCGGCCCGGGCACAGGGGGTGGCTGCGGCCACCGGACCCCCGGGCCGGGCCACGCCGCCCTCCTCCCCACCCCTCTCGGCGGGGCCCGAAAGCAGCGCCCGCCCCCCGCGGCCGCCGCCGCCGCCAGTGGAAATTTCCACGGTGTCCGCCCCCCCCCCCCTTACCCACCCCCGGGGCCCCCCCGGGAGCGGGGGGAGCGCCGCGAAGAGCCCGTGAGGGGAGAGGGGCTGCTCCGGGACGGGCCCGTGAGGGGACACCGGGCTGCTGAGGGTCGGGGGGAGCCGTGATCATCACCCCCTGCCAGCCCCCTGCTGTCCCACGGGCACCTTTCGCCACGCCGGGTGCGCCAAGCCCGCTCTGACCGGGGGGTCTTCCAGAACCTTCCCCCGGTCCTCCTCGGGGCGCCTCAGTGCCCGCCCGGGTCGGAGCTCCCTGAGCCTGTGGGATCTGGGAATATCCCGAGTCACCGCAAGGAGCAGCAGGTCCGAACTCCTGGTGCTGCCCGGGACACCCCAAAATCCACCCCACCGTGTGTCTGAGAGCGTTGTCCAACCCCTCCTGGAGCTCTGGCAGCCTTGGGGCCGTGCCCACTGCCCTGGGGAGCCTGGGCAGTGCCCACCATCCCCGGGGTGCCGGACCCGAGGGGCAGCAGGGAAGCTGACCTTGGGTTTGGGTCCTCCCGGCGGGGGAGGTTGTGGACAAACCCTTCCCAGCTGGGCACACACCCTTGGCATTGTACTCGGGCACAGACACCAAGGTCAGTGACAGATCCCCTCCGTCAGCAGCACATCTGACACTGGGCATCCAGCCGGGGCTGTGCTGGAAGCTACAACCACCTGCACCCACCAGAGGAGGTGTCTGGGGGTGCATCAGGCTTGTTTCAACATTTTTCTTTCACCTGCAGCAGAGACTTGTCCCTCCAGAGGTATTCCCTGCCCCCATGTGCCCAACAGAGTCTGGCTTTGAGGAGAGACAAGTTCCTGCCCAAGGTGTCGAAGCCCTCGTTGCTTGGAAGCCCTCAGCAAAGAGGGATGAGGGAGCAGAGCCACCACACTGTGGCCAGGGGGAAGCGGAGAAGGCAGCAGAACTCAACATTAAAACACTTTAATGAACTACCCGAAATCCCAGCCCACCCAGAGAGGCCTCACATCTCCCCTGGGAAACGCCACCCTTGCCCTTGCCATACCCAGGGTCACTTGTTTTCGCCCTGCCTGAAACAAACCCCGAGGGCAGGTTTATTGAGTGGAAAACTTCTCCCAGCCCTTTCCACGACGACCGGCGGCACAGCCAGCGCTGGCACTGCAGTGGGCCCTCCTCCCCTCGAGCAGCTGCGAGTTTGCAGCACTTCCCAACACATCCCGTGCCCTACAGGCACGACAAGGCCGGTGGGAGTCCTGGGAGCTGTTCTGAGTCCTGCTACAAGATAAATTACCTGTGCGGAAGCGTTTGCAGGTATTCCCAAACTCCCACCCCCCCGGTGTTCAGGCAGTAATTGCCAGGCAGCTGACAGGGATAATTTACTGCCTCATGGTGCTCACCACGGAACGAGCCCTCCCTGGGTTATTTTGCTTCCTTTTTTTTTAAAGCCAGCTCCTGGCCTGAGCTTGTTCCTTGTTCTGAGCAGGGGCCTGGTGAGGAAATCCAGGTGCTGGTCCCCAGTGGAGGTGGGAATGCCCAGGTATCCCGGCCATTCCCGCCCTCCAGGTGCACCACACCATTCCCTTTGTCACCTTTGGAGCTGTGTCTTGGGCCAGAAAGGAGTGGGGAGAGCTCCAACTTCCACCTCTACCGATGCTCTACCCCCTCAAAACACTCCTCTGCCACAAAAAGAGGGAACACATCCAATCCCTGTTCCCGAAGCCCTCTCTCACACAGAGCTTTATGTAAATCCTCAGTCTATATATTGAAATCTCCAGTGCTGCTTTGGAATGCCAGTGTTTGATTCTCAGTTGGATGTACATTTATATTCCCTGTTCGTCCTGACTTCTGACTCCATTCCACAGAGCCATTCCAGACTCCATTCCAAGCCCCATAAATGCACATCTGCCTGTGGCCACCAAAGCCCCGCTTTTTGGGGATCCCACCCACAGCTTTACCCTCCACACCGTGTCTCAAGACCCCAAAACCATAAGACTGAGCCTGAGTCTCACTTCTGTCTGTGATGGGACTTGCTCACTCAGGTACAAACACTTGTTCCTGCTTGAGTGAGTTTATTTACACATTAATACATATATTAATTTATTTATCATGATATTAGGGAGTTGCAGAGCCAGAAGGTCCCCCCTGAGCCTCCTTTTCTCCAGGCTGAGCCCCCTCAGCTCCCTCAGTCCCTTCCCAGCTCCCTTCCCTGCACAGCTCCAGCCCCTCAGTGCCTCTTCCATGAGGTTCCAGACCTGGACACAGCCCTGGAGGCTCCTCAGCAGGTATCAGCTCCCTTGAATTTCACAAGTTTCTTTTTCCTCAGAAACAAACTAACCACAAGCATCCAAAGACTGTAGGAAACCCTCATTTATTATTTAAATGTCAAGGGGCAGAGAGGAAGGTCTGAACAACACGGAGTGGCCATGCCCTGAATGCTCAGCAAGGAAACATAAACTCCCCTAATATAGATTTATTTCCTTTATTAAGTAACAAGTGTAAACTTTTGACTTGCAAGGCTCATGCCATGACTTTTTCACGCTGGAATTTGGGCAAACAGTCCTCTCTGCATCTTGGTGTCTTTCCCATCCATCCCTGTGCCAGAGGGCGGCACAGAGAGCGTGAATGAATAATGTCATCCTTTCTAATAAAGCAGGAGATATCTCAGAGACTCCTGACAAAGGAGCTGGCCCAGCACACCAGGGTTAAGGGGGAAAATGAGGGGGGGAAAAGGCACTTTTAAACCCTCAAAATGCCCATCAGCAGCCTCTCTAACCACAACTACTTTGCAGCAGGTCCTGTGTGTGCCACAGAAAAGCCAGTTCTCTCCTCTTACTAAAAACTTTACTTGCTACCAAGGACATGTTGCTAAATATCAGAATTTATCACCATTTTAGCACTGGGATGTTGCTTTTCTTGAACTTCAGCTCAGGAGGGATTCAAGCCTGTTCTCCCTGCTCTTTGCCCACCTTCTCCATGAGGTTTGTCCCTGAAATCCACACATTTCAGGTAACAGAAGGTGAACCAGGGGGGACAAATCCTGCATGGGAACAGTCCTGGCAGGGACTCTCCAAAGAGACCTGGCTCAGAACACAAGGCAGAGCTCTCCTGGTCCCCAGTGAGCGAAGCTGAACCGAAGGAGGAGCTTTAATTGATGTTTTAAGCTTCTTCCCAGGGCTCCTGAAGTGTCTGTCTGGGACACTTGGGCAGGGCATAGGCCTGGAAGAAGGAGTGGAAGGAAGCAGAGCTGAGAAATGAAGGAAAAGTGGGAGCATTGGGGTAAAGTGTGGGCAAGGAGAGCAGAGCAGGGACCAGAGGGGGGGAATGGGGAGGAGGTTGTGCTGTGGTGCTTTAAACTAGGACTGGGATCTAATGAGAGGGTGTAAAAGAGAGGGAAAGGGGAAAGGGAGAGGTAAGAATGGATGGAAAAAGACTGGGATAGAGAAAGGGTAGACTTGAAGGTTAGGACAGGGAAAGATGGGTCATGGGAGGGTGAATGGGTTGTGCTAAAAAAGAACAGGATTGTGTGTCATTCAGTGTGTTTCTCTGGAGGCCACCAAGAGGATCCCAGGGCTGGAGCAGCTCTGCTGGGAGGAAAGGCTGGGAGAGCTGGGATTGTTCAGCTGGAGA
>JAWWES010000001.1:114381854-114395465 GCA_035583135.1 Lophotriccus pileatus
TCCCTCCAGCCCTTGGAAATAGTCTCTCTCCATCTTTCCTGGAGCCCCTTCAGGCCCTGCAAGGCCACAATCAGGTCACACCAAAGCTTCTCTTCTCCAGGCGAGAAGTTGAGTTTTCCTTCACTCACCTGAGGTTCTGGCTTTCATGGCATTGGTAGGAATTGAAGACGTTTGGAATCCCATCCCCTCTGCCCCCTGCAGCTGAAATGAGCCACAGGGTCCGAGGTGGCTGGAAGGGGAGGGGAGATTGTGATGCCCCCACCCTCAACAGCTCAGGAGACCACGGGACAGGTGCTGAGGACCAGCATCACTCTGACCACACAGGTGGGACTGGGGGGGCTTTACCCTCACCTGGCTCTTCCCAGCACAGCCCTTTGTGTCTCTGGCCTGTGGCATTTCCACGTGTCTGCACCTCGGGCAGAGCTTACCTTCCCCAGCTCTGGCACCTGCTGGCTTTAGACTGCTCCCTGCCATCTGACAGGAGACCTTCAGTTATCCATAAATCTCTGGCTGCCACTTTTATGACACCAAACAGTGAGCAACTGCTTCAATTTACCTGGTGAGTCACCGTGGATTGGTTCATTGAGTAACCCTTCCCCGAGCATCGGGAGGCACAAACGCCCTCACGTTCCTCTGTACCTGCACCAGCTCCCGCTGCACGCGTGTTTTCCTCTTTATCCATGTGAGATAACCCCTGGCATTTATCTGGAGGCAATTTGGGAAAGATCAGGCTGTTGTGGGGAACCGTTTGTGGCTCTGGGATCCGCCGGTCACGGGCAAGGGCTGCGACGATTGTTGTGACACAGGCTGGGAAATGAGTCCTGTTTGTCACAGAGTCATGGGGGGCTGAGGTGGGAGAGCTCCTGGTCCACCCCCCCTGCTCAAACAGGGCCACCCAGGCCTGTGTCCAGGTGGCTTTGGAATAACTCCAAGGATAGAGACTCCAACAGCCTCTCTGGGCAACCTGTGCCAGCACTTGGGCAGTTCAAAGCCATTCCCTCTTGTCCTGTCATTCCAGCCCTTGGAAATAATCTCTCTCCACCTTTCCTGGAGCCCCTTCAGGCCCTGCAAGGCCACAATCAGGTCACCCCAAAGCACAGCCTAGGGCACGGGGGGGGGTCTGGGCTGGGCCATGTCCAGCCTCTCATCCTTAGAGGGACTGAACCAAGAACACCCTGAGCAGACTCACAGTACTGACAGGAGTGGGACATTCTCACAGCAACAGCTGCCAAAGGGCAAAGCCTTCCTCCTCGGAGATAAAATCACCCCAAATCGGCCCTTTTTGAATTTAAATGGACTAATGAGCCACTGTCTGGGTGGATCACAGGACTATTGTGTGAGTCAGACCTGGAGATTTCTGCAATTATTACTCCATTAAGACAAACTGTCGATGAAGTCAGTGGGAGTTTAATCTGAAATGGGAAGTGGGGAGTGGAGGGAGGTAAAAAATTACCCCCCCCCCCCCGGCCATGTAGATCTTACTTCAGTCTTATTTTATGCCTCAGAAGCACTTCAGGTGGTCCACGGGGCTGAAATGTGCTCTTCTGAACAGCAATTTAAAGTTCCCACTTTCTGGGAATGCAGAAGATTCCGCCAGAGCCTGCACATGTTTAATTGTACTCAGGAACGGAGTGCAGGATAATCAGAGCTGAGTTTAAGGGACATACAAAGGCCTGGCCAAATGGCAGCGTTTTAGATCTGGGGCTATTTAGGCACGGCTTGCTTGGCTCTAAACCAGAGTTTAAATCCACCCTCACCTCCAGCCTTCAATTTTTTAAAGCCATCTTCTCCTGCAGTTGTTAATCCTACCCCTGGCTGGCTTTGCTTTGCTCTGAGAGGTAGAACTGACCTTAATGCTCCACTTGATCCAAAGTGGCTGCATGTTGAAGTAAGTTTTAAAGGTCAGACGGACTGAGGAGCTTCAAATAATTGCCTGGGCAGCTGGCATGAGGAATTGTGAGCTCACTGGATGCTCTCCCTGTTCAAACTGGCAGGATGCTCCCAAAGCTACACCTCTGCAACGACAGGGGCCAGAACAAGCAAACCCTGCACGGTTCCGTTTGTTTCTTTGTTTAACCCGGAGCAGAAAGAATCGATCAGTGCCTGGCAAGATTTTGTGATTAAAACCAAAAATAAATAAAAAAACAACCCCAAAACATGTTGGGTCAACTCTCCTGCGGGTGTTGTTTCACTCATTTCCATAAAACAACTCCGGCAGTGCCCGCGAGTTGAGGTGTGTAACCACCAGCAAGCTCTGATCAGGGGATTAGGAAGGTAATAAAAGTAATAACAAATAAGCTGAGAGTGAAACTGGCCTCTTTCCTGCTCCTCGTGAAGGCAAAATACCTGCCATTGTCCTGGAACAGCCAACATGAATAACAGGAATATGATTATTAAACCAACCAATTGTTTCCTCCTTCACTTTTGCAGTTCAACCATACAAATGGCCACTTTTATCTTTGGTGCTTCTCTACAAAACATTAAAAAACCCATTTCAAACCCCCCATTTTTTCACTTGAAAAGCAGAGTGGATGGACAAAGAAATACCCATAAAATATAATGATATGAAATAGATTTATGAGTGATGATTTTTATTAAGTGGAAATTATTAGAAAATACAATTTTATTCTCTAAAAATACTGTCTATGAATAATCAGGCACGTGTGTGTGTATATGTGTGCATAAATACATGAATATTTGTGTATATGCAGGTATCAGTGACATATAAATATCTATATGTAGTTCTCTTCAAAATCTACAGAAAACCACATCAAACAACACCAAACTGTGCCAAAATCCAAATGCTACGAAGAGCCCCTGCAAACTCTGCCACCTTGGGTCACTCCAGCACTTCCCACTCCAAATATTTCAAGGTTTTCCAGCTTGTGCCCCTTGAAATCTTCCTGTGGAGCTGCAAATGCCTCCGTGGGGATTCAGGTCCCACTCACCTTCCTTCAACACCTTCCAGTGGTGGATTTTAACTGTTGGGGTTCTGTTGAACAAACAGCTCCTCTTAAAATCCTGGTTAAATCTTAAGAAATCCAACCTGTATTTCCTCATTTGGGCCATTATTTTAACAGCCATTTTCCCCCCCACTTTGCCCCTCTGTCAATTTACATCCTAATTAGCACTCGAATCATTATCTAGACATCTAATTAGCACTTGAACCATCCCGGTTTTAACCATCACCCCTCTTCCCATGCTTTCCACAATCCTGCAGCCAGAGAATTTGCCCCCACGAGGTTTAGGAGGGAACTCGGGGAGTATTTTCTCCCTCCTAACAGTTAATTATAACTCCAAATCCGAGATCTTGGCCCATCCAACACCGGCACCGCAAAACATTTAACGAGATCTGGATCCCGAGGAGGTTTATTTCTAGTCTTAACTTTCAGTAAATAATTACTCGTGTTCTTAAACCCGGGCTTAGTTTTGTGTGGAAAGAGGAGTCCCAGTGCCAGTACATATGGCCAGGGACATTTGAGCTGATTGAGAAATACATGCTCTTTTTTTTTTTACCCTGGAAACCAGATATGTCCATTCTAGAACGTTCTGTTTCTAAATTAACCCCGTTTAAATTTAAAGACTGGAAAGGTTTCTCCCGCAAACGGGGTCTTTTCTCGTTCTCCCGCGCATTCCAAACCCCTGGCCAGCAGTTTTACGTGCTCTCTCTCGCTTTTCCTTTGCTGGCACCTTCTCAGGAGGCAGCAGAGGCTCGCTGAGCTCAAGGGGATTCTCAGCATTTATTGCAATATCCAATCCTCCCCCCCCAACGGGAACCCACATGGGAATGTTTAATCCGGCCAGTTGAACATCAGCTGGAAAAAGCATTTGACAATATCCTGTGGAGAAGCAGCTCAGCACTGACAGGGGCTGAGGAGCAAACAGATTTTTCCCAACCCTGTTTCCCGTGCCTCGCTCTCCAGAACTGTTTAGTGAATTAAGGGGCAACTCATAAATATTAATTATTATTATTATTATTATTATTGTTGTTATTATTTTTGTTGCTACCCAAGGGGTGGGTTGAATGATGTTTGAAAGATAAATTTAATGAGAAACCTCTGAAGAGGTCACTGTTCATCAGGTACAAAGAGAAGCTGTGGGAGAAGGTGAAAGCACATGAGGGGAAGAAACTCAGGAGGGATTTGTTGCTGGAAAGGGTGGCCAGGCCTTGGCAGGGGCTGCCCAGTGAGGTTTGGAGTGCCCAGCCCTGGAGGTGTCCAAGGCAGGCCTGGCCGTGGCACTCAGTGCTCTGGGCTGGGGACAAGGTGGGGATGGGCACAGGGGGATCCACGGGCTGGGAGGGCTTTTCCAGCCTCAGGGATTCCTGGATTTTGGGATTCTATGACCGAATGTCTACATGTCAATCAGGTGCAATGAACCACTCTCGAAAGCTGCAGATGAACAGGAGTCCTCCAACCTGCAGGCAGGAATTTTAGTGGGCTCTCGAGACATAAACAGGACCACGAAGGTCCTCGAGGGGGGTCAGAGTGACGAGAACTCACCAACAAATTTTAGGGGGTTTGTGCGACGTGGAGTGTGGGCAGGGAGTTGGGAACTCCTGTCCTCCTGCCTGTCCTCCTGCCTGTCCCCCTCGTGTCCTCCCAACACCAACCTCCATAAACCAGCCACCAGAGCTGGAAAAACAGCCAGGAGGGTGTTGCTGTCGCCGATCCAGGGCAAAAAAATGCGTGCTGAGATATTTCTGTAATGCGTGTTCATCTTCCAAACCAGATCTTAGGGCTCTGGTATTAAAAGGGACTGGAGAAAGGAAGGAGTTCTCTACTATTTTTGTTTTAATTTTCCCCTCATTTAAAAAAAGAAAAAAAAAAAATGGAATGTCTAGATCTACCAAAAAAACCCTGATTTCTTTTTCCCCTTTGCTTGGGAGTGTTTCTTCAGACAAACAAACCCACAAAAAAAAAAAAAAAAAGAAGCCATAATTTTTGGTTCATTTTTCAGTTCACTTGCAAATATAGATATAAATAAATCTTTCAATAGAATTAAAAGTAAATATAATAACAGTAAATAGGGCCCTGAGCAACCTGATCTAGTGAATGCCTTGCCCATAGGAAGAGGAGTTGGAACAAGATGATCTTTAAGGTCCCTTCCAACCCAAACCATTCTGTGATTCTAAATATGGTCAATTATTCTGAATACATTAAATTATTCTAAATATAATAAATAAATCTATTAAAGAAATATATTAAATACATTAAAGAACCCATCATAAACATGAGAGTGCTTCTAGTAATACTTAAAATACAATTTTGTTGTCCCTCATCCACCCAGACCGGACGGATACAAAGGGAAGGGAAACATGCAAATAGTTTTGGGGGGAGAAGAGCCGTGGATTCGGTTCCTGTGGATTTATCTTTGATGAGTTTGTTCTGTCTGAGCTGCTTTTTCAGGTGACACTGACCCTGAGCCAGCTGGAGCGAAAGCAGACGGTGACACCTCCTGCAGCACGGAGCAAACAAACCTTATTTCTTGCGAATAAACGACAGGGGAAAACGAAGCTGTGATGAGCAGTTTAAGGAAGCAGAAACGGCGCCTCTTCTTTTAAAAAACAATTAGTTTTCACTGAAGGAGAGTTCACAGTGGCCTCCTCCCTGGTTTCTCACAGGAGATGCCTACAAGGCGGGATTAATGGATCCTCTCCTCAAACCAGGTGGTAATGAAATAATGAGATGGTATTTCCAGCTCTGAGCACAAGCTCCAGCTGGGAAAGTGCCGGGGCGTGCCCAGAAAACAGAGACAAAAGTAGGTGGGGCTTAATAGGAGTTGTAATAATCAGATATTAATGGTCCTGAGAACTGAGTGGTATTTACCATGAAACTCGCAGAGGAAAAGGCCTCGGGGTGTTTTCTTTTCCAGCATAACATTAATTTCCTTTCTGTGCTGCATCTGGCACCGTTTGGGTAAGGTAAGGTTTAATTTATCCTGTAAATTTTGATGGGATGAGTCTCAGCCCACAGGAAAGGCTGAGGTGGGTCGTGTTAATCATAGAATCAGAATGGTTTGGGTTGGGAGGGACCTCAAAGCCCATCCAGTGCCACCCCTGCCATGGGCAGGGACACCTTCCACCAGCCCAGGTTGCTCCAAGTTTATCCAACCTGGCCTGGGACACTTCCAGGGATCCAGGGGCAGCCACAGCTTCTCTGGGCAACCTGTGCCAGGGCCTGCCCACCCTCCCAGCTCCACCCATTGTCAAGTGATGGGTGCTGAGAGAAGTTACAGAAAGATCTGATGAAATTCTGCACCTTCCCCAGACCCCTCACGTTTCCCCGTCGCTGCCGCCAATAATCGCTGGAGCCTTTTGTGGCAGAAACATCTCGCTAAAAATCCAACAGTAAAGCTGGGCAGTCATTCCCAGTGAAGTCCTTCGTGGTAAGAAAGAAAAATGACAGATTATGTTCTTCTATTCTTTTTTTTTTATCTCAGCTGACCAAAACCAGGCCTTGTGGATGGCACTTGTGCCTGAAGGACAGGTACATTAAGGAGGGTATTTTACGTGTCTTTTCCGTGCAGTTTTCTCTCTGAAGCCTTTGGTACGTGCACTGCCCTCAGTGCACGTTCTGAACATCTTCTCCTGGGATTAAACTGGCCCTGTGTACGGGGGAAAATCGAGGAGCCTGACGGAGGGGCTGAGCCCCGAGCGCCGAACTCGCCTCGATCTGCCGCAATTTGGCGGAAAATGGAAGTTCTGTCGCTGCCTTTGTTCTGCTCTTGGCCAAGTGCCACCGAAACGCCACGAGAACAGCTCCTGCCTCCAACTGCAGTGGCTGAACTCCTCCAGAGTCCGTGGTGTGAAGGCTCTGGTGTAGGAAAGCCTGATCTACCTGGTTCCACCACACGCCCCTGGATGCTCATAACAGGATGGGCTCAGCCACCATTAAATTCCTGCTCCCCAATAATCAGGCAAAGCCCTGTTTTGCTGGCTCCATCTGCAAGTGTGAGCGAGGGGCAACGCTGTTCACGGCCCAGACCGTTGTGGATGTTGACAGTGTGGTTTTCCTCTCCTGCTTCCCCCCTTGGCTTGGCTCAAACGACGAGTCTGTCCACGACGTGCAGCGGAAAAACACAGCGCCGCGATGCCAGCAACTATCTGCTGCCTTTTGTCAGCTCTTCTGCATCCCCCCCCTTTGCCACCTGCTGCCAGGATCAGCAACGATCTGTCCAAAAGCTGAGCATTGTAGGAGCAGAGATTTCAGAATGATTCAAACCCTGGTCTGTGCAGAGCCTTTGCAGAGGCCTCCTTTGCCCTGGGACAAGACACGTGGAGTGAGATGCAGGTTCCACCTTCTCCTTTGGCTCTGGGGACCAGGCTCTCTGTTGTTTTCCTTCTCTGACAACCCCTCAGCTTCTTCTCCAATAACACTGGGTTTCTCTTTTTTTGGGGAGTGTCCAACAGCTGGCTATTGAATCATTTTGAGGGGGGGGCTTGGCAGGCAGAATCCACTGAAATCACACTCAGCAGTCCAAAAATCCACCTGTGGTTTGTGACAAGAGCTCTCATCCAACACCCCCCCTGGTGCTGAGGGGCCTCAAAGGTACCCCAGAATGTTGAGTGAATGTCCTTTGTGTTCATCTCAGGAGGAATTTGCTGCTGGAAAGGGTGGTCAGGCCCTGGCAGGGGCTGCCCCGGGAGGTTTGGAGTGCCCAGCCCTGGAGGTGTCCAAGGCAGGCCTGGCCGTGGCACTCAGTGCTCTGGGCTGGGGACAAGGTGGGGATGGGCACAGGGGGATCCACGGGCTGGGAGGGCTTTTCCAACCTCAGGGATTCTGGGATAGAGCAAATTGCAGTTTGCTATTGTGTTTGTCACACCCCAGCACCGCCTCGCTGGTTATTTACGCGTGAGCCAACCTTGATCCCCCCTCGGGCACGGCAGGTGTTTGCGTCTCGGGATCGCGCCCACGCTTTGCGTGCCTGGGGCTCGGGTTGCACGTGATTCCCACCCCAGCCCACGGGAGCTGCACATGCCCACCCAGGAGGCAGCTCCCTCACCCTCCTGCTGAGCAGCAAATGGAGATTTTCTAGCGGGGAGAAATCCCTGGAAGCGGCGCCGCTGCCCCAGCATAGCCGGGCTGTGCATGATGCGGAGATGCTGCCTGGCGATGTTGCTTAGCAACGCAGCACCATCCAAGAAAATCCTGCCTTGTAGTGGCTGCTGGGGTGGGACAGACGTGACTCTGGGCACACAGAGGTGTGCAGGCAGAGGCTCCAGACTCTCCCACCCTCTCCCAGCGCCGACACGCCGCTCTGCCCGTTGTCCTCCCCGCGCCCGCGAGCGGTGTCGCGATGCTCCGATAATTTTCTGGTGGGGAAAAAAAAATATCTCCCCCCACCACCCCCCCACACTTCCTGTTTCTTAATGCTCTTCAAACCTGATTTAGAGAGTAGCGAGTAGTGGAATTTTACAGCTCCCTCCCATGATGCTCCTGCTCTCGCTCGCGGTCCCATGGCCTGGCTCATACCTCAAACTAACCGTAAAGTCAGATCACAATGGTGTGACTCACGTCACAACTAAAGATAGATCCTGTCAGAGGCAGGCAGCAGCAGCCCTGCGTGAGGGAGCTTGTTTATTCAGAGTTTTGGGGTGGGTTTCCCCCCACACACACTCTCTCTCCTGACTCCCAGAGTTTCCGTGTTCGGGGAGGTCTGTCCCGGGTTAGTGGGAGTTGGGTGAGCTGGGAAGGCACACACCGAGGGGGATCTGTAGGAACCACGGGTGAGATGCACAGGAACCTGGCTGCGCTGTGAGTTTGGCCTCACACAGGTCTCACTCAGGTCAAAACTTCACAGGGGACTCCCAAAAAACCACTGAGTGGGCAGGACAGCCACGGAAAGGAGAGAGGAACATTTTCAGAGGGGTTTCTCCTAAGCCTGACAACCTTCTTTCTTAGTGTTTACCTCCCAGCTGTGTTTACCCACACAAACCAAGGCAGAGCTGGTGCAGGAGACAAAGAGAACAACCAAGACCCCAACCAAGACAGGAGGGGTTCTCATCCCAAGACCAGCATCTCCTGATGGGGCCAAAGAGTGTCTCAGCACTTGACAGGAGCAGATAAGTTGCAGGACAGGCAAGACCTGCCCTGTTTGCCACCCTGAGGCAACAGGGGCACGAGGAACACAAGCTCCATGGACACAGGAGCTCTGCACACCTGAGACCTGGAGAGATCCTGAAGGACACAAAGCGATTCCCCAGGGAAAGGAGGATTGACTTTGATCCTGCCACAACCACAGATATGGGAACTGGCAGGTGAGGGGGCTGGAGAGAGCCCTTTCAACGGGTTGGATCCCTTTCAGCCCTGTACAATTCCACTGGTGTCAAAGGCATTACATCAGGGCCAAAACCAAGCCATTATTTTTAACCTGGCCATTTCCTTTCATGCCCTTCATGCAGGAAATCCCCGAGCCAGCGCAGGGCTCTGGTCATGTGAATGTTCTCCCTGCAGGGAGTGTGACTGCTCACGTCCTCAGAGCTCAACACATGCACACACACACCTGGGACCGGGGCCTGGAATGGCATTTGGGGCAAAGGAGAGTGGGAATACCTGACCAGCTGTGAGGGCTCTGAAAGGTGCCCTGGGTGACAAACACTCCCAGCTCTGTGTCCCCCTTTCAGCTTGGCCATTCCTCTGAATCCAGCAGCACCTTTAGGACAGCAGTTTAAGGTCTGCCTCCTGGAAAGGGCAGGAGAACAAAATACCCCAAATGTTGCTAAAGGATTTGAAAAAAAAAAATGGGAACAAAGCAGCTTGTTACCCAAATGTCCTTTGGGGACTGCAATCCTTGTCTGTGGCTTTCCCAACCTTGCCCTGATTCCCTGTCTGCACTTGCAGGGAACACCCTCGGGGTCTTTGTGGGAAACCTCTGCATAGGTGGGTTGTCTGCGTTGCTCCCGGCTTCCCATCTCTGCCATTCCTCAAAAATCCCTTCCAAACCCCGACAATCACGATCCCTGAGCAGTGTCAGGTGTCAGCAACCACGGGGGCAGGGTTGGGAGAGAAATTCAAGCTCATCCAGTGCCACCCTCACCCAGCACCACCAGGATCACCCCCAATCCGTGTCCCCGAGGGCCACATCCCAACACCTCTGGGACAATCCCAGACACAGGGACCCCAAACCTCCCTGGGACACTTATTATGAAACATAACAACTCTTGACCCACCAGGTTTGTGCCTTCAGCAGGTCTCTGAGTCCTAGAAAAGACTTGAATTTCTCACCCAAAAGGAGGGAAAACACCATCCCTGTTTTTTTTCCAGCACCACGTCCCCCAAACCTCTCCCCTTTCCCTGAAATCCACTGAGAGAACCACCAGCTGAGGTTTGTCCCAACTTTCTGTTTCAGGTTTATGGATTTGCCATTCAAAGAGGCGACTCCATGGAATTCATTTCACAGGGCATTGAGCAAAGGGAATGTGGAGTAATGTTCTTCAGGCTTTGACATCCCAGCAGATGCAAGGTTGCTACAGGGAAAGAGAGCCTTGAAATGGATAAAAACCTCCACAATAACCCCAGTTCATGCCCAAATGAAGTTATTTTATTAGTATTGGCTTCCCTCTTGTGGCAGTGGAGCCCTAATATGTGACCAGACGTGATGCTCCTCCTCTGCCTTATTTCCCCAACAGCCACTGCTCATCTGACTTGACACTTGCGAACTTACAATGATTTTTTTTAATGGCAGAAGGTACCATTGCTATTAACAAACTGTGCTTCAGCAACAGAATTTACAGCTATTTATAAATATTTAAATATTTTTAATATATTTTTAAATATAAATAAATATTTATTTAGAAATTGCTTTGTTTGTTTGTTTGTTTTACAGGTGGGGGAAACTGAGGTGCAGAATAATTAGAAGCCAATCAGCAGGTCCAACGTGGAGCTGAAAACAGAGCCCAAATCTCCCGAGTTTCAGTGCCATGTTCTCACTGCTCCTCTGCCAAGGTGGGAAATGGTAAAACTTCCCACCCCTGTGTCTGTTATTCACATGTTTTCCCAAACCAGCTCTTTTTACCTTTGATATTTCAGGGACAACCTCTTAAGACAGTCAAATAAGTGAAATAAGTTTAATAAGTCAAATAATTCAAAAAAACCTTTGAGACAGCCCAGGTGGGCCCAGGCCACCTTTTGTAGTATTAACTATTGCAGGTCAGTGGTTATTTCACCAAACTCCAAAAATCCTATTAGAGCTCACCCTAAAACTAAAATCATATTGCAGCTCACCCTTAAACCAATTTTTTCAGGCTTTCTGGGGTATCTTAAAAGAACTTAGATTATTTCTTTCACATCTCCAAGCACCCAGTCCTGGGTTTACTCCCCTTTCACAGGAGATTTTCGTGGTTGCATGGAAAATTCACCAAAGCACCGCGAGCACCCCTCAAATATCACCTGCACAGTCAAATCACGACGATTCATCATTTCCCTACGTAACAACTCTAGACTGAAACTTCCCTTGAAGGGCAGGAAAACGGAGGTGGAGGTGCTTGAGTTTGGAAATATCCCTCCCAAGAGCTTTCAGTGGAGCGCTGTGATGCTGAGGGCAGTGAGTTCAGTCGCCCAACTCGATTAAAATTGCCCCTATTTGGAATTCCCCTCAGCGTTTTGGTGGGTTTGCAATCACTTTTTCCGGTTTGGAGGGGAAAAAAACCAAACCCACAACTGTTTTCTGTCCCCTGACACTGAGTGAAAACCCCTTTTCTGCTGGTAAAATGAGTCAGGTCGTGCCTGGGCAGGGAGATTTTAGTGGGTGGGACGGGCTCGGTCCCCGGGGAGCCCTTGAACTTACCTGCCCAAGCGGAACTTGTGGAGCACAGGAATGGAAAACAACCCCCTGGATTGGATTCAAAGAGGGCACCAACTGCTCCTGTGGAAGATAAAGGGCAAATCCTGGGAGAGAGGGGGGGAAAAAACCCACCAACACAACAACAAACCCCCAACAAACCCTCAACAAACCAAGCCCTTCCTGGAGCAGCCGCAGGAACGAGGCGGGGGCGCGATGAGGGTGGCAGGTTGGGCAGGTGGGTGACGGCTTTTTGGGGTTCTCTGGGATGAACTCGAGCACCAGGAGAGGGGGAAAACTCCTCCACTTGCTGTGAACATCCTCACGTGACTGAGAAGGAGCGTTTCAAGGTCACGATGCTCCAAGGGCAGACCCGCAAAGGAAGGGTCTTCAGGCTGTTTCTCCTGAGCTTGGGAATGTTCAGGGGCTCATTAAGGGACCAAAAACTGAAACCAGGGACACTCTGCTGGTGAGTGATGGGCAGGATGGGGAATTTAACTGCTTTAAAGGGGGAAAAAACCCTCCTAAAAATCCCCATATATAGTGGAGGGCTCCATTGTTGTGACAAATACTCAAAGATGAGGACAGGCTTTTTCAGGGTTTATGTTTTCCCTCCAGTGTAAGGCACAAAGGTACAAACTCTTCACCACCCGTGGGATTTTACTTGTCTAAAATTAACCCGTGAGAGGGGCTCTCATTGTAATTCTTCAAAAGTTCATAAGGCTTTCACCCAATCCCCAGTTCATTAAAGTGCCCTCAGCGCTCAGTGACTTCAGTGACATCAAAAAGCCAGATTTACTGCGTTTTAAAGGGCTACGAGATCAGGGATTGTCCCAGAAGTACACTGGAAAAGAGTTTGGGATATGGAATCCCACTCCAAAGAGATCCATTCCAAAACTTCAGTCCGGGCATGTTATCACAAAAATTAATAATAATAAAATATATATATTTTTGCTAAAAGCAAACATTTTTCTACATATTAGATGTGCTTTTCTCGGTACTGTAGCCACTAAAATTAATCAGAAGCACAGTGTTAGAATCATGGAATGGTTTGGGTGGGCAGGGACCTTAAAAACCACCCAGTGCCACCCCTGCCATGGGCAGGGACACCTTCCACTATCCCAGGGTGCTCCAAGCCCCGTCCAACCTGGCCTGGGACACTTCCAGGGATCCAGGGGCAGCCACAGCTTCTCTGGGCAACCTGTGCCAGGGCCTGCCCACCCTCCCAGCCAGCAATTCCTTCTCTCCCCTCTGGAGCGCTTCCCAAAAAGCCTTATTCTAACTCTGCCTTGGCACCGTCGCTGCGCTCTCAGCCTGGAGCAAGAGCAGCCTCTAGCGCTGGGATCCGCTCACTCCAAGCGGTACCGGCTCTGCGGAGCTCTTCCAAAAAAAAAACAGACGGAAGAATTCAGGAGAGGAGGAGCTGAACCATTCCCGATACTCGAGCGACTTGCTCAGGGTCACCCAGAGAGAGCGACGGGCAGAGCTGCCGCCCCCCGTTCCACCGGGAAGGGCCTTTGCCTCGGGAAGGGGTTGGATCTGGTTTATCCCGGGGGAGGAAAGAGCTCGGGGCGTTCTGGAGGCTCTCCTGGGTCAGAGCGGGGCAAAGCCTGGGAGGGAAGAGCAGCTGAGGGTGAGCCTTTCGAACAGGGAGGGGATGGGTGTGGGGGAGGCAGTGCAGCCCCTGGAGGAGCAGAGATCCACCTGCAGCCCCTGGAGGAGCAGAGATCCACCTGCAGCCCCTGGAGGACCCCCTGGATCAGGGGGATGCCCGGAGGAGGCTGTGACTCCGTGGGAAGCCCACCTGGAGCAGGGGCCTGGCAGGGAGGT
>JAWWES010000001.1:114418273-114429732 GCA_035583135.1 Lophotriccus pileatus
CAGCCACAGCTTCTCTGGGCAACCTGTGCCAGGGCCTGCCCACCCTCCCAGCCAGCAATTCCTTCCCAATATCCCACCTAACCCTGCCCTCTGGGAAGCCATTCCCTGATCTGCTTCTGGCATCACCAGTGAACGTGGTCCAAGATTCCCACCATGTGGAAATGTCCTTCCAACACCCTGGAGGGGACAAATTATGGTGTTTTAACTCAGGATGTTGATTGAAAGGGGACATTTTTGCAGCTTAAAACAACAGCAGAACCTTCTCTGCAACCAGAGGGCCCTTGGGCCAAGGGTTTCAAAGCTCCAGCTCACAGGTTAGACCACAAGTCACACTGAGAGGGAAGATGTGACAGGAGGAGGTGTCAGGATGGTGAGGTCCATTCACAGACACATTAACCATGACAGCTTTTATTTTTGACTTGGATGCTGGCTAGGTTTTAAACACCTAAGCTTATTTATCATTTTAAGCTCACTTTTTAATGTTTCTTTAATCACCCAAGACCCAGAGTTGCAATGCTAATTAAAGGCAATTTCAGGAACCACGAAGGGAGGAAGAACTTCCAGAGCCAAGTGTTGATGACACCAAAAAATCCCTGGCCCCCAGGGCAGGAGTTTCCCAGCCACTGCTGCCCACACCAGGGAACAGGGCTCATGGGCTTCTGGGGAGCTGTTTCCCATTTTCCCCCCTGAGCTACAAACCAGGGGGAGCACTGGAATTCCTGAGCAGGTGAGACAAACTGTTCCTTGAAATCCACAAATTCTGGATTCCTCCTGGCTGCTGAATTTCCCTCCCGAAGTACAGGTGGTCCCACAGTCCAGGACTAAGGGATTTTATTACACATGGGGGATTTCATGGGCCTGGCTCGAGCTCCACCATCTTCCAGTGCTGGTGCAATGTTTTTTATGGAATAACAAGAGCACAGAGCTTTTGAAATGACACAGCACAGTTCTGAAGCGCAAACTGAAGTCTTAGGTTGTTTAAAGCCCCTGATTCGGGATTTGTTACATAAAGGACACAGGAATCTGGGTAATTCCTCCAAGGCTTTTTTTTGGAATGCAGCCCCTAATTTTGGATGCTCAATTTGAAACATCTTAAGCTTGATTTCTCCAAACTAATAACTATGAAAAATTTCAATTACAGCTTAATGTGTCCAGCCAAGAGCTCAAAACAGGCAGTCAGTGCACAGAGAGAAGTACCTAAAAATACCTGAATTTCTTAAGGTCCCTAAGACAAAGGAATTTATTTGTTTTCCTGGTGACAGAGTATTCTTGTCACAGGCTGTGGGGATCACAGGGCTTCAACACACTGCTGAGAACACAGGAGTGAATTTAGTGGGAACCACATCACCTATCCTAGGCTGGATTCCCAGAGGAGCAGCTTTGGCTGAATCCTCCAACCCCAAACCTAAAGAATTTGATATCACAGCTGAGATCTTATGAAATGAACTGCACAAGCTACACAAGGCTTCACTCAGACATTTTTTTTTGTCTTTGTAACTGCATCTAAAATCTATTTCACAGGCCCAAACCCTTCAAAAATAATAACAAGAGTAATAATAATAATAATAATAATAATAATAATAACAACAACTTCACTTGACTGTGACTTCAGCTCGGGGATACAACAACTCACTGGTGGAGTCCTGGAATTTAAAATGGTATATTTGACTTGTTTGTACCTGAATTGGAAATGTTTCCATTGTCAGCTGTCCCTGCATTTCCTGGAGCCACAAACACGTGTTTCACGAGCGGGGACTGGGCCAACTTCCAGGCCAGGGCGTGTTCTCTGCCCCCGCTGCCGATCACCAGCACCCGGTCAGCCATGGGTCTGCAGGACACAGGGAAGGGCCACAGTTAGCTGAGGGAAGAGCTTCAGGGACCAGGGAGTGCTGGAGAACTTCATCAGACGAGACACACACGAAATACCAGGGACTGAACAAGCCCAGGTTGCTCCAAGCCCCGTCCAACCTGGCCTGGGACACTTCCAGGGATGAGGAGTCCACAAAACCTCCCTGGGCAACAATTCCTGGAGAAATTCCTGGAGAATCCAAGCCTGCAAAGGGCAAAGCCTGTCTGAACAGTGTCTCTGCATGAACACAGCATTGCAGGCTCTGGAGCTCATTGGGACCACTCAAGGGGTTTTAGAGGGAATGTCTGGAAGAGCTCTGGACACTTCCTGGGAAGGGAAAGCTCCAAGCAACGAGACAAGAAAATAAACTTCCAGCCCTAGCTTTCTTTAGGAGAGAACAACCATGAGGCAAACACCGGGGAAGAGAAGGGTCACTAACAAAGGGGGTCACTCTGACAAGGTCTCTCCTGTTCCAGTGAGTGTTCCAAAGCACACCAGCACTCTCCTGGCCGGTGGCAGCGTGGCCAGGAGCAAAGGCTGCAATTTCACGACAATTTTAAGCCGTCAAAACCTTTTTCAGCAGCTTGGAAACAAAAGGGTCCCAAGCCCAGGCCCTGGCTGTGTGCACAGGCTCACAGGTGGGGCCAACAGCAATGGCACAGTCTGGTCTTGGCTCCCCCGAGCTCTGCTCCCTCCAGCTCTGCTCCCTGTGCTCGCTACACCAGCACTGGCACACCCAAAAGAGGAAAGAAGGGACACGATTGATAAACTGATTACAAATGTCCTCATTTGGAGTTAGAATCACGGAGTAACAGCCTGGTTTGGGTTGGCAGGGACCTTAAAGTCCATCCAGTGCCACCCCTGCCATGGGCAGGGACACTTTCCACCAGCCCAGGTTGCTCCAAGCCCCGTCCAACCTGGCCTGGGACACTTCCAGGGATCCAGGGGCAGCCACAGCTTCTCTGGGCAACCTGTGCCAGGGCCTCCCCACCCTCACAGCCAGCAATTCCTTCCCAATATCCCATCTCTCCCTGCCCTCTGGCAGTGGGAAACCATTCCCTGTGTCCTGTCCCTCCATCCCTTGTCCCCAGTCCCTCTCCAGCTCTCCTGGAGCACCTTCAGGCCCTAGAAGGGGCTCTCAGGTCTCCCTGGATCCTTCTCTTCTCCAGGTGACCCCCCAAGCTGTCCCAGCCTGGCTCCAGAGCAGAGGCTGTAGGAGCCATTCCCGGGAGGAGGAACAGAGCCCAGATAAGAGGTTTGGCCAGGAGGAACACGCCGTGCCCCTGATGTAATCCCAGCACACGTCACTCCCCCGGCTCCCTCCCCTCGCAGGTCACCGACCTGCCCTCCTGGCCAGGGCTCCAAGGTGAGCTCAGACACCCCCCTTGCAGGGACAGCAGAGGAGGACACACAAATCACACCTCAGGAAAGGCAAAAAATCCCAACCAAACCCAACACATTTGTAAGGGAAAAGCAGAATGATCAAAAGCAGATTTTCAGATAAGACAGGGATGTCACGTCAGCTGCTACAGCTTGACTTGGATAAAGCTGCTCTGATAAGGCAAAATATCTGGATTAGGGAAAATGCCCAGTCAGAATAAAGCCAAAATAAATGTGAAGAGAAGGGTAAGACATAGAACATTAACACTAAGTCCTTCACTATCATATAATATCACTGTAATACCATATATCATCATATCACATACCATATCACTGTTATATATCACACCACATATCACATCAGTATCACACCAGAGATAAAATTCAACAGTAGGTTCATGCTGGGGGAGACCAACAGGTTTCTAATCAAGTGTTGGACAAAATGTACACGTTGCAACATTGAGGAAGGTTTTGGCTACAGAACCCCAGGATGACTTGCAATAAAAAAACCCCACCCTGGGCTAAAAGTGATCACTTATGGTGTAGATATTTGGGATGTTATGTTTAACCTCTTTTACATTACAAATCAAGCAAAAATAAAAGATAAAAGAATAAGGGACACAGCAAAGGGATGAATTACAGACAGTAACAGAAATAATAAAGAACATTTATCAGCTGTCTTCTCCATTGAGGTTAAACCAAACATGTTGTCAGTGGTGTCCAGAGCCAGCTGCCATTAAATAGTAATAGTTAAGGCAATTTTTAGCAATAATAAGTTGAGTTATACACAACATAATTATGCGGGGAAAAAAAATGGAACTTTTAAGTCTTAACCTTTTAAATTAAAAAAAAAAACCAAATTGAAATTTAACCCTGAGTGATTTGAAGGCAGAGAGCCCAGACTTACTGTGTCCTCCGTGCAGGCTGAGGAGAGCAGAGCCAGAGCTCAAAGGGAACAGGCAGCAGCAGCCCCTGGTTAAAATGTGGTGCCCTGGCCCAACATTCCCGCCCCACTGCTGACACTCCAGCAGCCAATGGCCAGGGAACTCCAGCCATTCCAGCTGGGAACAGGGGGCAGAAACCTGCCTACCAACGGTGCAGAGCTGCACATCCCATTGCCTCGAAACAAAACTAATTCTGTCCCAGACCAGGTATTTTTCTGCAGTAAAAACTACAGTGCAAATTATCCCAGACTGGTTTGGGTTGGGAGAGACCCTTAAGTCCCTCCAGTGCCACCCTTGCCCTGGGCAGGGACACCTTCCACCAGCCCAGGGTGCTCCAAGTTTATCCAACCTGGCCTGGGACACTTCCAGGGATCTCCAGGGGCAGCCACAGCTTCTCTGGACAACCTTCCCTGAAGTGATATATTGTAATACCACTGTCAGCTGAAAACACATTAGTAATATACAAAGCTTGATATGGGAGCATGGAAATAGAACCAGCCATGTCTCCTATGCCAAATAATATTTAATCATTTCAGAATAAAATGTGAGTGAAAAGTAAGTTTCAGACATTTGTTTTGAAGCTCTATGTCACTGGTGCATCCCACTCTGCTATCCTAGCAACTTTTCTGTAGGAATGTGGCTTGAGAAGAACTCCTGGTGGCAATCCCAGTTCAGGAGGCTCAGATTTAGCAGTGGCAGCTTCTTTTCCACACTGACAAAGGAGGATGTCGTGGAGGCCCCTCTGCTGCCCACCAGGATCTGCCTTTAAAAGTCAAAATTCCAAGAGGCAACGTTTCTTTTTATTTCTGTCACTAACCCAGGAGTCAAAAATTTGTTCTCAAGAGACCTAAAGCCAAGGTAGAAAGGCAAGGTAGATATTTACTACTGTGAGGACTATCACACAGCCAGGATTTTTGGGAGCAATTCCTTAAAGACTCCAAACCATGGGATGCAATTACCTTTGGCAGCCATCGTCTGCTTTGGTGGAGGAAGGAATGTTTGTTTAAAAGATGTTTTAAAATAAAGAGCAGTGACATTTCAGGAAAGGGGCTGTTAGTAGGTCCTTCTGTGAAGGAAGGGAAGAAGAAACTAATCACTCCAAGGATCCAAGAGGGGAGGAGGCAAGGACAGAGTGAAGACAAGGTGATTCCCAGAGCTTATCCCAGAGGTTGCCAGGAGAAAGTCTGCAGGGAGGAGCAGCAGCCCAGAGACCTTTATCCTCCAGGGCAGGTGGGGTCACCGCCAGTCCAGGTAACTCTTGCGCTCCTGTGGGGCAGAGAAAACGCAGTGAGGGAGGAGATCCCAGCAGTCCTGAGGGCCTTCCCCAGCCTGACTCCTCCTGGAGCCACGGAGAGGTCTCAAACTCAGGGAGCACTGGGATGAGGCCACTCAGGAGCTGCCCTTTGCTGAGAACAGCAGGGACAGGAGCCACTGACATTCCCAGACTGGCCCCGTGCCTGAGGCTGTTAAAGCAGCTCCCCTGGCTGCATTTATGGACAGAACTCGGGAAGGAAACACCAGCTCCTCAAGCACTTGTTCCCAAGCTGCAGTTCCACAAGTGTGGTGCCAGTTACCTAATTAGTTTATCTCGACTGGGTGGAGTATTTTAGTAAGGCAGTGCCTTATCACCTCATCCTAATTGCAGCAGTGAAAGGTGCAATTAAAATCAGACCTCTCCACTCCAGCACAAACACAAAGGGTCCCACTGCTGGCACCTCACTGCGTCAGACAATGATTGTTTGTTTTAATTAAGCTCCAGTGCTGTTGATTTTCTCTGTGCTCCTTGATATCCTCACTTCCCAACACTGGGAATCAGGAAACCTGAGGCAGCATTCAAGTTCCTTCAGAGCAAAGACACGGTTCTTGCCCAGGGTCTTAATTCAAGGCCAGGCTGGACAGGGCTCTGAGCACCTGCTCTAGTGGGAGGTGTCCCTGCCCATGGAACAGGATGAGCTTTGAGTCCCTTCCAAGCCCAGCCAGTCTGGGATTCTATGAATTCCACCTTTCTTAGAGTAGAGGCTGAAAAAGTGACCCAAACACGAGGAACCCAAGCCCAGTGTCACCGTGAAGGTTCAAACCCACGACCTGAGCCTCTGGAGAGAAGCTCTTACCACCTGGCTTGGGACTACAGGACAAGGTTCACTCCTCCCCTTGGAGCCAGGCAGGGGAAGAAGATAAGTGAATTCTCACAGGGATAGGAAAAGCCCCAAACTGGGAAGGCTGTGCAATTCCCACCCCACCCTGTGCTGTGTTTCTACCCCCAGCAGACAGAGCTGTTTATGTGGGGGTTTTTCATAGACTTCTCATGAGCTAAAAGAAATAAAAAGAAGGGACTGGAGAAGAACCAGAACTTCCTCCGCCCAATTTCCACTCCCTCCCAGGATCCTGCCATCCTTTCCTTGGCTCCCAAGCCCATGTGGTCCCAAACCCCACAGGCTGATCGATCTCCTGCTCTCTGAATTAATCAATCCATGGGCTGAGTCACCCCTTTGGAGCCCCCTGCACATTCCCAGTGCTCCCAGAGCTGGGCACAGCCGGGGAGCTCCTCAGGGGATCCGTGCCCGGGGCTGGAGCCCGTTCAGGCTCGGGACTGCACAAGGTTCAGCCACTGCAGTTTCACAAGTGGCTCGTGCTGCCCTCGGCTGCAGCAGCTTCCCATTGGTCCCACCAACTTCTCCACCTCCAGGCTCTCCTTCCCTCTCCCTCCTGCGTGTGCCAAGGGTCACCTGGATCAGGAATGTAGTGCTGGAGAGCTGACACCACAACAGCAAAGTAAATATGGATGTATGGATATATAAAGGGAATCCCTCTGCTCCACCTCAGTGAGCTGAACTGCCTGAGGGATGGAGGATCAAGGCAGGACAAGGAAGCAGCAGCAGAGCAGCCAGGGAGGGGGAGAAAAGCAAAGCCAGCCATGCCCTGCTCCCTGGGATCAGCAGAATTCATGGAGTGAATTCATGGGCCACAACACATCCTGTGGCCAGGACTGCTGCAGATTTACCTTCTCATTCCCAGCTCCCACCCCAGCCTGCTCCCGATCACAGGGAGAGATCTGGAAACCAGGGGCTGGTTTTTCTCCCCTGTGGCTCAGTTTCCAGAGGGAACTCCCTGTGCCAAGTGTGCAGGGACAACAACAGCCACAGCAACTGTCCCATGGGGCAACTGCAGGGCTAGCCCAGGGCAGGACTAGGCTCGTCCTGAAGGGAAACGTGGCCCTTGAGCTTTGCATTTCCTCAGGCTCCTCAGTGCTGTGAGGAGTTGCTCAAGTAGCTCTGAGGCCTCCAGAACCCACTGGCAATTCTGATTTTGAATCAGCTTAGGGTTTAAATCAGCTCCTTTTGCTCCTGTGTTTTATTTAGGACAAACTCCTGGCTCTCGCCTGGCCATACAGAACCATGGAATTGGTTTGGGTTGGAAGGGATTAAAGATCATCTCATTCCAGGTGTGATCCTCCAAACAGCTGGACTGGGCATTTTCCGAGGCAAAACACACGCTCAGGTTTTGCTGCTAAAAATAAATAGGATCATAAAGTTCGACAACCACCCCCAAGTACTAAATTTGACACTTCAAAGGACGTAGGATGCTGGAAGTGCTCAGCGTTTTCCACCACAGCGAGGGGGAGAAATGCCCTTGAAATGCCCTTTCTGTGTTACCATTTCAGTTACACACACACAAAACAGTGAAGTAAGTACTAATTCTGCTCATTAATCCCAATTATCTACTGGAGAAATTAAAAATTTAACAAAAGAGAGGGCCAATGTTCAAGTTGGTAAAGCCCCCAACTTTGCAAACAGCAGAAAAAGAGCCCAACTGAGTCAAAGTCCAAAAGGAGGGGTTCGAAGTTTAGTATTTACTTGAAGCAAATATTTCACCACTTTTTCAAAGCCAAACAGAGCAGAGAGGTGGAAAAAAAAAAACCCTCGTGCATTTTAAATACTTACAAGTGCAGCAGAACTGAAAATGCTGCATGTTGAGTAACACTGAGGAGACACAGAGTTCATGTGTGTATATATATATATATATATAATGGGGGGGAGAGAAACCAAGATAGATAGATAGACACACTTATATAATGGCATATATACATATTATGGCTTATTCAAATATATATATATATATATATTTGTATGAATAAGCTGTTAGGGCCCACATGCCCCTCCATTGTCATGGGTGGAGACACATAGTTTGTGTATATAGATTTATGTACACAAATTTATGTGCATAAATATATATGTGTGTGCATGTGTTTTAAATATATGTGCATATACACATATAAAGGCATACAATAGCTTATTCATATATACATAGATATAAATACATACATATCCATAGATATTCGTATATACACATTTATATATATGAAATATATATATGAATAAGCTGTTATTATATATTATATATTGTGCGTATATATATATTATGTATATATATATATTATGAACAAGTGGCCATTGGTGGAGACACATAGTTCGTGTGTATGTATATACTATTATTATTATTTATATTATATATATATGTATGTGCATGTATACACATATGTGCATATATATGAATATATATGTATGTACATGTGTATATATATATGCAGATCTATAATGGATACACACACATATATAACAGCATATATTTGCATATAATGGCTTATTCATATATAGAGAGATATGGATAAATAAGGCATTAGGAACCACGTGTCCACACGCCCCTCCACTGCCATCAGTGCAGACACATGGTTTGTGTACATATATATATATATATATACACATATAATATATAATGGATATTTACATACAACATCATATATATGCATACGTATATATGTATATGTGTACATAAATGTGGATTTATAAGGCGTTAGGAAGCACGTGTCCACACGCCCCTCCACTGCCATCAGTGCAGACCCACACACATGAGGGCTGGACAGACGTGTATACACACACATATAACGGCATATAGCTGCATATAACGAGTTATTAATAGATGATAGATAGATAGATAGATAGATAGATAGATAGATAGATCGATAGACAGATAGATAGATAGATAGGTGCAGGGATGCCATGAGGGGATGCCGTGCGGGCCACGCCGTGAGGGGAATGCCGTGAGGAGATACCGTGAGGGCCGCGCCGTGAGGGGATGCCCTGAGGGGGATGCCGTGAGGAGATACCACGAGGGCCGTGCCGCGGTGGCCACGCCGTGAGGGGGATGCGGGAGGACGATGCCGTGACGGCCACGCCGTGAGGGGATGCCCTGAGGAACGCGCCGCGCCGCGATGGCCGCGCCGTGAGGGCCATCCCGCCCTCCTTGTCCCGGCCCGGGCTCTCCCGGCTCCCCCGGCCCCGCTCGCCCCCAGCGCGGCCCGGGCAGGGCGAAGAGCAGCCCCCGAGAGAGCCGCGGCCCCGGCGGCATCACTTACTGCGCTCCGAGGGCGTTCAGGAACGGGCGGCCACGGCCCGGCCGCCGGGAACTACAGCACCCAGCGAGCGGCGCGGCGGCGGGGAGGGAGGAGCGGGGCAGGGCGGGCAGGGCCGCCACCGCCACACACCGGCAGCGCTTCGCCCCACGCTGAACTTTCCACTTCAGGAGCCCAAAAAGTGTTCTTTGTATATTATTAAAGAAGGTTTATTAAATATTTTTGCATAATTTAAGCACACCTCAGAGTCTTGTTTCAAAGGGAACAGTCACATGAATAAAGGCTCTAAGTAGGATTGATCATTGCAGCAGAACTGCTTTTAGTGAAGCCCCACAATGCTACAAATTGAACATTAACAGCAACAAATCGGTCCTGACAAGATGAAAGTAAAATATTTAATTAATCTGAAAAACGCCTGGCACCGAAATGTGTTTAAATAAAGGGAGTTTATTGAGCCGGCACATGTTGGGAGGGCAAGAACAGTTATTTTCCCGTGGGGCTGTGGATCCTCATGTGTATGAGGAGGGACTTTTTGGAGTTAGCATCTTATGCTCATTTTTAGGAGTCAGAGGGAAACATGCAGCATACATTAAGATCCTTCTCTGGCATTTTTTTGTTATCTTTCTTCATGATTTTCCTTGGGTAGATCATTTGCATGTATAGGCCATTTGCATCAGGGGAATCTAAATATGTCTGAAATTGTTCAAGTGAAACACTTTCAGTCTTTAGTTCATTAATACTAAAAATTACGTACAATATTCTACTAGTAAATCTAAAATATATCAGTGTTGTCAGGGCATGAACAGGCAAAAGGACTTCTTAACATAACTGGTTTCTATTTTAAATGTAATAAACCAAGTGTGACATAAAAGTAAACAAATTGATCCAAGTCTCTGATCCGTTATTTTTCCAAAGTCAATATTAAGGCAGAGCAGCAGAACACGGTGAAGAATTACGCTGCTTTTAAAGGGCCTTGAAAGTGTTTCTCAAACAATATTGGAGGCTTACGTTGGAAATAAGAGACCTCGGCAGCAATTAAAGAGTCTTGAAAGTGATTATTAAAAATTATTGGAGGCTGATGTTGGAAATAAAAGACCCCAGCAGCAACTGAAGAGTTATATTGGGATGGTTTGGGTTAGAAGGGACCTTAAAGCTCACGTAGTGATCCCCATGGGCAGGGATGCCACTCAGCAGAGCAGGTTTTGTGGTATTTTACATTTGTTTCAGGTCAGCTAAGCCCCCTAAGTTCCTACTACTAATGTGTGTGGGAAAAGTCTTTTAGCCGTAGGATTATTCACTTTTACGGGACTGAGGCTGCTTATACACGGATGTAACTAAGAACTGTTTCAGGGCAGCACTAAGAGCTCCTCAGGGTGGCTGTTCTCCGGACAAACTCATTTCGCCTCGTCTTCGCAGGCGGGCAAAAGGCGCACTTTATTCCCGCCCCCCCCCCCGTTTTTCTCTCTTTGTTCCTTTAATTTTCGCGGCCCCGGCGCCAGCCCCCGGAGCACATGTGCGTGTCACCGCCGGGCCGAGGGGGAGGGAGCGGGCGGGCGGGCGCCTCTCGCATGGAGCCGGGGCTGAGGGCCCCGCGGTGATGCAGCAGCGGCGGCGGCGGCAGCGGCAGCACCGCCCGCGTGCGGGCACGGCCCCCTGAGCGCCGCCCGCCCGCCCGGAGCACACGCGCGGCTCGGCCCCGCTCCATGGGCGCCGATGGCAGCGCTGCCGCCCGCGCCCGCCGCGCCTCAGCCCGCCATGGCCCAGGCCGGGTGAGTGGCGGCCGCCGCCGGGGGCCGGCAGGGCCGGGCCGGGCAGGGCGGGGGGTGTGCGGGACGCGGCACCGGAGAGCGGCGGCCGCGGCGCCCTTCGCTGCCCG
>JAWWES010000001.1:114435161-114452765 GCA_035583135.1 Lophotriccus pileatus
GTGTCACTGGGGAAGGGATCAGATCACACTGGTCCCAGTTTGGAGCCCTGAGGACACCACTGGTCACTGATGGCCATTGGGACTCTGAGCCTTTGACCATGACCCTCTGGATGGGGCCATCCACGTAATTCCTAATCCACTGAACCTGTCAAATCCATCACTGCAGTTTGGAGAGAGGGATGATGTGGGGGACTGTGCCAAAGGCTTTACAAAAGCCCAGATAACAGCTGTGGCTCTTCCCTTATCTCTGATGTAGTTACTCCATCAGAGAAGGCCCCTGGGTTGGTCAGACAGGCTTTTCCCTGGGTGAAGCCGTGGTGGCTGTCCCAGATCACCTCCCTGTTCTCCACGTACTTCAGCAGAGCTGCTGGGGGGATCTGTTCTGTGGCCTTCCCAGTCACAGAGGAGACTGACAGGATGGTAGTTCCCAGGGTTGTCCTTCCTTCCATTTTTAAGGGGAATGACTTCCCACTGACAGGGGCAGGATGAGATGGGATACTGGGAAGGAATTCCTGGCTGGGAGGGTGGGCAGGCCCTGGCCCAGGTTGCCCAGAGAAGCTGTGTCTGCCCCTGGATCCCTGGAAGTGTCCCAGGCCAGGTTGGATAAACTTGGAGAAACCTGGGCTGGTGGAAGGTGTCCCTGCCCATGGCAGGGAGTGGCACTGGATGGCTTTGAGGTCCTTCCCAACCCAGACCATTCTGTGAAACTTCTTGGAAAGAGCCATGTTCCCATTAGACCTGTGTTGTTGAACAAGAAGATTTGGGTAGTTTTTTGAAAGAGGAATTAATGGTATTTACTTTAAGTGACTCCTGAGGGGAGAAGAGACCTGGAGAAGGAGTGTGTGCTCTTGGTGTGTGGTGGATCAGGCAGGGTTTGCAAGTGTAATTGTTTTGTATCTGCCCATATTCTTCATCAGTAGACTAAGAAAAGTTTTTAAATGTAGTCTTTAAAATATTTACAAGGAAAATATCGTTTTTTCTAGATGTAGACAAAAATACTGTGAAAAATAGTACTCAGTCTACAAAAAGAAGCTCCACTGGGGAAGATGAAATTCCTAGGAAAAAAGCAAAGAAGAACAAGAAGCACAAAAGCAAGAAGAAAAAGAAAAAGAAGAAGAAAAGGAAGAAAGAGAAAAAGCATAAAAAGCAGCCAAAGGAAGCCAAGCTGGGAGCACGTCCCGGAGAAGCTGCGGACGTGCCGCTGGCTCCTCAGCTGCTGCTGGAGAAATCCGGCCCCCAAGTGAATGTACAGCAGGGAGGGGTGGGAGACCCCAGCCTGGCTGGCCTCCTGCAGCCACAGCTGTGCCCAGCAGCAAGTGAGGGGCTTGATAATCAAGCTTTAGGACTTGTTTCTCATTTGGTAACTGATTCCCAGCAGTCTGCAGAAAACCTCGGAAGCGGGGATGGGACTTTGTGTGCAGCAAATCCTCCGTTTAATTTAGCAAGCAGCCAGTGTAATATCCCAGAAAATACCAGTATAGCTCACAGTACAGTTTGCACTAGTGAAGAACAAATTCAGCAGGCCCATGGAAATATTTATCCTGTAGCTATTACTGCCAGTGTTGTTGATACTGGAAACGATGCTTGGTCCAGCATCCCCTCTGGAATTGACAGTAAATCTGAGTTTCACAAAGATTCCATAGAAGCACTGAGAGGTTCAGAAGTTACTCTGAAATCTCCAGGCACTGGGGAGGTAAAAGCTTTGGATGCAGCTCTGGAGCCTGAGGCCATGGAGGTGTTGCCTTATTCGGAAGTATCTCTGCAATCAGTGTCTCAGAGGGCAGCACAGGACTTAGGAACAGCTTCGGCATCCGTGTCCTTGGCGAGTGGGGGGGACGCAATTCCTACGTCTGCAAACTGGGCGGATCCCAGTGCTGTGACAGGAGCTCACGAGGCTGTGGCTGGACAAGTACTGAAAATTCCAGAAGCAACTGAAAAATGTCTGCACATGGGAAATGTGCAAAGTGTGCAGAGATCTTTGGAACTGGGGGGTGTGAGCAGAACTTTGGAGCCAGCCCAGCAGCCCTCGGTTATAGCTGGGAATTTGAGCATGACATTCCCCATGGGGAGTTCAAGTGTCTTGACATCAAATGTAGCTTTGCAACACCCTTTTAAAATATCTGCAGCCACCCCTGTGGCCCAGGTGGAAGTACAAAGTGCCAAAACACCCCCAGGAGTAGGAGCCGTCACAAAAATGAAGGATATTGAACCAGCTCTGGAAAATGTGAAAGCTTCGGGAACAGCCGTGGAACCTGTGGGTGTCACAGCTCACGAAAGCCTGCCAGGCAGGAATGTGGAAGGCACCGCAGCTCCTGCAGCAGTGCTGGGGGCAGCAGTGCTGGGGGCAGCAGGGGCGTTCCTGCAGCGTGGAGTCTGCATGGAAGCGAGGGCTGTGGACAGAGCCCCGGGGGCCAGTGCGGCCGCAGAGCCAGGGGGTGTCAGAGCAGCGCCAGAACCTGCAGCCGTTGTGCAGACCTCGGCCCAGCAAACAGCTCCGCAGCTCCAGGTGGCAGAGGGGCTTAGAAGCCCACGAGCAAAAGGTTCAGAAGGTACTTCATTGCTGAGACCTGAGGGGGAATCCAACGTGAGAGGTTTGGCACCTGCCCCGTCTTTGCAGACGGAAGATGCGCAAGGCCCGGGAGGAGTCCTGAGACCGGTGGCTTTCACAGCAGCTTCACCGTCCTTGCAAGTGGAAGGTGTGAAAGCTTCACAAGAAGCTGTGCATTGTGGGGCTGGTGCAAGTCCAGGACTTACCTTAGAAAGGACTCCTGAAGCTGTGATTGTGCGTGAGAGCGTGGAACCAGCTAGAGAGACGTTGTCAGGAGTGATGCCCTGGCAAACCACGGTAGGGAGAGAACCTCTCAGTGCAAACCAAACACAGAGTTCTGTCATTTCACAGACTCATCTCATGACACACACCAGAACCTCACAAACCGAGGTGGCTGGGGAGAGAAAGGATTCTGAACTCGCTCCAGAAGATCCAAGCAAAGCAGAGGCAAGGAGCAGAGAAGCAGTCCTAGAGCCTGTGCAAACTTTAGAAACCAGCTCAAAACCTGTTCAGGAACAAACAGTAGGTCATTCAGCAGCAGTACTGGAGTCTTTGCCCAGAGTGGAAGAAAACAATGTGACAGAATTGACAGGAGTGCAAATTCAGGGACCTACTGTAGAATATCTACTTGGAACAAGGACCAGCACACAAAGAAATGAGCCCTCAGAAATGGAGAAAGCAAAATATTTGGGGCCAGCACCAGAAGCTGGAGAAGTGAGTTGGTTGGAGAGCATGAAGGAGTCTGCAACAGTAGAGGTAAAAGGTTCTGGAACAGATGGAGAGGTAGCCATGGGTGATGCTTCAGCAGCTGTTCCAGAATCTTTGCACACAGAAAAGCCAGCAGAGCTGCAGGGAGTTGTAGAAGTAAAACCTGCTGCAGAATGGAAGAGTTCAGAAGAGACTCCAGAAATTTTGGGTGCTGCTGGACTGAAGTCTCCTGAAGCAGTTCCAAAACCAGGGGACGTGAAAGGTCTGGAAACAACACTGGAACACACAGTGACAGCAGAGGTACAATGTGCGGAAGGAGTGCAGGGTCAACAGGTGGAGGATATGCTGATTGAGAAGGAGGATGCAGAGCAGACTCGACCATCTGAGCCTCTTGCAGAAACAGTTTTTAGTTCTTCACATGCTGCCGAGGAAAAAGACTCCACAGTGACTCCTGCGGCAGGAACACAAGATCTGGAAGCAGCTCCTCAGACCGATGTAGAGCTGAAAGATGCAGCAGCCGTGGGGTTGGAGGCAGAGACAAAAGATTTGGAAGCAGCTCCAGTACCTGAGACTGAAGCAGAAGCAGCCCAGGCAGAAGTCGTTCCAGAGGCTGAGGATGTCAAAGAAGCAACTCCAGAAGAGGACTCAGAGAAAAGAGACTCAGAAACATCTGATGTGCAACCTGATGTGGCAGCACGAATGAAGGAGACTCTCATGAGGCTGGAGAATGTCGTTGAGAAAAGCAGCCACAGAAGCAGTGAGAAAAAACATGATTCAAAGAAGAAGAGGAGCCGCTCCAAGTCTCAGTCCAGGTCTAGGAAGCGGAAGAAGAAATCCAGGTCACGCTCTACGTCCAGGCGCTTGACCTCCAAAAGAGCCCGTTCCAGGAGCAGAAACTATTCGGTTTCCAGAAAAAAGCATTCCAAATCCAGATCCCGATCTGTGGAGAAGAGAGAGAGAAGAGTGTCGTCCCGGAGGTCCAGGCGCAGACGTTCCAGGTCGTCTGACCGTTACAGGTCCAAATCCAGGTCAGCAGAAAAGAGATTGTCCTCTGGGAGGTCCAGGCGGAGACGTTCCAGGTCGTCTGACCACTATAGGTCTAAATCCAGGTCTGTGGAGAAGCGACTGTCCTCCCGGAGGTCCAGACGCAGACGTTCCAGGTCCTCTGACCGCTACAGATCCAAGTCCAGGTCCGTGGAGAAGCGACTGTCCTCCCGAAGGTCTGGGCGCAGACGGTCCCGTTCCTCTGACCGCTACAGATCCAAGTCCAGGTCCGTGGAAAAGCGACTGTCCTCCCGGAGATCCGGGCGCAGACGTTCCAGGTCCTCTGATCGCTACAGGTCCAAGTCCAGGTCTGTGGAGAAGCGACTGTCCTCCAGAAGGTCCGGGCGCAGACGCTCCAGGTCCTCTGACCGCTACAGATCCAAGTCCAGGTCCGTGGAAAAGAGACTGTCCTCTCGCAGGTCTGGGCGTAGACGCTCCAGGTCCTCTGATCGCTACAGGTCTAAATCACGGTCAGTGGAGAAGAGGTTGTCGTCCTGGAGATCCCGCCGCAGACATTCCAGGTCCTCTGACCGTTCAAAGTCTAGATCCAGGTCTTCAGAAAAGGGAGGCGGCAAAGAATACTCCTGGAGGTTCAGGCACCGGTCTGGCTCCTCCGATCGGTCAAAGTCCAGGTCCCGGTCCGTAGAGAAGAGAGGTCGGAAGGCGTCTGTGCGGAGGTCCAAGCGCCAGCGCTCCAAGTCCTCGGACCGCTACAAGTCGAGATCCAGGTCAGTGGAAAAGAGAGATCGGAAGCAATCATCGCGCAAGTCGAAACGTCAGCGCTCCAAGTCCTCGGACCGCTACAAGTCGAGATCCAAGTCAGTGGAGAAGAAGAAGGATTCCTCACGGAAATCCAAGCGTCGCCGCTCGAAATCCTCCGAACGTTACAAGTCCAGGTCCAGGTCTGTCGAAAAAAAGCGCAAGGAATCTTCAAAAAAATCCAAACGGAAACGTTCCAAGTCCTCTGACAGCGTGAAGTCAAGGTCCAAATCTGTAGAAAAGAGAGACAATAAGTTGTCGTCATCAAAGTCCGGCAAACATGCAGAGTCTGAACTTCAAGAGTCAACCAAAGGTCTTGAAAATGTTCCTGAGCCTTCTATTGGAAGTGAAGGCAAATCTTCCAATGGCCCCATGTCTTTGTCTGATCAAGGAATAAACGGCCCAGAGCTGCCTCCGTCATATGGAAGTGGATTTTCTAAAACATCTGATAACCTTGAGGAAAGCTCCTTGTCTGTTGAAAAAACAGGAGATCTGCAGTCTTCTGCCATGTCTGAATTGGATACCTCCAAAACCCCAGATGACCAGGAATTGAGATCCATGTCTGTGGAAAAAACACAGGATTCAGAGATTTCTATGACATCTGAAAATGGATCTGCTGAAAAAGCAGAGGCTCTGGAGTCTTCACCTCTACCTGAACTTCCGTATTCCACACCCAAGTCAAGATCCTCATCTGTTGAAAAAAGGAGAGATGTAGAAACTTCTTCAGCAGCAGAATTCCATCTTTCCACATCTCATGGAGATGTGACCAGAACTGCTCCTCTCAGAGAAGTAGAAGGTCCAGAGCTTCCTCCATCACTTCTAAATACCTACAAGACTATCTCCTCATCCTCTGGAAGAGTGGAAGTTCAGGGCTCTTCTGTGCTGCCCGAGGGCACACTCTCCAACTTGTCTGATGGTCCTGAATCGCGACACATCCCTGGTGAGCAAACAGAGCTCTCACAGTTTCTGCAAGTCCCTGAACATGGATCTTCCCAGCTGGCTGCCAGCCCTGGAGCAGTGGAAGCTCAGAGGCCTTCCCTGGCACACGAAGGGACCTGCCCTGCGATTCCTGATGGCTGTGAGTCGGGCCGGATCCAGGAGTCTTCTCTGGCTTCTGACAGCGGACACTTCATGTCTCCTGATGGACGTGGATTGGGGTCCAGCTTTGCTACACCAGTGGACCGGCCATCGTTGTCTGTAGGCGAGTCCTTCAAGTCCCCGGATGGAAATGAGCCAAGATACTTACCTGTTGAAAAAGTCAAGGCTGCAGATGTTTCTCTCACGTCTGTGTGTGGTCCTGTTGAGATCTCTGATGACCTTGTCTCAGTGTCCTCTTTTAAAGTTCATGAGTCCAGATCATCTGTTGACAAAGGCATAGACGGCCCGACACTTCCCCAGGTCCTCGAGGTTGACTGCTCCGGATCTTCGGAAACACGCGAGTCGAGATACCTGCCTGCTGGGAAAATAGACGGTGCAGGATCTGTGGTGCTGTCCAAGAGTGGGATTCCCGTGTGCCACGATGGCCACAAAGCAAAGTACAATTCCTTTGAGAGCACAGAAGGTGCAGGACTGTCAGTGGCGTCTGAGCTCAGGTACTCTGTGTTCCCCGAAGGCTACAAACTGGCACCTGCTGCAGTTGAGAAACTGGAGATCCAGAAGTCTCCCCTCTCGCTGGAAAGTGGGTTCTCTGTGTCTGCTGATGGTGAATCAGTGAGCACACCTGAAAAACTGCAGCCCCCAGGGACTGCTCTGACATCAGAAGGGGGGGTTGTCCTGTTATCTGACAGTCATGAACTGAGACCTGTCTCTGCTGAAAAAGTGGAGGTGCTGAATTCATCTGAACTGAAAGTCCTTGCCTCCCCTGACGGCTACAGGCTGGGATCTGCCTACGCTGAAATACAGGTGCAGGAAAGCAGATGTTCGGTTGCCTCCGACGGTCACGAGGTGACATCCAGCCCTTTGGAAAGAGCCGAGGTGGAGGAGCCTTCCCGAGTGTCCGACAGCGAACACGCGACAGCACTCGATGGCCTGGGGCTGACGTCGACTCCTGCTGAGAAAACAGAGCTGTGCAAGCTTTACCAGATATCTGAGGAGAGAAGTTGGGTGTCTGCCGAGAGCCAGGAGCTGCAGTCACCCTCTGCTGAGAAGGCCCAGCTGCAAGAGCCTGCCCTGGGGTCTGCCAACGAATATACCGTGTCCTGGCTGCACCAGGAGTTGAGGTCCAGCTCTCCTGGAAGGGCAGAGGTGCAGGAGGCTGCCGTGCTACCCCACGGTGACTACGCTGTGGCTGCTGAATGTCACACATTGCCATCTTCCCTGGCTGCAAAACCAGAGGGGCAGGAGTGCTCTGGGGTGTCTCCTGAGGGCCAGGTGGTGATGGCCAGCCCAGCTGAAAAAGAGGCACAGGAGCCCTGTCTGCCACCTGGCAGTGAGTATTCCATCTTCCCTCAGGGCCAGGGGTTACGGCCGGGCCTGGCTGGGAACACGGCCGTGCAGGAGCCCTCACCCATCCCAGACAGCCAGTACGCTGCGTCTCCCGGGGGGCAGGAGCTGCTCCGTGCTTACACTGAGAAACCAGAGGTGCAGGAGTGTGCTTTGCTGTCTGAAAACGAGTATGACGTGTCCCCCGAAAGGCGAGATTTGAGATCCAGTCCCGCTCAGAAAGAAGAATTGGAGGAACCTTCTGAAGCATCTGAAAGTGAAAGCTCAATATCCACTGACAGCCGGGACTTGCAGCCTGCAGCTGTTGGAAAAGCAGAGGCGCAGGAGTTGTCTTTGTCTGAGGGTGAGTGTCCCATGTCCCCTGAAGGTCAGGAGCTGCAGTCCAGCCCCGCTGAAAGGGTAGAGGCCAAGGAACCTTCTCTGACATCTGAAAACGAACACGCTCTGTCCCCCGAGGAGTATGAACCACGACAGACTCATGCTGAGAGAGCAGAGGGTGCGGGTTCTGCTTTGGCATCTGAACACGGCCACTTGTTTTTTGAGAGCCAGGAGGTGAGGTTCCCCCCTCCTCGGAAAGCAGATGAGCAGGAGCTCTCTCCAACACCTGACAATGATCATGGAGCATCTCCTGATGGGCGGGAGCTGAGATTCACCAGTGCTGGAAAAGCAGACGGCCTTGAGCCTTTGACACTGAACGATAGAGCCTCCATGTCCCCTGATGACAGGGACCTGAAATCCATCCCTGTTGAGCAAATGGACCACGCAATGCCTTCTTTGTTGCCTGAAGGTGAGCGCTCCGTGTCTCCGGACGGCTACAGTGTGAGATCGGGCCCTGGAGAAGAAACAGGGGATCTGGAGCCCTCTTTGAGATCTGAGCGTAGATATTCCACATCCTCCTATCAGGAGGGTCATGAGCTGAAATCTCCCATGGAGGAAGAGGGTCTGGAGTCCTCTTTGACTTCTGAACACAGGCGGTCTGTGTCCCCCGAGGGCCACGACCAGAAATCTACCGTAGATGAAGAAATGGATGATGAGAGACGTTCCAGCTCCCCTGAAGAGCAGGAGTCAAGCGCGGGTGAAGAAGCAGAGGATCTGGAGCAGCCTTTGACAACAGAACGTAGATGCTCCGTATCTTCTGATGGGCGCGAGTCAAGGTCAACCACTGGGGAAGAGGCGGAGGATGCAGAACCCTCCTCGAGAGCTGAACGAAGAGACTCCATATCCTCTGACGAGCAAGAGTCGAGGTCCACTGCTGGGGAGGATGGAGAAGATGGGGAGGGCTCTGTGACGGCTGAACGTAGACACTCCACGTCTTCTGATGACCGCGAGTCCACGGCCGGTGAAGAAACAGAGGATGTGACGGCCGAACACAGACGGTCTGTGTCTCCTGACGGACGCGAGTCAAGGTCAACTGTTGGAGAAGAAGCAGAGGACCAGGAGCTCTCTTTGACAGCTGAACGCAGACACTCCACGTCTTCAGATGAACACGAGTCAAGGTCTACTGCTGGTGAGGATGCGGAGGATGTGGAACCCTCCTCGGCAGCCGAGCGAAGAGATTCCACATCGTCGGACGAGCAGGAGTCGAGGTCTGACGCTGGTGAAGAAGCAGAGGATGTGGAGCCCTCTTTGACAGCTGAGCACAGACGTTCTGCATCCCCCGATGGGGCTGAGTCCAGGTCTACCACTGGGGAAGAAGAAGGAGATGATGCGGAGGCCTCCGTGGCAGCTGAACAAAGAGACTCCACGTCGTCAGAGGAGCACGAGTCAGAGTCTTCCAGTGGGGAAGAGGAGGGTGAGGATGCGGAGCCCTCTTTGGCAGATGAAGATAAGCAGGATTCCATACCTCTGGAACAGTCGGAGGAACAGGACTCTTCCTTTGTCCCTGAAAGTAGACGTTCTGAGTCTTCTGAACGTGAAAAGTCTAGATCCAAATCTGTTGATAAGGCGTCCGACAAAGAATCTCCACAGAGATCTGTCAGCCGGCACTCAAAGTCTCCTGCCCGCCAGAAGAGCCGATCCACGTCCGTCGAGAAAGCGGCGGACAAGGAGTCCACGCGGAGGTACAGACGGAGACGCTCCAGGTCCACCGCTCGCCAGAGGAGCCAGTCCACGTCCGTGGAGAAGGCAGCGGACAAAGAGTCCACCCGCAGGTCCCGGCGTAGGCGCTCCAGGTCCACCGCTCGCCAAAGGAGTCAGTCCAAATCCGTGGAGAAGGCAGCGGACAAGGAGTCTTCACGGAGATCCAGGAGCAGACGCTCCAGGTCCTCGCAGCGCAGATCCAAGAGATACGACACGGACTCTCGCTCCAGGCGGAATCGCTCCAGGTCAGCGACGCGGAGAAGAGCTTCGCGGTCCAAGTCCAACCGCCGCTCTCGCTCCAGCTCCTTGTCACGGTCGAGGCACAGGAGGAGGAGCAGGTCACGGTCAGCATCCCGAAGGCGACGCTCCTTGTCCAGGGACAGGCGCAAGAGGTCTCAGAGAAATAGATCCAGATCTGCCGAGAGAAGGAGGAGGAGGTCGGATTCCAGAGATCGCAGGATATCGCTCCGATTACGGAGCAGGAGTCGGACGCCTCTTCGGCAGCGGAGGTCGAGATCCAGAGGGAGGAGACGGAGCTCCAGCAGGTCCCCGATCCGGCTGCGGCGGTCGAGATCCTCGGGGCGAAGGCGGTACAGCAGGTCACCCGATCGCCGCCGCTCCCGCTCCTCCGAGTTCTCCAGCAGGTCACCGAAGCGTCTGACGGACCTGGGTGAGTGAGGGCTTGTGACTGGGGCGGGTTGGTCTGCACAGCCTGACTCTGACGCTCCCTGCAGCGTTCAGAAGGAATTCCTTGGGAGTCGTTCTGCACGTTAATTTTAGGCAGTGACTTCCGGTAGGACCTTCCTTGTTGGAGCGGAATTGCCGCTCTCCGGTTGGGTGGGAGTGTCCGAGGGTGGAGCAGGAGGTACCTGGACTCTGGAGCTCGTGGGCAAAGCGTGCAGCAGCCTTGAGCTCTCTGCATGGTAAGAGCTGGTGAGGGCCAAGGGATTGGACATGAGAGACTTTGCAATTTCTGGTTCTCCTGAGAACAAATTGGGCCTGGAAGGTCATTTAGGTGCCAAGTGGGGGGTCCCAAGATCTGTTGTCACTTGTTCCCAGGACCCTGTCCTGCCTCTTTCCCATGGTAAAAACTTAGAGAAAAAGGAGACTTGTTTCTGAAAATAATCCCAGACTTGGCAGATAGGAAAGTCAGAGAAAAACTCCTCATGAGCTGCATCTTTTCTGTGTGCTGGGGGAAAAGGGGCCATGGGGTTTCCTTGGGTAGTGAGTTATAGAACAAAGCAGGTTTGAATTTGGAGCCGAGCTCTTGTACAGTGTGGGAGGAGGCCTGCTGTGGTGGACTGGAGGTTCTGATCCTCCTAATCCTGCCTCGCAGTTACCCTGGGAGCCTGCCAGTACCAGAAGGTGGTAACTCAGTCCTTTGCAAACTGGCAGGAGGCTTAATTTAGTTCCATGGCCTATTTCTCTGCCAGGGCCACAGGACTTCCTAATAAAGCCAAGTACTGCTTTATTAACAGTTCTGCACATAATTGTATTTTACACGGGCAGTGGTTTTCACAGAGCATAATAAAAGCACAGGGTGGGTAAAATCTTGTTCAGTTTGCCAGAAATGCTTCTTTATTACTAAAAGGAGAACCTGTAATAGGTAATCAATTTAACAAAATGCCTCTCTCCAGACAAGGCCCAGCTCCTCGAAATCGCCAAAGCCAACGCAGCCGCCATGTGTGCGAAGTCCGGCGTGCCCCTGCCCCCCAGCCTGATGCCTCTGCTGTCCCAGAAGAAGGACGACAAAGCCAACCAGAAATCCTCCAGGGACACCCTGAAGGAGCTCACGGAGGTGAGGGAGAGCAGCAGCAAAACCTGAGCATAACCAAGCTGGGCTTTGGGCATGTAGGCAACGTGGCCCTGTGTGCTCGGGAGCTGCTTTGGGTTTGCAATCACGGAATTGTCCAGGTGGGAAAAGCCCTCCCAGCCCATGGATCCCCCTGTGCCCATCCCCACCTTGTCCCCAGAGCACTGAGTGCCACGGCCAGGCCTGCCTTGGACACCTCCAGGGCTGGGCACTCCAAACCTCCCTGGGCAGCCCTTGCCAAGGGAGGTTCCACCCTTTTGAGCCCTTGTTCTCAACACAATTCTTAAGTTTAAGTCCTTAAAACTGATGGTTTTAATTCCATGGAAATGCATGAGATCAAATTATTTTGCCTTTTTTTTTAAACTTTTTGGTTTTAGTTCTGATTCTGTTCTCATTTTGTCTGCATTGGTGTCTCTCCCTGCACTCCTCTTCATGAAACATAAAGCTTTCACTTCTAGTTTTTGGTTCTGGTGGTGTTATGGAATCATAGGATGGTTTGAGTTGGGAGGGACCTCAAAGCCCATCCAGTGCTACCCCTGCCAAGGGCAGGGACACCTTCCACCAGCCCAGGGTGCTCCAAGCCCCGTCCAACCTGGCTGGGGTTCCCCCAGAAACGGGAGAGAATTTGGAATACAGAAGTGCTTTTATATGTTTTTTTTTTAATTGCGTCATCAGTGTGACAGTTCTGGAAATAACATCTGAGGTGAAGTGGTGTCCAAGTGCTGAGAAATCCTCTCCCAGTTGTCCCCAGGCCGGGGGCAGCAGAGGGACAGTCCAGGAGCTGAGGTGGTGCAGGTGCCCTGTGCTCACACCTGGAGTGGTTTTTCACATCCCCTGACCATGATCCAAAGTAGTTTGTGCTGATCTGGAGGCCCCAGACCTGCCCTTCCTTTACCTTACAACTCTGGGAATCTGCTGGATCGTGTTTCTCTTCTGTTGGATCCAAATTGGCCACAGAGACAGTCCGGGTGCTGGGAAATCAGGAAAGAACCACAAACTTATGGCCTCTCTAGAAACTCTTTTTGTCTTTTGTCCTTTTTTTTTCTCTCATTTCTTGCCATGGAGGCTTCTCCTGATTTGGCTGTGCACAGCACCTCTGTGTTCTGTGAAAGGGGGGTGTCCTGCATCCCTGGCCAATCCCACAGTATTCCAGAAGGAATGTGGAAGCTGTGGCTTCTGATGAGGTTCCGAGCTGGCAGCCAGGGCGTGCCTGGCGTTGGATGATTTGTGGGGCATATCCCAAGTCCATCTGCTGGTGCCCTTGCAGAAAAGAAAGGTTTTCTTTTCTTCCAAAAAGAAAAGCATTTTTTTGGTTAGAAATACTGTGTGTGTGGTGTTGGGTGCAAAGTGCAGGTTTGCTCAGAGCTGACATTCCATTTGCAGAAGTGCAAGAAGATTGCCCAGAGCACGGACGACGTGATCGTGAACAAACCCCACGTCTCGGACGAGGAGGAGGAGGAACGGCCCTTCTACAACCATCCTTTCAAGCTCAGTGAGCCCAAACCTATCTTCTTCAATTTAAGTGTGAGTACTACTCGGATTTGCAACGTTTTGAGCCGTGGTTCTCTTTAAAGAATGCCAGTTGTTTGACACAAATACTGCAGGGGGTGATAATCCCGGTGAAATCGGGAGCGTTTCTCTGTCAGGTCACAGAAACACTCCCAGTTTCACCTGGGTTAAATTGATAAACTTGGTGAAATTGGGAGTGTGTATTGAAGTGCATCTGGGACTTCAATGCTTTGAAGCATCAATTAGCAATAACTAACTAACTAGTTTAACTTCTCTTGGTTTGTCAATTTTGGGGGTTTTTTAGGTGGTGTTTTTCCCCGGTTTTAGTTTTGGTTTGTTTTTTTTTTTTTTGTGCCTGTGAAAGCTGTTCTGATTTTGTTGGGTATAAAGCACTAGAAAAGTATTTCATATGCTCAGTGAAAATAGAAATAGCATTAGATTATTGTATTAGAAATAACAGTTGAAATAACATTGCTGTTCTTGGGTATGAATACATGTGTACCTTGTGGTGTGCACAAAATAAGCAGTAATACATATTTACATGTGCAAGGGAGAAAGAGATTTTATATTGTGTTGTTAGAAAGGGGTACAATGAAAGTCAAGAAACCCTGGAATTCTTCCAGGCTCCAGAGAGGGATGTTCTGTGGTGGTGATGGGCTGCTCTGCCTGTTGGCCACATCTTTGACCCTTTTAGTGTTGTTCTTTCTCCAGTCCCATCTGACAGCCATTCCCATCTGTATTCCCAGGAGTTTATCCACTATTATCCCACGTTGCCACTTGTGTTTGCCTCTTGGGAGGGAACCTGGCAGAGGTCTGTGCAGGCTCTGCAGAAATTGCCAACAGTGTCTGAGGAAAACAAGGTCCTGGACAGAATGTGCTTGGAAATTCCCGCTGGAAAAAATAACCCAAAGTGGGAAAACCGGCTGCTGACAAGTGCTGTGTCTGCTCATGCAGAGCTTTTGATCACAGGCAGTGTTTTGGCTGCCCAGGACTTTTCCCTTGGAGCCTTCCCCACAAAACCCCTGTGTGGCAGATGAGGGCTGTTCTCTTTGTGCCGGGGTCAGCCGGGAGAGGGAGGGTTGGGAGATTTGGGGCACTGAAGGTGATTTGAGTGAATTTTCACCTTCTCCTCCAGTGCAATGTGTTGCTCACTTGTGGGTTGATTTGTTCTAACGATTGTAGGTTATTGTTTTGTGATAAGGAGGGTGGGTGTTCTGTGGAACTGAGCCCTGGCTGTTTGCAGTGAATCCCTTTGGAGTGTTTGCAGGTCTGAACTTCCATCCATTTTCTTCCTTTCAGACTCCCAGCATAAAACCAGCACCACCCCCCCAACCAAAAAACCAGGTCAGCCTGTCCAAGGAATTCCCTGTGTCCTCTGGGTCCCAGCACAGGAAGAAGGAGGCAGACAGTGTCTATGGAGAGTGGGTTCCCGTTGACAAGGGCGGCAAAGACGACGGCAAGGACGATGTGTTCCCCAAACCAGCCATTGAGGTAAGGAAGGCAAGGAGAGCCTATCACATCAGAAAGCCAAAACCGTTACCTGGGCAGTCTGGGACCAAAGTGCAGCCTGGGAAAACAAAAAAGGCACTTAAAAAGGTGGGACCTCAGAGCTGAGTGAGCCGGGGATCTGAGCTCTGCGGCTGGGACGCTGCGGGGGCAGGGGTGGAGCAGCCTGTCCCACCCCCTGGGCTTTGCTCTGACTCCTTGGGCTCAAGGGAATTGAAACTTTAGCTGGAAGATGAGAAAAAAGTTCCTTGTTCAGTTTCCTGCAGAGGTTGATTGACACCTTGAGACTTTGACAGTGATGTGTGTAATGCCGCTAGAATTGTCCCCTGATCTTAGAGAAGGAACATCACACTGGAACGTAAGCCACTGGAAATTGTAAGTGGTTTTAAAACTGCCATCTCCTCGGGATGTGTTTATTTAGCTTTCCAGGCAGGTTTTCTCACATGGCTGTTTTGCACTTGACCTTCCAAAGGACAATCTAACTGTGTGAATAATAAACTAAAAAAACAGAGCAAATGTTTTTTTCCCCTTGAAATTTCTTCCAAAGATCATTTTGGGGGGGGGGGGTGTAATTAGGTAAATTAAATATTTAAGACAGATGTTAATTTCTTTAAGTTGCTGTTACCTCACTGCACCTGAAGCCTTGTTCTCACACCTTCCAAAGCCAAACCCAAACCCAAACCCCTTCCATCCGTTTCTGACAAAACCGTCTCTTCACTTGGTGTGTTTTTCAAGAACTTTCTGGTACTGTACAATTGAAGCGCAGAAGGAATTTCTTTCTGGGTGTTTTACAGCACCAAAAGCACAGAGAGTGTAACTTCCCCAACATTTTCATGGGATACCTGGGGATTTGATGGTCAGGCACCCCATTCCTTGTTCCCTCAGTTTGGACTCTCAGGCATCACTAGCGAGACAACCCCTGAGATGTTTGTGCAGAAGGTCATTCCCAGTTTCACTGGAGTAAACATATGGAACATAACTTTCCTTTCTGTCCTGTGTATGTTTATAAATGCCTGTAACTATGTTGTCTGCTTTTATATTTGTAAATAAATATTTTTATTTGCATTTACCTTAACTTGGTTTGTGTTAAGGGTGATTTCAGGGGGCGTTAGCTCAGAGTGTCCCATCCCTTGGGTTTGGCAAGGCTTAAGTGGGAAATAGTAGCAGAATTCCTGTGTGTCCCTCCAGGGAGTCTGACAGGTAACAGAGTTGCTTCTCTGCCTGATTTTTAAATATGTTTATGGGGACTCTGAGGTGGAATTGGCTCCCTTTGAGCAACGTGAGGCAGATCAGCTCCTGGCCCGGGGGAGTGTGCTTGGATCCTTAAAAACTTTCACATATAATTTCCCTCCATTCATTGTTCCTAATTCTGAAATACTGTGACAGGTCTGATAAAAGTCTGGACTGACATGAAAACCCACACAATTGTTTTCATTGCTCTGCTTTTAGTTACTGCACTAGTCTGAAAGGAGCCTGCCAGTACAGCACAGCTGGTTTTAATAACCCTGCAGGCTCTTACATGGTTGTTATGGTGGTAGGAGATGGAGGAAAAGGCCTGGAGTGATCTGAAGGCTCAGCAGGTGTGGAGAAGGCAGAGGAGCCTGTGAGAAGGAGCTGTGCTGGGGAGTGTGGAGCTGAGTGTTGGATTTCAGGGTGCAGCATCCCAGGATACTCGGGCAGAGGTGCTGAGGGGATGTAAAACCGCAGGAAATGCAGTCAGTGAACCTACAAAAACCTGCTGTCCACTGCCAGCCACGTCCCTCCTGCTGCAGGAGGTGTGATTTGAGGGGAAGGTGTGCAAAATGAGGCTTGGCCAGGCAGAGCTCTGGGGGAGAAGGGAGCACTGCACTGCCACTGTTTGCCTTGACTCAGTAATAACAACTTCTCGTGCTTCAAGCAGAGGTTTATGCTGTTGTTGGAGATCCAGAGCTCCATGGAGCGTGCTGGCACAAAGCCCTGATGGTGTCCAAGTGGTGCCTGGCCATGTGGGAAGTGTTTGGCAGTTCAGTGCCAGGGAATGAGCTGAGAGCCCCAGGCCCCTAAAGCTCTGACACACAGGTTGGCATGGCAGTGGTGCCAGGCTGCTTTCCTGGGCTGCTCCCATGCCTGTGTGTGTTGCTGGGTTGAAGCTTTTGGTGAGTAGAGGAACTCTTACCCATCTCCTGAACCAGTGTCACAGATAATTCAAGAATTCCTTGAGCCTGTGAGGGAAATGTATTGACTCAGCCAGTGTGTTTTGAACAGGCATTTTTACAGGCATGTGAGGGGATTGAAGGTAATACTTTGTTTGTTCTTGTGCCTTGGTTGTGCTCTGTGTGACAGTAAATAAGCACTGAAGTCAGTCCACAGACATGTGGGACTCAGGGGATTTGAACCTTGTCTTGGACAGTGCCAGGTACTCCAGCAAAGATCTTCACCACAGAAATACCTTTGTCCTGAACTCTAACAAAAAATCCCACCTCCTCACCCAGAATTAACAGAGCACAGAGCCTATACTTGTGTTTGGTGCAGTTGTAGGAATCCATGTCTGTGTGTGGGTGCTTTTCAGTATTGAGTTAATTCTTGACCTGGTTCCTGGGGCAGGGGGCTGTGGATTAACTGTTTGTTTAGTTCAGCTGAGTCAGTCCTAAGCCAGTTCAGTTTCTCCTCCTTGGTACAGTGTGTGAGAGGCTGTGAGTTGGTGACTCACAAAGGCTTTTACAGAGCCAATTAAAGTGAAGTTTAAATGCCCCTTCACCTCGAGGTGTGTGTTCCAGCTGCTGCTCTGATTGTTGGCTTCCTCCTGTGCCTCAAACAGTCCCAGCCCTGCCGCTGTCTGTCACAGCTCCAAGGAAATCCCATGTCTTCCCTTTCTCCTTTCCAGACAGAAAGATCCATAAAATGCACATCCTCTGAGGAGCAAGGCACAAGGATTTTGGAAAAGAGCCACAATTGGTTATGTTTTCATCCCACAGAGGGGAGGTTTGCAGGGAGCTCCTTCACACACTCCGTGTTCTCCACAAGGGACTCCACGAGATACTTTCAGATTTACATTTCTTTAAATTTTATTCTGATTCAGCAGCACAGATGGAAGTAACTGTTTCCAGAACAGTGAATTCTATGAGCTCCCAACCTGGTTTTACAGAATCCCAGGATCCCTGAGGTTGGAAAAGCCCTCCCAGCCCATGGATCCCCCTGTGCCCATCCCCACCTTGTC
>JAWWES010000001.1:114532611-114547289 GCA_035583135.1 Lophotriccus pileatus
TGGGCTTTAAGATGCCTCCCAACCCAAACCCTTCCATGATTGTGTGATCCATTGGCAGCATGTGGAGCAGGGTTTAACCCAGAGCAGTTGCTGTTCTGCTGTTCTGGGCTGCCTGGTTTGGATTTTGGTGGCTCAGGGTTGGGTCACTTCCTTGAGGCTTTCTTGAGTCCTGTGACAACCTTCACTCCCAGGTGGATTATGTGGTTCAGTGGAATAGCAGTGGCAAAGCTCCAGAGCAGCTGAATCCTGTCCATCTGCTCAGGCACCTCCTTTTCCCCAGTGGAACAACAAACAGAACTGTGTTCTGGAAGGTGCTGAATATCTCACTATCCTAGAGCAATAAACCCCAGGAATGTACAGTGAATAATATCAGCAAAGCATCATTTTCCATACAGTTTACTTCTGTTCTGCCAAATCAGCTGCCTGTAGGTTTATTACATTTATTTTTTAGTTGTACAACAGTTTAACTTAATATTGATTCTGTGTCAACAGGCAGAGATGCAGGAGGGCCTGTGGACATTTCTGGAGCTCCTTAGGGGGTTTCACTGAGGGAGGGGCTCTATAAGTAGCCTGAGAATATAATTCCTTAAGCAGCTTTCCTGGTGAAAGGGGGGTGTGACTGATTTCTGTCTCCTGTTTTTTTTAAGGGTGAAAAAGTGGAGGGGCTTCAAGCACAGGCTTTGTATCCTTGGAGAGCCAAAAAGGACAACCACCTTAATTTCAACAAGAACGATGTCATCACAGTCCTGGAGCAGCAGGACATGTGGTGGTTTGGAGAGGTCCAGGGACAAAAGGGGTGGTTCCCCAAGTCCTACGTGAAGCTCATTTCAGGCCCCATTAGGAAGTCAACGAGGTATTTGTTTGCTTTTCCTGTAGTGGAATAGAGAAATAAATGGGAAGAGTTGCACAGTTGGATTTTAAAGCTGAGAATCTTCTCTGTGGAAGTGCCTTGTCTTATCTGACCCTTCTGGCGAGTTTGGACTTCCAGCCATGGAAATTCGTGTGGGCAATAAAACTGCCCCCAGTTCTCCTTGGGTCTTGCCTCACCAACAAAAGGTTAATGGGCCTTCTTAATTTTAGGTGGCTTGCAATTAAAAAAGCAGTCTGTTGGATTTTATGAGTTACACCTATGTAAGTCACACCTTATCCTTCCCCAAAATTAAAAGAGATTCCTCTTTTAATTTAAATCTAAATCACTTCTCATTATTCTTGGAGGAATTTCAGTTCTGGGTGATGGGAAGGCAACATTAACATTAGCAGTACAAATCAGAAGGATCTTTTCTTGCTGGGGAAGGAGAGGAGATGCAGAAAATTCTCTGTTTAAGGCATCTGCCTCAATGAAACCACAGCTGGAATTCAGAGCCTTATTTTGCACATTTACTGCTCTTTTAAAACACAGGGAGTTGCTGGGGGGGGTGCATTTGCATTTTTGAGTTTGAAATATAATACTGATTTTTCTGAAGAGATTGACTGTCTTATATAACCTTATTTTCTCCTCAAGCATGGATTCTGGGTCCTCAGAGAGCCCTGCTAGTCTGAAAAGAGTAGCATCCCCAGCAGCAAAGGCAACGATGTCAGGGGAAGGTAAGGACTGCAAACCATGGCACTGAGAGGATCTTGCTCTGGGATTAATCTTGTTCCCAAAATCGACCCTAGAGTCAGGTTGGGGTGTTCTAGTGCACATCAATCTGCCTCTGGAATGATTTAAAGTTATTATAGTAAGCATTTATATGTGTTGTGTACGTGGAAGAAATCATTTAACGTATCTTTTGGATTCCGTACTTTTCCCAATATTTTCTTTTTTTGCCCAGTATTTTGGTAACAGTTTCTGGTCTGGAAGGGGGTTTTGCCAAATAAACCCCTCTGTCCATGTACTCCCTGATGTCAGGAATTGGGAATAAATGTCTCAGTCTCCCCCAGAGCTCATTTCCAATGTTTCATTAAACTCTTAATTAAAGCAGTGACAGTGAGTTATCGAATATCGAATGATCATAGAGTGGTGTGGGTTGGAAGAGACCTTAAAGATCATCATGTTCTGGTTTTCCTCATATTATTAGCAACAAGGCATGCTAAGTCTCCTTACATATCTATATATGTTTATAGATTTATAGCAGGTTGTATGTTTGTATTAAAAAGGAACTCAACTTTTGGGAAAACAGTTCCCAAAAGCTGTATTTTTAAGAAAATGATAAAGCCTTTTAAGTAATAAGCTTTTTAAATAATAGAGCTTTTTTAAAGACATAAAAAGGTTGGATTTAGCATCTTCCACTCCTTGGGAACAGGAATTTGGTTGGGATTCTTGCTGAACTGCCCCCAGAGAAGGTTTTTGGTCGGATTTAGTGTTCGAGCACAAGGAACAATTTCCAGCTGCACTGGAACAGGTGAACGTTTCTGTTCCATGGGCAGGAAAGTCTTTCTGGAATCTTGGGAGCTGCTCTCGGGCCCAGAACAGGGGAAAATCAGCCTCAGGAACCTGCTTTGTGCCCAGAAAAGGATGGGAATGCTCAGGCCAGCAGGGTACAGCAAGTTCTGTAGAAAGTGGTACTGGATTGTCTGAAATTGGGCTTTGTAACAGTTTATGTGGATTTTTTTGCTTTAGTTCTGGTTGAATTATCTCAACATCAGCCCAGTTTGGTGGGTTTGCACTTGACCCCTGAGGAGCTGGGTGTGTTGGACCAGAACAGGTTCAGACCCCTCTGTGGGTAGGAGGGGAGGAAAGAATTCCTTGTAGCCCTGGGCCAAGAGCAGCAGTGCAGCAGGGCTGGATCCAAAATCCTAGATACTGGGACTTCCCATCCCTAGCACTGATAGTTCCAGTCACCAGCACAAAGCAGAAACCACTGGGAGATGTGTTTTCAGAGGGGTATAAATGATCTGTGTATGTTTTAATTAAAAAGCAAATCATATAAAATACCCCTGAGGCAGCCCCTTGATTTATTCAGCTCCCGATAAGGTATCATTTTATGCACTGAATGTCGAGGTCTTTGTGAGTAGTAAACAACAAATTGTTCCTCCATCGAGCCTGTGAATAAACTACTGATATTACTTGTTTGTGCCCATGGCAGTGAAGCAGTTTGTGAAGTGTTCTCCCTGTTTTCTCCTGTCCCTCCCCAGAGTACATTGCCATGTACACCTACGAGAGCTCGGAGCAAGGAGACCTCACTTTCCAACAAGGTGACATGATTCTGGTGACAAAGAAAGATGGTGACTGGTGGACGGGCACGCTGGGTGATAAATCAGGAGTTTTCCCATCTAATTATGTGAGACTCAAAGATTCTGAGGTAGAGAAACGTTGAAATGTTCTCAACTGGAGCTGAGGGTGTTTCGTTTTGGGGTTCTCGTAGCTGGAAGTCGCTGGGTCAGAAGGGAAACAAAAATGTGGTGGAGCTTGGAAAGGAGGAACAGTAACAACAATAACAGTGGTGTTTTACACCACAACATCCCAAATGGTTTCTGGACCATGTATTAAAATAAACCCTGCCTGTGTTAATGGCTCTCGTGGCACTCGGGCAGAGGCAAAGCAGAACAGCCACGGTTATTTGATTCCCCAGGTAAGGTGTTACTGGCTGAGCTGGATCTTGCTGCCATTGTTAAAAAGAATAGATAAATTAGAGAGTAACATTTCAATCTATTGTATTTTTTCCCCTATTGACATTTTCTTGCGACGAAGGGTAACAAATTTGGCAACAAAACTTAGCCCAAACTACCGCGTTTATTTGAAAGGTTTTGCCTGAATAGTAGAGGTTCTGTTCCATCTGTTTTCATCCTGAAATAATTCCATAAAACATGTCCATGTGATTTTTTTTTTGTTTGTTTGTTTTTAGGCATTCTAGAAAAGATGTTTCCTCATTTATATTGTTGGGGGGGATAATTTATTTAGTATTAGGAATTAGCTTCGTGTCAGCAACTTGAATGCACTGGAAGAGAAGGAGCTCTGGTTTATATTTCTGGAATAACGGGGGGTTAAAAAGTAAATAGGTAAAAACCAGTGGATTTTGTGGAATTGGATGGAAAGGCTTTTTCACAAGTCTGTCTTCTGGAACTGTGTGTGTGTGACACAACTCAGGGAAAGACTCTGCGACCCCAAGCCTGAGCAAAGTCACTCCTGAAAATCATTCTGCTGGTGGAAGAGCCAAGGAATGAAACCTGGAATGTGCAGCTGTAGGAAACCTAAAAGAGTGGATTAATTTAATGTGTCCTGCTCTGTTGACTCAGACCCAAAGACAAACAGTGGTGATCTTTCAGCAGCAAGTGCAGAGTTTATAGAAATGCCTGTAAACCTCAAAGCCTCAGTGGTTTCTACAGCAGAAGAATTTTTTAATTTGTCCTTCTGCCCAGGCTGCCCATTCACCCCAAGGTGATAAATTAAACTGCTCCCTGTTCCTTTGAGTTCCAGCTTATTAACAGGGTGGGAAAGCCTTTGTTCTCCAAAGGAGTGATGACACCACCCCATGGTCCATGCCCAAGTGTTCATTAGGCTGAGGGAGATGGAAACAGATCTGAAACAGGGTTTTATCCTGGAGAGAGGTGGTAATTCCCCCGAGGGGATGGAGCTTGGAAACCAGCAGCTTGGATGGCCCTGGTTACAAACCTTTGCTTAACTGTTCAGAAGATGATCCCAGTGGGAATGTGCAGTGAGTGCCTCAGCTGGCAGAAGAGAAGCACAACAGGGTCTGTCCTCTCCCTGTGTTTCCTCTACAGAGGGAACTGAAACTATTTCTCCATCTCCTGAATGGAGCAGAAATCTCAGATTTCTCAGATACACTGGTGGTTAATTTAGTTATTTATTGAAGTGCTGTAGGACTTCTCTGTGTGTTTATTCTGCTTTCTCAGCAGGGATTCAGGGAGCCCTCAAAGGCAGTTCCAAGTCAGGCTGGCCCAGGTGACTGTGAGGTTTCTGCCATGCCATGACCCCTCTGTGTTCCAGAGCTGTAGGACAGATCTAAACTCAGGCTTTGTGCCTGAGCTCTGGCTGATGCTTTTTTGTCATACAGGTCCCAGTGGCTGTAGGGCAAGGTGGGGACCTGAGGAGAACCAGAGGACTCAGGCAGGGAAGGAAGGTTTGCTGCCCTTGTGGGGTGTGACTGCAGTCAGTGTCTGGCAGGGACAGGAGAGCAGCACTGAGCCTTCCAGAGAGGCTGGAGAGCTCCCTAATAATCTGCTTTGTAGAGCCATCCAGACCCAACACCCTTTTTTTCCCAGTAGCCCTGTTCTTTCAGCCCCTGAACTGTGTTTTAGTTACTCCTGGTGTTGGTTTCTGCCAGAATCCCCAAGGTCTCAAAGCATCAGGTTGATAGGGAGAACCCTGAGGAGGAGCTGGCTTCTTCCCCCAGAGGAATTAGGATTCTGAGAGAACCTTCAGGCTGTTGGATGTAGTTGGGAAGGAGGATCCTGGAGGTGAAGGAGGGTGGGAGTGTTGAAGGCAAGAGGATATTTATGGTGACCCAGTGTTTCTGACCAAGGTTCAGTTCAGGTTTCTGTTGCTGTTTTCCATCTGAAACCTTTTTACAGCAGGAGATAAGAGGGTTAATGGACCAGGAGAAAACAGAAGGAATTATTTAGGGAGCAGGAACTGCACTAATTCCAGGGTTTACTGGGTTTTTTGTGGCTGTTCAAAGGCTTTTCTTGCACATCCCTTGGCCTGGAGGATGAGGAGGATGTTGATGTTCATCCCTCATCCCACCCTGTCTGGCTGCAGTGAGTTTCTCAGGAATATTTGCAATCCAGCTGTTTGTAGAGCTGGAAACAGTTACTGTTGGTTTAACTCACCTGGACAGAACTCCCACTGTGTAGATTCCCAGCTGTGCAATCCCAGCGTGCTGGGGTTGGGATTTACACTGACATTTGCAGTCCAAGAAAGGGAGGAAGAGTTCAGGAGGGAATTCTGCACTTTTGCACTTGCACACACAGCTTGAGGTTCCCTCCCAGGTCTTTATTGCCATCAGAAACAGGCAGGATTTCTGGAAAAACACAGTTTTCCTGTGGGGATTTTACTTCCATGCTTGGGTAGTGTGTCAAATTTAGTGTGTAAGGAGAGAAATAAATCTGAGTGCTGAACTTGCATCTTGTTCCCTATTTCCAGGCTCCAGGAGCAGCTGGAAAAACAGGAAGCCTCGGGAAGAAACCTGGTGAGTCCTGTACTGTGACAGCACCTTCTCTCTGTTCTTGAGTGTTTAAGTTCAATGGCAACAAAATCTTTCCCATGGAAATAAAGGATTTTGGGCTTGGGCATCTCGTGGCAGTTTGCACTGATGGAAACGACTGTAATAAATGAAATTAATAAATAATGTAACGAATGAAATAATTCATCATCTCTAGTCATTCTAACTGTCAGTCATAACTAGCAGAATAATAGAATAAAGAATAAAACTCTGCTCAAAAATGAAGGTAAACTTCCTGAAGGGTTGCTGAACAGAAGAGTGGAAGCCGTTCCCCCTCATCCCGTCCCTCCATCCCTTATCCAAAGTCCCTTCCCAGCTCCCTTGGACCCCCTTGAAGCACTGGAAGGGGCTGTAAAGTCTCTTCTCAGTAATTCAGTATTCAAACAAAGTGAAAAGGTTCTTCATGGAAGAAAAGCTGTTGCTGGGTTGGGTTTTTTTTTTGAACTTTTTTTCCTGGACACTTTTTCTCTGCGTTTCTGCCTCCCTGTGATGGGCAAGAGGTGAATGTTGAACCTTGTGTTGGAACTCCTTTAGCACACAGGCCCTGGTGAAACCCCTCAGTGCTGCTGGGTGGTGGCAGGGGATGGTTCATGCCTTGGAAACCACATTTTGTGGGTAGAAATGAGCAATTCCTTGTTCTGAGAGAGAAAAACCACAAGTGTAAGATCTTTCCTGCTGTGGTAGCCAGAGGGGTTTTCCTGATTTTGAGAAACCCCCACCACTCCTTTGCTTGCTGGGGTTCATTTTGCCTCCTGAGTGGCTTTAGGATGGAGGGATTACTGGAATTCTGGGGGAAACCCTACAAATGCAGGAGCCTGCAGGAGGGTGGTGTCTCCTGCCCGACATCCCCCTGCAGGGAAGCCCTGGGGGCTGGCAGGGCTCACCTGGAGCCCCTGCTCCCTGCCAAGGGCCATGGAATCAGCATTCCCAAAGAAATCCTCTTTGGGACCTTCTGAAAACATCCCCTTGGGGTCTGGTGGGGAAAAACCAATTCATTTGCTCCTCTGAGTGCAACTTCATTATATTGTCATTGGTGTGGCTCCTCTTCTTGGGGAGCTTGGGCCAGAACGGGACTTGGATAAATGGAATTTTAGGGAGTTGTATTTAATGGAAAACTATTATGAAACTGGATTTTAAGAGCTGTATAGTTGTTGTTGTTGTTATTATTGTTGTTGTTGTTATTCTCTTTTTCAGGTATTTTTATCTCCTTCCCACAGAGCTGTTGCATCTCTGGTTTATTATTTATTTACTCCTGCAGTGCCCTGAACTTCTCATTTATCTCGTATTTCCCTGGAAATACACAAATACATCACGATTTCGTGGAGAGAAAGGCCACAGTGGCTGTTCCAGGATTAATGTTGGGTAGAATGTGTTCAGGCTTTTTCCAAACTAACCTTGTCCTCCCCTTGTGCTTCCCCCAGAAATTGCCCAGGTGATTGCCTCTTACACAGCCACGGGCCCAGAACAGCTCACTCTGGCTCCTGGGCAGCTCATCCTCATCAGGAAGAAGAATCCAGGTGGTTGGTGGGAAGGAGAGCTCCAAGTTAGTGCCTTTTTTACTGTACTCAAATTCCACGTTGGAAAAAAAGGGCATCCCGGGATTCCTCTGGGCTTTGTTCTCACTGACCTTTCTGCTGCTGGCAACCTTGGCCTCTAAAAAGTCTCCATTAAATGGGTTTTAAGAGAGAAAAGAAGCTTCACTGGGCAAGATCTGCCACAATTCTCCCTGAGCAGCTGCTGGGAGGTTCTAAACCAGTTAATTTTTGGTCGTGTAAATATTCAGTGTGACTTTGGATACTTTAATGTGGTACAGTTGTTTTTTGTTTCATTATCAGTCTTTCTCTATTCTATAAATACTCTTATTTATTCTCCTCTTCCACACTTGGGGGTCAGAGTGGAGGGAAAATAAGGCCAATGTTTTAAGCTGGTTTAATGCAGCATCCAAAAATAGCTTAAAATTGATGCTCTAGATACTCTTTAGAGCAAATGCTTTCTTTTTTAATAAAGATTTTAAGAGGGGATAAAGTAGTTAGAGAAGAGTAAATCTGTTAGATGACCTTTTTTTCTCACCAAATTTAACATTAATTATTTTTAAAGGCAAAACTCTCCCTGCCCAACTTGGGTCTAACAACACAAACAGGGAAATAAAGGGTTAAAATAATTCCCAGCACAGATTTAGAGGCTGGGTTGGGATTCAGGTTTGGAATAACCTTTCTGACAGCCAGGATTCTTTCATTTCTTTGGTTGCAATGACCAAGGCAGTTGGGGAAGTGCCAGGGGGGAGGTTTCTGGTCCTGCTCTGGTGGCACAAGGGGTTGAAAAGCTCAGATGGTGTTTCTTTACAAGGAAAGAGGTAATTTTAATCCTTGATCTCTGCTTAAACTGTGACAATCTGGGCTCTATTTAATGCAGTTCTTTCGGCAGTTAAATGCCGGCAGAAGTGTTGCAGCGTCCAACTATTGCCAAAAATAGCTGGTTTTTCCTACAAAACGCAGTTTTTTGCTGCTGTGCCTGCAAACAGCTGGAAGTTTGGCTGCCCCAGCTGGCCCAGGGCTCCCCTGCCGTGCTCCCCCCCTGCTCCAAGCCCTGTTTTCTCCCCAGGCCCGGGGCAAGAAGCGCCAGATCGGGTGGTTTCCTGCCAACTACGTCAAACTGCTGAGCCCAGGGACCAGCAAGAGCACCCCCACCGAGCTGCCCAAGGCTGCAGTGCCTGCAGGTGAGCCTGTCCTGCCCTGCCCTGCCCTCCTGCACCCCCCTGGCACCCCCCTGCCCCGGGCAGAGCAGGGAGAGCTCAGTGTCCCCCCCGAAGGGTCGGATGCTCCGTGGGGAGGGGACACCTCCAGGCACTCCCAGGATCGCAGTTCTCTGTTCCAGATGGGGTAGGGTGGGTTTTAGAGCTTTACAGAGTGTGGGGTTTAGGGTTTTTAGAGGGGTTTTGGCACTGAGGCACCTCTCCCTGTTCCTCAGGGGCAGTGGGAAGTGCTCGGTGGAGATGGAGCTTTTTTCTGGGTTTGGAGGTTTAGGAAACGGCACAAGAGCAACAGATTTTTCATGGACTCATGGAATGGTTGAGTTGGGAAAGGACCCTGAGGATCATGTTCCATGATCCTGTGTTCCTCTAACTGGTGCTCACTGGCTCCTCTGAGAGAAATCTAAAGATGCAGAAAATCAGTCTTCCCAAACCTTCACTCTGGGACTTTTCCCACATGGTGAATTTTACAGAATGAAGTTTGAAACCCTTTTTTCATTGCCTGCAGAACACTTGATTAAGGAATCTTGATTAAGTCATAATTAAAAAAAAGAAAGAGAGCAGCTTTTTGGCAGATAAAAATAAGTTTTTCGCCAAGTACAAGAGTGAAAATAAAAGCAAATTTTAGGATTAATCTGATGGAGAGAACCTGCCAGAAAGGCTCAGTGATAGAAGTCTCGTGTCTGGTGGGAAAATGCCAGTAGTCCTGTGGCTTGGCCAGAGAAAACAGAGAGAAATAGAGGAAATTCTTTATCTCCATGAAAGTCCTGGTGCTTCAGAGGAGCAGGAAAGGTGCTCTGCTGGAATGGAGCAGCAGCAGCCGGGATGGCCTGGGAGGCTCCTTGTTCCTCTCGTGTTTTCCAAGATTTCTGTGTGCCAGACCCCTCAGTGAGGCTGCAGGGACATCACCAGGGGCTTTCTCTTGGATTAGGGAGCTTCAGACACTGGAATTTCAAACCTTTCCCAGATTTTCCACCCACCACTCCTGGTGGGATGTTCCAGGCCAGGCTGGACGGGGCTTGGAGCACCCTGGGCTGGTGGAAGGTGTCCCTGCCCAGGGCAGGGGTGGCACTGGATGGGCTTTGAGGTCTCTCCCAACCCAACCCATTCCATGATTCTGCTTTTCACAACAGGTTGTTGAAGATGCAAAATGCAATTTTTTATAAATGGACGCTTTTGTAGGAAAAAATTTTATTTGTAAAGTGAAAGAGAGCTGTCAATAGAAGGCCAATGCCCTTCAAGGGTTTGACTTCTTCCTAAATATTTTTTCCATGTTGTTCCACTATTGGGCATTTCCAAACAAAGTTCCCCTGGGGAGCCAGGCTGGGAGAGCTGGGGGGATTCACCTGGAGAAGAGAAGGCTCCAAGGAGACCTGAGAGCCCCTTGCAGGGCTTGAAGGGGCTCCAGGAGAGCTGGAGAGGGACTGGGGACAAGGGATGGAGGGACAGGAGCCAGGGCAGGCTCAGGTGGGAGCTCAGCACAAGGTTCTTCCCCCAGAGGCTGGTTGGCACTGCCCAGGCTCCCCAGGGCAGTGGGCACGGCCCCAAGGCTGCCAGAGCTCCAGGAGGGGTTGGATGATCCTCTGGGGCACAGGGGGGATGTTGGGGTGCCCTGGGTGGGGTGTCCCCGTGGCCGCAGGGCTGAGGGTGCCGCGTTCAGTGTGCCAGGTGATCGGCATGTACGACTACGCGGCGCAGAACGACGACGAGCTGGCCTTCAGCAAGGGGCAGCTGATCACCGTGCTCAGCAGGGACGACCCCGACTGGTGGAAGGGCGAGGCCAACGGCCACGTGGGGCTCTTCCCCTCCAACTACGTGAAGCTGACGACGGACACGGACCCCAGCCAGCAGTGTGAGTGCCCCCCGCGCTCGCTCCGGTCACACATGCAGCATTGCAGGCCCCTCTGCCCCCTCTCTGTGCCCCGGGGCCGAGTCTCTTTGAAGACCTTCCAGTAGCGCAAAAAAAACCCTTTGTGTCGTTTGATTTTCAGTTCCCATCCCCCCTCCCCTCCTCCACCCACCCCATCCCCAGCATGTTTTTTCCCCCCACTCCCCTCCCTCCCCTCCCCAGTCATTTTTGCTCCATGCCCTCGACACGCCTGACTCATTTCCCTTGCTTGAATTTGCTCATTGTTTTGTTTTGCTTATGTGTTGTTTTCCTCCTTTTTCTAGGAATCATATGTTGTCCATCCCCCACTCAGGCTTGAAAGTCCTCAAAGAGACCCACTATCCCATAACACTGCCCAGAGGGATGATGGGAGATGCAGCCTTGATCATGTGGCTTCCAGCATGATCACCTACTGCCTTCTGAGTAGAAGAACACACTGCAGAGCAGTTTTTTACCTCATTTTTTTCCATTAGTTGCATGGAATCGCAATGGTTGAGTTCATGACCTGCAGATAGATGCAAAATTAATTATTCAAAAAAAAAAAAAAACCAAAAAAAAACAACAAAAGCAAAAAAAAAAACCAACAAAAAAAACCACACACACAAAAATAAAATTAAAAATAAAAAAATCAGAGGATAGTGGGTCCTTTTGTGGCTTTCAGAGTTACCAAACTAATGTTTCCACCTTTGCACAGGTGCTTTGGGTAGTTTTTAAACCAATTATTTTTTAAAGAGATATATTTTAGCCTTTGGGAAGGAAAAGTGTAAATTAAATTTTTCCTCATTGCGATTTTGGTTGTGCAAAAAGACCCACTATCGAGGAATGCTGCATGTGCTATTAAAATTGTTCCAAATGTCCATGAATTGGAGACTTTATGTATCTTTCTTTTTTTTTTATTGTTCGCTTGTCCGGTGTTGTCAAAATGTCTCTTTTTTTTTATTTTATTATTTTTTCCTGTTACTTTTTTTTTTGTTTTGTTGTTAATGACAAAAGCCCAGAAGGAGTTCAGTCAGTTCTCTGTGCCCCGTGGCAGGTATTTCGGCGTGGTTATTGTACTGTCTGTATCGGGTGTTCCTCGTGTAAACCCATCGTGGAGAGGAGAAATTCCCTCCCAGTGCTGGAGAGACGAAATGTTGGGTTTTTATTTTCATTTTGCACATTACCTGTGGCTGCAAACAGTTAGAAACACACCCTGCTCTGTGTCCTGTCCCTTTGGTGGTGGCATTTCCGTGCCAAAGTGCCCCGGGTGGGACCCTCCGGGCTCGTCCCGGGGTCGCTTTGCTCTGGGACAGCCCAGTCGTTTCTCCCTGACCACAAAGAATGTATAGAACTCTCTCTCCCCTGCGATTAATTTCCAATGTTTACATTTTTTTAAACTTAGACTGTGGAATTTATACAGATTAATCTTAAACGGAGCTTCCGGTGGAGTTGCTGTAGACGCGCTGTAGCTAAGCTAATTCCTGGGGGAATTCCTGGTGCTGGCAGTGCTCTCCTCCCGATGCCTCAAGCACAATGTAGCCCTTTACTAATGCCCTCCCCTTTAGTTGTGCCCTGGTTTGGTGTTTCATCCCCCCCGAACCCCCCGCTGGCAGCATTCCCACCCCGACCCGTCCTGCGGTGCAAAGGACAAAGTGAAGCTCCTCATTTCAATTGCACTTCAGTATTTCATCACTATGAATGTAAATTATATAAATATATAAAAACCTGCAGCTTTAACAACTGTAATACAGCCTTTAAAGTTAGTTCCATGTATAGAGAATTAAATCCTTGGTATAAAAGACAGACCCACATGTGTTTGTTGTCTCGTTGCTGCCTCGCCCCGGGGGCATTGGAGCGTGGATGGACTTGCCCCCAGAACAGCCTGGAAAGGCCTTTTCACTTCACAGTGACTCTCTGAATATTATTTAAATGTATTTAAATATAACTAATCAAAAATTATCTGCAACCTTGCTGCTCCTGGTGGGATTGTTGGGGTGTCCTGGGCAGGGCAGGGGCTGGACTCGATGATCCCAGGGGGTCCTTCCAGCTCAGGAGATCCTGGGATTCTGTGATTCCCTATCCCAGGGTCTCTACATGGTACAGATCCCTTGATTTCTATTTTTCTGTACTATGCAGGTAGATAAATGAAATATCCTTCCTTGTTCTCCCATGGGTTTACCTGGATTTGGTGTCCTGAAAACTTGCACAATTGCACTGATCCTCTTCCTTTTTAGGGGTGAATTTAATTTAGGCACGAACTTTTCATTAGGATAGCATTTAACAGGCACAAACTTTTCATTTCTACCATAAAAGAATTAATTCTCCTCCCTGGTGCTGCAGAAGTGGAACAGCACCTCACACCTGTGATTTCAGGTTGCTTTGCCCACTGAGGAGGATGGAACCAGGTTGGACCCCACTCTGTCAACCTTTTGTGCATTAAATGTCACTGGAATGACAGGATGTCTCTCTGTTCCCACACTGAGCTGTGGGGTTGAAAAATTCACTTGACTGAAAGCATTTCTGCAAGTTTTTAACATGTTTCTCCCAGCCCTTGGATCCCCCTGTGCCCATCCCCACCTTGTCCCCAGCCCAGAGCACTGAGTGCCACGGCCAGGCCTGCCTTGGACACCTCCAGGGCTGGGCACTCCAAACCTCCCTGGGCAGCCCCTGCCAAGGCCTGACCACCCTTTCCAGGAGGAAATTCCTGCTCCTGTCCAGCCTGAAGCACAGGAGCCACTGGGGTGTGCTGTGCCAGGACTCCTCAGGCAGAAGAGTGCAAAGTCCCATCACTGACATGTCCCAGCCAAAGATCCTCAGCTCTGCTCTCCAGTGACATTGTTGGAATGTCTATAATGCTTCTCCACCATTCCAGTTCCAGGTGTGCTCCTATAGCTTGGCAGGGCAGTGTTCCAGCTTCCTCAGCAGCAGGGATTTCCCTGAGCTGTAGGGAACGAGACACTGCCCTGACTCCTTTCCCTGTCTGGATTCTTCTTTCTGTGTATATATACACAGATATATATATGAGAAAGGGAGTATGAAAGTGATTCCAGAGAAGCTGTGGCTGCCCCTGGATCCCTGGAAGTGTCCCAGGCCAGGTTGGACGGGGCTTGGAGCACCCTGGGCTGGTGGAAGGTGTCCCTGCCCATGGTGGTGGCACTGGATGGGCTTTGAGGTCCTTCCCATCCCAAACCACCCTGGGATTCTGTGAATTCATTCTTTAGATTCACTGCCATGTCCTGGGCACAGGAGCTGCCACTGGAGGGATGAGGAGACTGGATTTACAGACCACTCCCAGTGCTCAGGGATTTTGCTCTTCCCATTTTTTTCTGTATTCCCTCTGTATTCAACTGCTGAAAACAAATTCCCATGGATGTCCTTTCAGGGAATTTGTTCATATCTCTTTCAATACTTAAAATCTGTCCAAAACAACTCAGAGTCTGAAATGTGGGTTTGTCAAGAACATTTTGCTTTATAATCGGGCTCAGTTTTATTTAAACCTCAATCCTTTTGGAGCTTCAGTGGCATCCCTTTCTGTCCCCATGAGCTCACTGAACACACGGTGTTCCCACAACCTAAATAATTCTTGGGCTCTGGTTCTAAAGCCCTTTGTAGCTCTCTGTGCTGGCTCTGGCTGTTGGATTTCTTGTCAAACAGCAGCTTCTGTGCAGTCTCTTCAGATGACAATGAGGGCCTCACTTTAAACTTTTTGTTGGACAACTCCACCAAATTCAGGGACAATACTCCTCAGATATTACTGAATCAGATGAATTGACACAAACAGCAAATAACAAACTGCTCCTTAGCTGAGCAGGGAGTGCTGAGGTCACCCCAACACTCCCCCTGTCCCTGAGAGCGTTGTCCAACCCCTCCTGGAGCTCTGGCAGCCTTGGGGCCGTGCCCA
>JAWWES010000001.1:114550277-114562544 GCA_035583135.1 Lophotriccus pileatus
GGAAGAACCTTGTGCTGAGCTCCCACCTGAGCCTGCCCTGGCACAGCTCCAGCCCTTCCCTGGTCCTGTCCCTGCTCTGGGTGATGGCTGGAGGGCTGCCCAGGAAAGGGAAAACCAACAAAATATTGTTTGATAAAAGGTTTGGACACGTAGAATACTTGATTTAGCTCCCACATTCCCGATTCCAAGTGCAAAGCCTGTCCAGCCCCTGGATTTTCCTGGCAGAATTGGGCTGGGCAGTTCCCTGGCTCTGTGGCTGCTGCTCGAGGCTCGTTCGCTGGTTCTGCCCATCAGTGCTCAGGGCTCCTAATTCAGAGGTGACATTTCAAGTGGTGTGTTGGGAACCAAGCCAGGACAGGGCTAACTCTGCTGGTTTATATTTCTGTGCCCTCACACGTAGGATTTTATTCTCCCCAAGCAGAGAAGGAGCTGGAAAGGGATCAGCAGAAACATGGAATCATTAAGGTTGGCAAAGACCTTTAGGATGACATCAAGGCCCACCATCAGCCCACCACCACCATGGTCACCATCCACCCACATCCCCCAGTGCCACATCCAACACTCACAGAGGGGGTGATTCCACCAGGCTGGGGGTTGTGTGGAGATGGGGCTGTGCTGGTGATTCCAAGTTCTCAGTTGTCATTTCCCAGCTTTTCCTGACTCTGACTGTAGCAAAGAACTGCCCAGAGGAGCTGTGGCTGCCCCTGGATCCCTGGAAGTGTCCCAGGCCAGGTTGGACGGGGCTTGGAGCACCCTGGGCTGGTGGAAGGTGTCCCTGCCCATGGCAGGGGTGGCACTGGGTGATATTAAAGGTTCCTTCCAACCCAAACCATTCCATGATTCTGTGATTAGTGGGATTCAGATGTTCATGAAAGTCCTTTGGCATCCATGAAGAATAAACCCTGACATTTCCACTTGGAAAGGAACCCAGTTTTTCTTCAGTGTTTTTATTCCAAAGACAAGAGAAATCTCTGTATTTGTGCACCTCAGGAAGAAAGTCCTTTATCAGGAAACTCTCCTGCACATTCTGCTCAGGTTTGGGCCATTTCCCCCAAATATTTCTTGTCCAGAAGGAGACCATTTGTTGCAGTTCAGAGCAGCCCATTTACACCCCAGCTGTCAAACGAGCTGCTAAAATATTTCCTTGTCCTTCCCCTGAAAGGTTGGGGGGTTGGAAACAGCCCTTCAAGCCAAGGCCATCGGATTCTTTGGACAGTAAATTCCAAAGGGAAAAATAATGACACGCTTGGCTCACTTTTCACGAAGCCAACGGTGCGTGGGGAGAACCGGTCCTGATCCTCAAAGCTCTGATTTACCTGATACCAAAGAACCTGCTCTGAAATCAGGCTTTTATTAAACAGAAATGGAACTTGTGGCTTTTGCAATGGGCCAAAATTTGATTATTTTGGCCACAGAAATGATAATTGTCCAGAGCTGCTTTTTATTTCAAGCCAAGTTTCAATTCAGTTTCAGTTGTCAAGGGCTGTGATGTTCTGAATCTCAAGGGATCATTATCAACCTCTGCTGCCAGTCTGATCCCTCCCCAGCTTCAGAATCAGAGAGGAAACAACCCTCAGTGTCTGTGTCTACTTTTCTGGGTTTGTCTGGTTTGATTTTGGCTTTTTTTTTGTTAATTTTTAAGTCAAATCCCTTTTCAGGAGCACAGATTAGTCAAAGCAGCAGGTGATGGCATTCCATGAATATAAAGGGGATACATGAGGACCTTTTTAGTGGCACAGTGTGAGTTCCTGAGTTACATTCAGAAAGCTAAAAATGCAGTAAATACTCCCTAAATATTAACTTTATATGGAAAGAACTGGAAGAGTTGTCCAGGGTCCGATGTTTCCAGAAGGAAGGTTTGTTTCCGTGGGGAATATACTGAATTTACCCAGACTTTGATGAGGGGTGAGGGAAAGAATTAAACTGCAGAATTTTGGTGGTGTAAAATTAGTTGAAACAGATCATTTCTACAGCAAAACATTTTCCCCCTGTTTGAAATCACCTTTGCTCTTTTGAAATGCGTTGTATTTTCTGCCAAAAAGTAGTAAAAATAGTCAAAACTGGAAGACAACACTCTGTGTTCCAGTCTCAGAAGAATTGCATTAAACTCACCTGAAAAGTAAGGGCCTAGAGGGGAAAAAAAAGGAGAACAAACTCACCCCCTGTGCCTTGGCCTGGAAATTTGGGAAACCCCAGGGGTCTCCAAAGGCCTTCCTGGGTCTTCAGATATTTCGTCCTTCAAACCTTCAGAAGGAATTTTTAATTACTTAACGTTTGAATTGAATTTTTGAGTGGGAAGAGGTAAATAAGCTCTGCAGCACCTCCTTGAGTGGGGTTTCCCTGACTGGAAGGCTGAAGGAGACCCTGGAATTCAGAGTATCCTGAGCTGAGGGTGATTCCAAAGCGCCATCGGGGCGTTGTGGTCACTGCAGCCCTTCGGGGACGTCTCTGCAGTTTCTTCCCACCACGGGAGGTTTTTCCCTCCTGTTTTGTTTCCAGGGATGGGTTTGGGCTCCAGAGGAGTGACCCAGCTCAGGGATGGGAGGGTGGGAATGCTGGCAGTGCCTGAGAGGGGAAGCCATGCCCTGAGCGTGGATCAGCGACCGGCACGGGCGCGGATCCCGCGCGGAGCTGCTGCGGCTGCTCCAGCCCGAGCCAGTTTGTCAGGAATTGTCAGTAAAACCCGGACTCCCGTTGTGTTTTCCAGGGTGTGCAGACCTGCACCTGCTGGACATGCTGACTCCCACGGAGAGGAAGAGGCAGGGCTACATCCACGAGCTCATCGTCACCGAGGAGAACTACGTCAACGACCTGCAGCTGGTCACGGAGGTGAGGAGAGATCCCGGGATCTTCTGCAGGGAAAATCCCTGAGTTTCAGATTCTCCTGGTCTGACTGAACACCACCAGCACCACAAATTCAGAGTATCCCCTGTTAAAGCCACGTGGCCCTCACAGCTCTGAGGTCTCCCCTTGGTCCCACCCGTTCTCAGGGAAGGCAGGGGGTGTCTGGGACACGGAGCAGGGTGGAATTCTGTCCCGCTCAGGGACAAGTGCTGCCCTGATGGCCAGTTTTCTCCCCTGCTCACTGAGGAAACGGGCCCAGTCAGCCTCAGCCACTTGGGTTATACATGTACATTCTAAATGGCTTCCTTTTCTGACCCTCCAGATCTTCCAGAAGCCACTCATGGAATCTGAGCTGCTCACAGAAAAAGAAGTTGCCATGATTTTTGTTAATTGGAAGGAGCTGATTATGTGCAATATAAAACTACTGAAGTAAGTTGGGTTTTTCCCCCCCATACTTGGCAATAACAGGACCCTGGGCCTCTGCCCTGCCCCTCCTTTCAGCTGCAGGAGTGCACAAATCATAACCAACAGGGCCAGGAGTTTCTCCTGGTGGGAAAAAGCAAAACATGAACAGTGTTTGCTGTGCCTTTGCTGTTGCTGATGGGGAAAACCCAGCAGTCCTTTGCACTTCTTTTCTTCTTGCCCCAGAGGGCAGACCCTGCTCTCCTCTGAGGTTTGTCCCTCTGCTCCAGCAGCACACAGGGGATGCTGTGGCTGCTTTGCAGGCTGCTCACCTGGTCACTGCTGGAGAACCTGAGCGAGGAGGGAGTTAAACCTGTATCCTGATGAGCAAGAGGATTAATAGAGTTCTTTTTTTTCCCCTAATGAGCCGCTAATTTCCACTGGACTTAGAGGGATTTTATACCTCTGTGATATCTCCTGGTTTTTGTAAAACCTTTTGAAAATGGCCCAGAAGTTAAAGAGTCTTGGCAGTGACAGGACAAATGTGTTCCCCTGTGACCCTCTCAGGGCCCTGCGGGTGCGCAAGAAGATGTCTGGGGAGAAGATGCCGGTGAAGATGATCGGGGACATCCTGACGGCCCAGCTGCCCCACATGCAGCCCTACATCAGGTTCTGCAGCTGCCAGCTCAACGGGGCCGCCCTCATCCAGCAGAAGACGGACGAGGTGCCCGAGTTCAAGGAGTTCGTTAAAGTAAGAGCTTTAACCGGGGATCGGCGCCCGTTTCTTGCCTTTTCCTCTCCCAGAGGAGCTCGTTTTCCCGGGTTCAAAGCGAGTGACTAACGGGGTGTTCCCTCTCTGCTGTTCCAGAGGTTGGCAATGGACCCTCGCTGCAAAGGAATGCCCCTCTCCAGTTTCCTGCTCAAGCCTATGCAACGGGTAACCAGATACCCACTAATCATTAAAAACGTACGTCCTGTGCACGGCCCGGGGTTTGCTGCTGGGCTTGGAGCTTCAGGAAGGGCAGGCTCCCTGTCTGTGTGGAGCTCTGTCCCTGGGAGGTGTGCTGGGGCAGGGGGGGTGTCCTGTAACGTTTGATCCAGCCACAGAAAATGGGGTAGTTCCTTGGGCTTCAGCAAAACTTGGTGTTTCCATTTGAAACAGAGGCGGGGCTTTGCACCCAAAGAACCACAAGGCAGTGGATGCTGAAGGAAAACTTCAAGTTCTGGTAACAGGAGTCAAGCTTGTGCTCACATTTCCCTTTTCCACAGTGTCATTCCCTCCCCAGAGGCTGGGAAATGACACGGTGGGGAAGCCTGGAAGCCAAATTCCTGCAGGTTCCCATCCTTTGACGCTGCTGGATAACTTACAACCCTTTCCTAACTCTCCTTTGCTGCCTAACACTGACCATCCCGAGTAATGCCACTGAACGTGGCCCAGGGCTTTCCAAGGAAAGGGCTGCAAACTGGATGTTGGCATTTCAGGGATTCCTTAAACAGTCGTGGCCATGATTTCTGTATTGGCTGGAATGTGTGCCAGCAGTGTCCTGATGCAAAGGCTGTGCAGGCAGGGATTCATGCCAGCTCTTCCCAAATGGTGTTTGTCTCCTGTTTCTCACCTGCCAGGGAGGCAGAATATTTGGCAGGTGTTGTCTGGCTCTGATGGGATAAAGCACTGAAGGGAAGCGTGGGTACAAATCCAGCTGGCCTGCAGGTGGCAGAGGGGCCTGGTGACGTGGTTTGTGTCTCTGCAGATAATTGAGAACACCCCTGAGAACCACCCTGACCACAGCCACCTGAAGCACGCCCTGGAGAAGGCCGAGGAGCTCTGCTCCCAGGTCAACGAGGGCGTGCGGGAGAAGGAGAACTCGGACAGGCTGGAGTGGATCCAGGCCCACGTGCAGTGTGAGGGCCTCTCCGAGGTAACCCAGGGCTCCCCAGGGCCCTGCACACGTGGGCAGCCTCGGGAATAACCCACAGCTCCCTCCTGGCACTGCATCCAGGGCGAAGAGCGGGACTGAGCCAGGCTCACCATCCCCGCTCCTTTGTTTTCCCCCTTCCTCGTTTCCCTCTCCCTCCTGCACGTGGCCCTTTTTGCTGCTCGTGTTCTTGCCTTCCCCGAGGTAGATCCTGCTTGGTTGCCTGGCTCTGGACTAGTCCCAGGTTCAGTGCTGCAGTTTTCAACCACAGCTTTCCACTTTCATAGTTCTTTGTAGCACAGTGGAACTGCTGTGTCCCACCCCGAAGCTATTCCTGACCACTCTGGAGTGCTTTAGAGGCCATCACAGAACAGATTTTCTGTGCTAAAGCTTTGTGTACGTTTGAAAACTCAAGGATACTGATCAAGTCTCTCTGGAGACTTTACAGAGAGAATCCCTGCCTCCCATTCCATGTTAGTTTTTCAGGTAACATGCTAAGTTTCAGTAGAAACTACACTGAAAACACTGTGCCTGTGTGTGCTGCAAAACGAGGGGGGGTGTTTTGATGGCTTTCCTTTGCTGGTGATGGTAACAGAGGCAGACAGATCACAACTTGATTTTCAAAGTATGCACCAAGTTTTCACTTCTAGAAGGTAAAAAAATAACGAGCATGGGTTGGTTTACAAACTAGAAAATTGGCCAGACCCTGTCCCTGTGGTAACAACCCCTGGGTGGGGCTGCCGTTCTGCCACTCCCACTGTCAGCAGCTGCCCTGGGATCCCCTTGGGGTGCTTTAGGGGGGGGAATTCAAGCACAGTTCAAAGTCCAGACCGTGTTAGGGAAGCCCAGGCTCTGGAGAGGCCGTTGGCAGAGGTGCTGCTGCTCCTCCAGGACAGGTCCTCGTGGGCTCAGCTCCACTCCCAGAGGTGCATGTGCGTGGGGAAGGGGGCACAGATGCTTTTGGCTTCTCCCCGAGCGCCCAGGCCGTGCCTGTGTGATGATGGGCCGCCCTAAAGTCCCTTTTCACGCAGCCTTTTCTGCCCTGCACTGCTTGTCCTGCTCCTCCTCCTGTGCCCCAGATCAGGCCCAACACCAGGACTCACAACTGTATCTGGTCTCTTTCAGGGGGACCCCGATTGTTTCACTTTATACAGTGCGTTGTTGTTCTTCTTCTACTTTTCGCAGCAACTGGTTTTTAACTCAGTCACAAACTGCCTGGGACCACGCAAGTTCCTGCACAGTGGGAAGCTCTATAAAGCCAAGAGTAACAAGGAGCTCTATGGTTTTCTCTTCAACGACTTCCTCCTCCTCACTCAGATCATAAAGCCCCTGGGCTCCTCGGGCACAGACAAGGTGTTCAGCCCCAAGTCCAACCTGCAGTACAAAATGTACAAAACCGTGAGTACCTCGCGTGCAGGGCAGCAGGGTGTAGGGGTGTGGGCAAGACCGTCCCAGAGGAGAGCCCTGAAAGCTCTGGAATATGCTGGGCATTCCAGGGACTGGTGGGGAGAAAGCCTGTGTGCTTTGGTGAGAAAACAAAACACACTTTCAGAGTTTTCTCTCCGACAAAGCGTCACGTGCGTCAGGCAGCGAGGGGAGAGCGGCGTCCCTGCTCCCTGTGGGGAAGCAGGGATTGCTGGCTTCCTCCAGGACAAGTGTTCCCAGGCTCTGTCTTTGCCCAGTTTTCAGCTTTTCTCATTGTCAGAGCTGAAGAAAGATGGGGAGGCAGAAGGGCAGAGGTACTTCAGACAGACCCGCCGTGACTCGCTGTGTGTTGAAAGCGCCTGCTCAGATGTTGTGCGGTACAACTCGAGCTCTGCCTGATGTTTTACAGCCCATTTTTCTAAACGAGGTACTGGTAAAATTGCCCACAGACCCTTCTGGAGATGAGCCCATCTTCCACATCTCCCACATCGACAGAGTGTACACCCTGCGGGCTGAAAGCATCAACGAGAGGTGAGAGTCTCCAAAGGCCGTGCCGGGGGTGGGTTTGGGAGGTCTGGTGCAAATGGAGGGTGGGAATGGTTATGGAGGAAACTCACAGAGCGGAATCCAAGCAGTTTCTTTTACAAGACTGGAGAATTCCTTTTTCTTGAGAATATGGTGATATATGAAAAAGAATGGAATGGCTGGGAGGGTGGATATTTAGGCCGTATTTCGCAACATTTTATGTTCATGTGAAGAAGCCAGAAGATGCAATTGTGTCCCCTGCTGTTACCAGCTGTGTGTCTGTGCAGTGACAGCGTTTGTATGGCTCTTGAAGGAGATCAAGGAACAGGTCAGAATTAGAATTTGAAGCAAAACCTACCAAACTGAACCCAGTGAGTTTATCTTGTTCAGTTCAGACTGAAAAAGTCAAAGGAAAGGCAATCTTAAAACCTGAGCTGATGGGTTTTATCTCTGGTGAGTTTACAGAGAGAAGCCTACACTGATTTATACTGAAAAGGTTTCTCTTCCCCAATGCAAGGTCTTGCAGGGTAACTTTTGTTAAAAACTGAAAGCTGCAAGTGCAGCAAAGCCCTCCCCATAGTGCAGACATCGTGTTGTGCCAGCTGGGAAATGTCCAGCCCCGAAACATTCTCGGGCACAAAATGTATGAAACATCTTGAGGTGTGGTTTGGGCCAAGGGTTGGACTCGGTGATCCTTGTGGGTCCCTTCCCACTCAGGATATTCTGTCCTTCTGATTCTTAGGGATGAAAGGATTCCCCAGAAGGGCCCTTAGGACACTGTGCTCATTCAGCATCCGTGTACCCCCCCCCAGGTTATGTTTTAAATGTCCCAAGGGCCAAAGGATTTTAGGATGAAACCTCAGGGATCAAGGAGAGGGGCCACCTCTGCAACCCAGGTGTCTTGTCTGGCTTGTCTGGCTACAAGAAGTTCATTATAATAAAGCAAAGGGCTTGCTGAAGGCAAACCTGTTCCTTCTACCTTTTGTTTTCTCACCAAGTGGCTCCTGCCTGTGGTTCTGCTGAGCTTGCTCTGTGTGGTGGGGTCTGCTGCCTTGGGCTGGTTCCGTTCCTGCAGGTGCTATAAATTCCAGGAAGATCTCTTCCAGGCAGAGGGCTCTGGGACAGCAGAGGCTGGGATGGGGCCGGAGCCTTGGCTGGGAAGGAGGGGCAGCTTTAGTTTTTCGTCTGCTGTGCTCCAGCAAGGAAAAATGGGAATGGCATTTCGCAACTTTGTTCTCTCCTTTCCTTCTGAAGGACTGCCTGGGTTCAGAAGATCAAAGCTGCTTCAGAACTTTACATAGAGACTGAAAAGAAGAAGAGGGAAAAGGCCTACTTAGGTACAGCATAGGATGAGGGGGTCTCCTCTTTTGTGGAGAAGTCCACGGGCAGGAAAATGCGTTGATGACTTTCCTCTCTCTCCCGTTTCACCGCAGTTCGCTCGCAGAGGGCAACAGGCATTGGGAGGCTGATGGTGAACGTGGTGGAAGGCATCGAGCTCAAACCCTGCAGGTCCCATGGTGAGTGCTGGGGTTTCCCAGAACGTGCTTCCTCAAAGGGACATCCCCACTTGTCAGCCTGACCCCGGGGGAGCTGCTTCCCCAGCGCAGCTCTGTGCAGTGATGTGGGTCTGACGGAGTCGAACATGCAGCGGTGACTTTGTGCGGCTCAGCTGTTGTCCTGCAGTTGTCCTGCACTGGGCACTTGGTTCAGGCTGACTTGGTTCCCACCACATCAGGCCAAGGTCTTTCCCACCTCAGTTGGCTGTAGGAGGGGAAGGAGGTTGAGGACGAGGATCACGCTGTTCTGTCTGTCCCAGGAAAGAGTAACCCCTACTGCGAGGTGACCATGGGCTCCCAGTGCCACATCACCAAGACCATCCAGGACACCCTGAACCCCAAGTGGAATTCCAACTGCCAGTTCTTCATCAAGGACCTGGAGCAGGACGTGCTCTGCATCACGGTGTTCGAGCGGGACCAGTTCTCCCCGGATGGTGCGTAGGGGCTGCCAGAGGGATTTTCCAATCTCCTGCTTTGAGGAGGTGCATTTCCCTGAGGGAAATCGTCGGGAATGTGTTGGGTTGAAAGATGGTTTTTGAAGATAGCCAGATTTGAGCCCCTCTGCATACTGGGAGATGGCTCACCCTTGCTCCCTGGCGGAGTTGTGCCGGTATCGGTGCAAAAAGAATCCACCTCTCTCTGGTTTTGGGGAGTTTCAATTTTCGTGCAACTTGGCGACAACTGAAGTGTGATTTGTAACTCTGGTAAGTCTCAAAAAACCTCTGGATGCTGTTTGCAAACAGACTGATTCCTGCAGGAGGAAGATAAATGCCTCCAAGTTCCTGTTATGTGCAGTAACAGTGGCAAAGAAGAACTCAGGATTCCAAACCCAGTAGAATCATGGGATGGTTTGGGTTGGAAGGGACCTTAAAGATCATTTTGTTCCACCACCTTCCATGGGCAGGGACACCTTCCACCAGCCCAGGTTGCTCCAAGCCCCATCCAGCCTGGCCTTGGACACTTCCAGGGATGGGGAGTCCACAGCCTCCCTCATTCTAATTTCCTAACCTGGGATAAACATGTGGAGCATCAGTGAGTGTATTTTGGAGCCATGATCTCCCAGGCAGTGTGTGGGTAGGACCGGCACTGCCATGGCCAGCACCACTTGGCCCTTGTCGAGGGCAAAACCAGAGTCAGACTGAAGACTCGTGCCTTCCTTTTGTTGTGTGGGGCTGGAAGTTCAGTTCCTTCCTCAACCTCCGGTTGTGCCGTTCCTGAGCACTCCCTCTTTTTTGCCTTCCAGACTTCCTGGGCAGGACGGAGATCCGTGTGGCAGACATCAAGAAGGATCAGGGTTCGAAGGGACCAGTCACCAAGTGTCTCCTGCTGCACGAGGTGCCGACGGGCGAGATCGTGGTGCGGCTGGACCTGCAGCTCTTCGACGAGCCGTAGGAGGGGCCCTGTCGAGGTCACTGCGATCCCTCGGTGCCCGCGGGAGCCGGCGCCAAGGCCCGGCTGGAAACCACCGCTCGCCCTTCACACCTCAGAGGGTTATCAAAGCAAACAGGAGCATCTTTGTGCCTTGATAATTCTCGCTGAAAACACGGATCCCGGTTTGGTGAGGAGATCTCCCTCGATCTCTCAGTGTGGAACTTGGCGTCGGTTTCCCGGGTGGATGAAACAACCCTGTTGTTCCTTGTAGCTCCCGTGGGAACGGCTGGCAAACCACAGAGGTGGCTGGGCTTGCTCCAGTTGCCCTACTCTTGAATTTCCAGGGAGAAGGCAACGTTGGGATGTTTGGGAGGCTTTCTGCAGGGTTTTCCCGTGAAGGAATTCTGTGCCTATTGCTCAGCAAAGCGGGGTGTGAATCGGACGGGAATGGAAGGAGCAGTTTCGCAGCAAGAAGATCTTTGAAGATCTTCAGGATGGTACTGAAAAGACTTAGAAAATAAATAGTCTATATCTATAAACAGAGAAGATTCTATTAACAAACCACTCCATGACTTGCATTGCCCCTGAAAATAAATGATGTCCAGGCCTCCTGCACAGAGATGAATTGTACTCCAGAAGAGTCCGCCCCCTCGGTACCTTTGGAAGTGGCCGCTGTCCGCAGGACTGGAAATGTTGGCACAGAAAACCAAGGGTCGAGCACAGAGCCCTGCTGTGTGTCCTGCTGTACCACTCAGATACTCCTTTGCTGCTGCCCAGGTGGGTGTTCTGTCACCTGCAGTGGGGAAGAAAAAACAATCACGGCTCCAGCTCAGGAAGGGAATTCTCACCCCACAGAGTGTGGTGTCAAAGCAATGAGTGGTGTCCCAGTCCTGGCCTGTGCTGGGCTCACCTGTGTGGGACAGGGTGCGATGCAAGCGGGGCAGCAGCTCCCGGAGGTTGGTGGCTGTGCTGGATGTGAGCAGAGACAGAGCTTGGGTTGGTGCAGAGCGGGGAACCCCAAAGCCTTGTCACCCCGGGAGCGCCAGGGCTGCCCATCCGTTGGGCTCCATGGACACCCATCCGGGCCCACATCCCTGCCTGGCAAAGCGCCGGCTCCCAGCGGGCTCTGCTTCCCCGGAGCAGCCGCGGGAGGGCTTCGCCGAGTCTGGACTCGAGAGGGGAAGGAGCCCTGAGAGTCCAATTCCTCTTTGTTCTGCTTGGATCCACCGTGTCCATGCCCCGCCACGCATCCCCTGGTATTTTTGTAAGGACTCCGTTCCGGATGGGAGGTGCCAGCCTGTGTCATTCGCATGTGAACGTTCTCGTGGAGCCTGTCGTTGGGTTTTGGTGTTCCTTGCATGTCCTTCAGTCCTGGTTCCCACCTCTCCTGTGTTGGTGGTGTTCTCTAGCACTACGAGTCTTATTGGTTTCCATTAGGAAATTAGGATATATCCATAACAGGTAGGTAGATCCGTATGGTAATAAGTGTAAACTGTGCTGGGAAGTGTCTGTGTATTATAATTTCCTAAAAGACCACTGTAATGTTTCGAGCAATGGGAAGGAAAAAAAAAAAATAGTATGTTGGAGGGACAACAAAGTTTACATTTCATACTTTTCAGAATCGCTTTATTATTTATTTATTGAAGATAGTGTAGAATTTTGTATCAGAAATGACAGACATACTTATGTATTTTTTGAAACAAAACAGAGATACACACTTTAGTTAGAAACTTTCAACTGACCACGTTTTAGAGGGAGTGTAACTTCCTAGGCATGCATTTGTTTACCACTAACTGGCTGAAAACACGATTAAGAGAACTTTAAGTTTCTATTTTTCAATGTTGTTAAGAAAATGGTTTCAATTAAAAGATGTAAATAGTACTAAACCCATGCTTTCCTAATTCCATATCAAGACATTTTATGAAATATAATGTATATGAAAATACACATTGTTGTGGTAGGATAAAAGAAAAAAAGGTGATAAAATCTATTACTGGAGTAACATTAAATGTCATTGTCTAACCTTTGATCGCTGTCCTACTTTCACTCAACTGCCAACGTGGGGAACATTCATTTCAGGGTTTCAAAAGTAGCATCACTGTTTGGTGGGATCATTTCACCAGCACCAGTGACAGGAACACCCCAGCAGCCAAAGGGGACACCCTCGGCACCTCAAACCCGCTCCCCACACCCTCAAACACCCCCAAACCCGCTCCCCACACCCTCAG
>JAWWES010000001.1:114589678-114599944 GCA_035583135.1 Lophotriccus pileatus
GGCCCGGGGGCCAGCCGCCGCCCCCCCCGCCGCCGCCGCGGATTGGCGCAGCCCCCCTCCCGCCCGGGGACATCGTTCCTCCCCGGCGCGGCTATAAAGCGGCCGCGGCGGCCGCCGCAAGGTGCGCGCTGCTGCCGAGCTCGCCCGTCCCGGCGCGCCCTCCCCGCGGCCGCCCCGCGCACGGTGAGTGCCCCCCGCGCCCCCCGGCCCAAGGGAGGGACGGGATGGGATGGGACGGGACGGGACGGGAGGAGAGGTGTCCCCCACCGGCGAGGAGAGGGCGGGCAGCGCGGCCCGTCCCGCCGGGAGAGCCGCTCCCCGGCCCCGCCGACCGGGCTCCCCGACGGGGCGGGCGGGCGGCGGGGTCGCGGTGAGTCTGGGCGGGCGCTGACGCGGGGCCGCCCGCGGGCTCTCTCCCTCCCCGCAGGCACAGCCCGGTGCGCGCCGCCCCGCCCGCCGGGCCATGGACTCGGACGCCAGCCTGGTCTCCAGCCGCCCGTCCTCCCCGGAGCCCGATGACCTCTTCCTCACGGCCAGGAATAAAGGCAGCGGCGGGGGCTTCACGGGCGCCACCGTGTCCAGCTCCACGCAGAGCGACTCCCCGCCGGAGCTGAGCGCGGAGCTGCGCAGCGCCATGAGCGCTGCGGGCGTGGTGGTGGTGGACAAGCTGGGCTTCAAGTCCTCGTCGTCGTCCTCCTCCTCGTCCTCCTCTTCCTCCTCCAAGAAGGACAAGAAGCAGATGACGGAGCCGGAGCTGCAGCAGCTGCGGCTGAAGATCAACAGTCGGGAGCGCAAGAGGATGCACGACCTGAACATCGCCATGGACGGGCTGCGGGAGGTGATGCCCTACGCCCACGGCCCGTCGGTGCGCAAGCTGTCCAAGATCGCCACGCTCCTGCTGGCGCGCAACTACATCCTCATGCTCACCAACTCCCTGGAGGAGATGAAGCGCCTGGTCAGCGAGATCTACGGCGGGCACCACGCCGGCTTCCACCCCGCCGCCTGCCCCGGCGGCATGGGCGCCCACTCCGCCCCTCTGCCCGGCCACCCGGCCCACCCGGCCTCGCACCCCGTGCACCACCCCATCCTGCCCCCCGCCGCCGTCTCCAGCGCCTCCCTGCCCGGCTCCGGCCTCTCGGCCGTCAGCTCCATCCGACCCCCGCACGGGCTCCTCAAGTCGCCCTCGGCCGCCGCGGCCGCCGCCCCGCTGGGCAGCGGCTTCCAGCACTGGGGGGGGATGCCGTGCCCCTGCAGCATGTGCCAGGTGTCGGCCCCGCCGCACCACCACGTCTCCGGCATGGGCACCGCCAGCCTGCCCAGATTAGCCACCGACACCAAATGAGCCCCTCGGCGGGGGCCGCCCCGCCCGAGCCGCGCCGGCACCTCCAGGACCTACAAACTCTCCCCCCCAAAGGCAGCGGGGCCGGCGGAGGGGCGGCGGGGAGGGATGGAGCCCGGCCCGGCTCTGCCCCGCTCCCCGAACGGCGGGGAAAACCAGCCCGGCACAAGCAAAGCCCCGCATCTTCTCTCCGATTAATTCTCCGACGCCGCGATGGCTTCGCCGGGAGGGGAGGGCGGTCCCCGGGCTCGCCGCGAACCGAGGAACCAAAACTGCGGAGGGGCTTTCGCTCGTTTATTTGTTTGCTTGTTCGTTCCCTCCCCTCTGCCGGGTTCGTTTCTACACGTAGAGCCTTTGGAACCGTTCCTGAGTCACATTCCTCCCGGGAAAGCCCATCTCCGGGGCACCCGGCGCTGGCCGGTGGCAGCGGGGCTCCGGCTGGAAGCGTCGCAGGGAAAGTCAGTTTGTTCCCACTTTCCCCGCTCCCCTTCCCGCCGGTTTGGTTTTATTTTTCTTTCTTTTGTCGGTTTTCTTTCCGCTTCGGGATTTGTAAATATACCAATAACGACGCGAGTCCGCTCCGCCTGAGCTTTCCGTCCGTGCACTTGTCCTGTGTCAGCCTCATCAGTGAAAAAGGGGTCGGTCTGCCTTGATTTCGTTGGTTTGGGTTCTTGGGGTTTGTTGGGTTGTTTTTCTTTTAAGCGTATATAACACGTTTGGTTTGGTTTCTTTTTCCGTTCCTGCCACCTTTAACAAAGTTTCAACTCTTTAATGCTCTTTCTGTGTAGGAACTTTCACCCTGTCCGTGTTGCAATACTGAGAACTTGGGCTTGTTTCTGAAATAACAACTTTTCTTATCGCTGCCCCTCGCAGAGATTTTATCATCTGTTTATTTTTGTAAAAAAAAAAAAAATAAGAAAAAGAAAAAAAAAGTTGCTAAATAATATTTATTACTTGTTTGGTCGCAGAAAAAAAGAAAAAAAAAAAAGTGATCCACTGTCGAGATTTTAAATAAAAAACCAACAAACAAAAACCAACAACCAAAAAGCATTTTAAATAAATGTCCTTTTCCTCTTCCTCGCTGTTCTGGGGAGGCGGAGGCAGGTGGGGAAGGGATGGGAACATCTTTAGGCGCATCCTTGCCTTCTCCCCAAGTTTTTTGTTAGTTTGCTTCGCCAGCTGATGGAAATCGTTTGGGGGCTGCCTTTGGGGTTTTTGTTGGGTTTATTTAATATTTTCTTCCCCACAGATTCAGAGCGGCAAAGGAAAAAAAAGCGGCTGGTACCGCGTTCGGAATGTGAACATTTTTGTCCATCGAATCCAGCGCTGGGCAAGGGCTAAATATGAATTAAATATTAATTAAATATTGATTCGGGGAGAGGAAACGTTAAACTTGGCGGTGGGGAGTTTGCTGCCTGTAATGGCTCCTGCGCACTTGACCTTCAACCAAACACCCTCCAAACGAGAATCCACGAAAAGGGGAAGGAAAATGATTTGGGGACGGCCCCCCTTTTTTTTTTTCCCCCCTCGCGAAGCCGATCGTGTCTCTCTCCCCGGTGTATTTTAGCGGAAATTTTTGAGGAAAAGGAGGTGGAACCCCCGGCGGGGCGCAGGGACGGGCGGAGGTTCCGACGGTGCCGACCCCGATGTGGTCCCGCATCGCTCCCGGGGCTGCGGGAGGGCAGGAGACCCCAAACCCCGCATCCCTGCCCCAGCAAACCCTTTGCCTTCTCTGTCTCTCTAGACCGAGACAAGACAGCTGTTTAAAATAAGCGGCTGGTTACCTAGGCATAAATACAGAATTAATACAGAATTGTTTATGCCTTGCCACGGGGCGTGGAGGAGTTTTGAGCTCCCAGACACCCGCGGGGGAAGGAGAGCGAGGCCGCTCCCGGGGGGCTTCTGGTTTTGGTGTGTAAAAAGGAGGGGTCTCGGCGGCCGGGACGGGTCGGGGTCTGTGCGGGGAGAGGGGCGACCCCGACCCCACCGCCCCTCCGGCCTCTGCGTGGTCGGTTTCGCTCCCTTCAGGAGAGACCACTCCGCTCCCCCCGCTCCTCGCCGGGCCCGCGGGGGTGCGGAGCGCCCTTGGGAGCAGCACGGGGAGCTCCCGGCAGGCCAGAGCCGATGAAATGCAGCCGCCCTGCCCCGGTTTGGCTCCCGCAGCCCCGACACCGGAGCTCTCCCCCCCTCCACGCGCGGGGAGGCTGCGATAAGCAGAGCAGCTTTCCCAATTAGCAGGGCTCGGCGAGGGAGCGCTGCTGCGGAGGAAGGGCAGGAGCAGGTGAGAATTAGAGGGAGCATCATTAGGAGCTGCTCTTTGTCTCTATTAAAGGCAATAATTAGCACCGTGACAGATGCAAAAGTCGGCAGTGGCCAGAAGCCGGTAAATCCTGCTCGTCTGCCTGCCCGGCTCCCACCCCGAGGGCCTTTCCCCCGCTAACAGGTGGTCCCGGGGAGCCCCGACGGGCAGCACGGCCCCGGGAGGAGGAGGAGTGGGGGGACCGTGGGGATTTCAGCCCCACCGGGGGCAAAAGCAGAGAGGGCATCACCCGCTGCCCTGCAGGCTGAGGCTCCGCATCCTCCCCCGGGGCTGTGCCGGTCCCTCTGCCGAGCCCGGCCGGACCCCCAGCTGTACCCACCCCTTCAGCCCCTTCCCAGGGGCTACCTGCAAACGGGATTAGCCGTCCTGCGGGCCCTGCCGCCCGCACTGCTCCCCATATGCTGCCCCGCACTGACCCCGCGGCTCGGGTTACGGGCAGGGGGCAGCACATATGCTCAGAGCACACCGGGGGCTCTGCCGGGGGTCACCTGTGCCTCAGGAGGGACCCACGGGCAGCCCCCAGCCCCTCCTGCAGCCCGAGTAGCCGCCCGAATTCTTAGCGCCCAGCTGATCCCTGTTCCTCCGAATTTAAACTCGTTTTTCGTGCAAGCCACACAGATCCTTCCCTTCACCCTCCTCCTGCTTTTGTCAGGCTGTTCGGAGTCTGTCTCTACCTGTGCCGACAGAAGGAGGAAGCTCATCCTTGCACATCCCTGAGGTGGCTCCTTCCTACGGCCCCACTCACCCCTTCTCTCCTTCCCTTTCTCCTTCCCCTTTCCTTCTCTTTCCCTCCTTCCCCACTTCCCCTTTCTCTCTTGTTCTTCTCCTCCTCTTCCCCACCAGCCTCCAGGCCCAGAATGTGCAGAGAGGGGCAGCCAGGAGCAGGAGCAGGAGCAGGACAAGGAGTGGTGGGTTCAGACTGAAAGCCAAGAAATGTAGGTTCGATAAATGAGCACCTGGGAGGGTGGGCAGGCCCTGGGATAGAATTCCCAGAGAAGCTGTGGCTGCCCCTGGATCCCTGGAAGTGTCCCAGGCCAGGTTGGACGGGGCTTGGAGCAACCTGGGCTGGTGGAAGGTGTCCCTGCCCATGGCAGGGGTGGCACTGGATGGGGTTTAAGGTCCCTGCCAACCCAAACCCTTCCATGATTCTCTCAGCACGTTTCAGGCAGAAACTGGGAGGCACCAAGAAAGCCCAAGGGGAGGAAAGCTTGGCCATGTCAGGGCACAGAGGCAGCTCCTCCACCTTTATCCCCTGCTGTTCTTGTCTCGTTTCAGCAGGGAATTTCTTCAGCCTCTGCCCGGTGAATTTTAAGCTGAGTAGCCCCAAATCTGCTGCAAACCCCTGCCTGAGGCATTTCTCTCTCTCAGGAGGTACCAGGCACCAGCTCTGCTTGCTGCCAATTCAGTGCTGTGTGATAGGGTCTGTCAGAGCCCCTGGGTGGGACTGCAGGTTCCCTTCCTCTCCATGAGAGGGAATGTTCAGAGTGAGCACCCAAATCCATCTCAAAAGCTTTCTAAAATCAGCCTTGACAGAAAAACTTGGTTCTTCTTTAGCTCCAGACCTGTCTCCAGTGACACAAACCAGGGCGGGGGGAGGTTCCCAAGCACAGCTCACACACATCTGCAGAAGTTGGAGACAGAAAACACTCATTTTTCCCCTTAAAAGCCTCATCCCACTGATGTTCTGGGGCCTGAATGCTCAGGCACAGCTGAGGGCCAGATCTGCAGAAGGGTTACTACAGAATCCCAGGATACCTGGGGCTGGAAGGGACCTCTGGAGACCATCCAGTCCAAACCCCTGCCCAGCAGGGTCACCTGGGCCAAGCAATCCCTGAGCACAGGCTGCCAACTCTCTGGGCTTCCCATCATCACTGAATTGGCAGTTTAATAATATTTAAATATCTCTAGTAAAAAATTAAGGGGAGACAGTTGCTCTAATGATGGAAACAGGGACATGAACCTGTGTCAGCTCCACCCCTGTGAAAGGCTGTGAAATATTTAAGTGCATCCCAGTTTGTTTTAGAACACATAAAGTTTGCTTCATTAGAAGGAATCCATCCTTAAATAATGGATGAACAAGGACTCTGTAGTATTACATTGATAACTCCTTTTAGTGGACAAATGGAACACATTTAAAAACCTCCCTCAAGGGACTGAGGTCTAAATACTTAATAAAAAAAAAGAAGTCTTGTAATTGCCCACTTTTTAAACTTGTAAAGATCTGGGGCTTCCATCATCAGGCGATCCAAGGTGTGAATGCCTTCCACACTGGAATACAGAGACAAACTCTCTTCAGCATCACAAGTGAGGAGAATCTTCCATGAAATTCCATGAAGTCTTCCTCAGACTAAGTTACAGTTGTGATAAGTTATTATCCTCAGTAATATGAGGAAAAAAGGGGGCTCATTAAGAAAAAGTGTATAAAAATGTCCTGGCACTTCTGCCTGGCAAAGCATTGTCTTGTAAAACTTATTAGAATAAGGAGAATCTTGAGCAAATCATTCATTCCAGACCTATTTCTTGACAAGAAAATAAGCACATGAATGCCAGTCCCAGTCAACACCTCAGAGATAAACCGGTCACAAACACGGATCATTAATTGATGCCGGTGATGTTTTATTCATCCTGAAAACTGGGAACTCAGACCCAGCTTTAACAAGCACTGGCAAAATCCCCTCGTTTTTGAAAAGCCTATCCCAGGTGCCAGACACGGTGGGATTTTGGATTCCATGATCCCTGCGTGTCCCTCCCAGCCCAGGACATTCCGTGTCTCCACTCGCTGCTTCAGCCTTCGGGAGCCCAAACTTCTTCCCCTAAAAGATGGATGTAAATGCAAAAGAGTGCTTCCCTTTTTCATTCCTCCCCCTTCTTGGGATTAGCTTTAGAAGTTTTGTTCTGCCATTTATCTTCACTTGTTGGAGATGTCTTGACAAACTCCTGAGAATCAATTTCCCATCAGCTTTTCGCCCGCTCTCCTTGAACCGGCGGGTCAGATCTCCCCGCAGGCATGAGAAGGGGTTATCGGGATGGGCCACCCCGATCCATTGTCCCCTCTCCTGCCCGGCCCTGGCCCGGCAGGGCACCAGTGTCATGCACAGGGGGGAACCGGGCTCCTCAGCCCAGCAGCCCTTCATCCCTGCCTGTCATCAATCATCGCATCCCGCTGCCAAAGCCCACACAATCGGGCCGGGCCCCGGCACGGGGTGTTCCCTGCGAGTCAGGAGCGTGCCTTTTACTTTAATATATTCCCAATGTTGATCCTATTAGCGGCAAAAAATCAATCAATCACTGTCAGCAAACATCACCAGCCCGCAGATTGATCACGGTGTCAGGATTGTTGGAGGATCCTGCAGATGCAGAAGGCATTTGTTAAATGCTATTTTCAGAAAGACATATACATATATGTATAAGACACATTTATACACCTCTTTGTCTGCTTGAAAAGAGAAAAGAAAACCAGAAAAACACACGATTCCTTTTTTTTTTTGTGGTGTGGAGTTTGTTGTTCTGCAAAAGCAGTCCCAGCGTTTGTCACCTTTAGAAGAAAAATCCTTTTGACTAGAAAATTAGCAGAGGTTTTTTTTTTTGGGGGGGTGAATATCTTGTTTTGTTCCTCCTGAGGGACTCAGCAAGGTCTGGCTGTCTGGAGATGTGTGTCCCAGAGGGATGGGGAGACTCCCCCGGCAATAATTCCACCCTGTGATGCCGCTCAAGGGCCACAGAAAGGTTTCCTCTGCACTGGGCAGTGCAGGGAGCTGAGCACAGCCTGTCCCACCCCCCTTCCCCAGCCTGGGAGAGCCTGCCAGTCCCAAGATCCCAGCAGAAGCCAGGATTTTTCCAGGTTCTCAGCAGCAGTGGGCTTTGAGGTCCCTCCCAACCCAACCATTCCATGATTCTCTAGGAGATGTCAGAGCTGAGGCTGAGTAACTACAGCCCCTCCCCTGTGCTCACTGGGGTGTTTTGGTTTTCCTGCAGGGTCTGGGTCTCTGCCAGGCACAGCAGAGGTGCTGCGAGGAGGAATTTGCCCCCTCAGGACCCTCCCTGCCTGCTCCTCACTTTCCAGGATGAGCAGTTCCAGCCCCCCAAGGCCAAGTATGCCACCTGCGATGTTCCCAGGAGGAGCTGCACCAGACCAGGACTCGCCCCTGGGGGCTCCTGGAGCACCAGACGAGCTTTCAGAGCTTGGCAGGAGCAGGAGACAACCCCCAAAGCCATCCAGCATCGGGGTCACCATCTCGTGCCTGCAAAAATGCAAAAATCTCGTGCAGAAGAGGGGAGAGGGAAGACAGGGAGACACAAACCCACGGCACGAGTGTCCTGCAGAAGGGAGAAGTCACCCCTGAGCTGAGGGTCTGAAGGGCAGGACTGGCCTGAGACAACACAAGAAACACACAATGAGAATTCATTTCTTCTTTCAGGTCTGTGGGCAAAATGTTCCGCAGCTTCAGCAGCAAACCTGCCCCTAATCCTGCCCGAGCCCCCCCTTCTGGAAAGAAAAATGATATTAGCTGAGATCCACCCGGTCCGACAGAGCCTGGGAGTAAATGAACTTTTAACGCATTGAGAACATATTCATTATAATGTATAAAGAGGCAATTTTCATTTTGTTTGCGTTCCTAAGAGTGTGACAGCGCCTTGTTTGCCACTGCCCCTGGGTATGAGCCAGCATTGTGCGGCTTAATTAGATATTCGCCGTGCTAGTGTGAGGGACATATGTCTATTCACCGCAACAAACATCGAGAGCCTGCCACGCGCTTTCATGTTCCTGCTACGTCGAAATAAAGGCAGAGCAAGTGCAAGCTCTCCCAAGGACCTGTGGCCCCAAACAGCTTGAACGCAACCCGCCGCCTTTCAGCGATCGGTTACAGTTTATTAACAGCCCATAAACTCCTCATCTGCCGCCGGGCGCTCGCTGGGGTTGTCACCTGCGGCTGCCAAGAGCCCCACGGTCTCTCTGCAGACGTGGGAAGGCTCCTGTCCTGCTCTGCCTCCCGCTCCGACAGTGCCCGAGTTGTGCGGGGGGTGAGGATGGAGGGAGGGACCCGGCGCTGGAGAGAAGGAGCCGGAGGTTGGAGGCTGGGGCTGCCTCGTCCCTGGAGCTCCCGGGCCCGCCGTGACACCCCGAGGTGCCCAGGACTCCAAATCCCAGCCCGAGGTGCCCAGGTTTCCCAATCCCACCCCGAGGTTTCCAGGTCCCAGCCCCAGCACCCCTGGCAGCACCAGGTGCGTGTGCTCAGCCCCCACCTCTTGCTACGTTTTTCCTCATCGGAGAAGCCAAAGCCTAATTTGGGCAAAATGAAGGGATTTAGGAAGATGGGAACGTCCCAGAATGAGTCAGATCTGTCAGTGCAGGATTCCTGATTGGAGGCAGTGGTGGAGCTTCAGAGATGGGGTTTGAGGACAGAGCAGGGTGGATGGAACACATTGACCATCCCTGGGAGTGTCCAAGGCCAGGTTGGACAGGGTTTGGAGCAGCCTGGGCTGGTGGGAGGTGTCCCTGCCCATGGCAGGGGATGGAATGAGATGATCCTCAAGGTCCCTTTTAACCCAAACCCTCATGTGAGTCCATGGAAATGGTATTTCCCCACATGCTGCCCAAGCATGTGAACATCTGCAGATACCACGAAACACTTCAGGGAGAATCATCCTCAGCCTTCACTGTGTGTCCCACTCAGGCAGCACAGCCCCACCAACACACCCAGGAGGCACATCCAGCTCGGCTACCTGGGAGAAACCCAGCCCTACATCCCCTTCTAGCATCTCAGCAGCTTCATCTGCTGTGGTACCACATGTTGGAGCTTCATCCCAAAGCAGATCAGGCCAAGCCTTCCCAGCCTTGCCTTCCCATCAGCCCAGGACAAGACCTTTTCCCCTGGGAGGGGGGTGGGGAGGGATATCAGCCCCAAATCCCACCAGGTGCATGGCTGGGAAAATGGGGTGGGATAATTCGTGGGGTTAAGGACTTGCTGTCCTGCAGTCAGCAGCTCAGAGCAGGGGGAAACAAACCCAAGGTGTGTGTTTTTCCTGACAGTTTCCTGGTGCTGGTGCCCAACACTTGGCTGGCACGGAGGGGGAGGGTCCCTGACAGGAGTTGGGCACCTCTGCCCACCCCATGGACACCTTTGCTCACTCCACAGGCACAGCCAAACCACTCAGGAACCCCCACAGACCAGCTAAGGGACAGTTCCCAGCTCAGGGACAGTTCCCAGCTCAGGGACAGTTCCCAGCCTGGCTGCTGGCAGCAGCTTGGATTTCTGCCATCCCAGCAGTGCTGGACAATGAGAGACAGAGAAAACCCTTCTGGCAGCGACCATCCTGGGAATGCTGCCTTGGACAAACCCTTTCCAAGGTGGGTGTTATTCAGCTGAGTTTGTGGCAGGATTTAAATAACAGTTTTGTCATTAAAATAATGTTTCTGTATTGTTTTAAAGAGCTTCAGCATTTTGAATGTCTGCCTTTTGTGAAGCACAGACCTGCCCACTCCCACAGGAGTGCAGCAATCCCCAAGTTCAGAGCAGCCCTGCAAGGCTCAGGTTGCTCCAAGCCCCGTCCAACCTGGCCTGGGACACTTCCAGGGATCCAGAGGCAGCCACAGCTTCTCTGGGCA
>JAWWES010000001.1:114620491-114632091 GCA_035583135.1 Lophotriccus pileatus
CCAAGGCCAGGCTGGATAAACTTGGAGCACCCTGGGCTGGTGGAAGGTGTCCCTGCCCATGGCAGGGGTGGCACTGGGTGGGCTTGAAGGTCCCTTTCAACCCAAACCATTCCATGATTCTATGTGGAAAGCACATTCAGCCTTTGGTCTGAGCCTTAAACCTGGGTCTGAGCCTCCCTCCACACACAAACCTCCCCCAAAACCAGCTGGCACAGCAGCAGGGCTGGAACACAGGGAACAAACAGGTCTGGGACTTGGGAAGAGTTGACTGGAACGGCCGCAGCTCTGTGGGTTGCACTGACACAGAGTGCCAGCAGCACCCTCACTGGGAAGACTTTGGAGAAAAAGGATTAGGAGTTGTGTTCAACCAAACTGAGAGCAACACAACAACTCCCAAACCCAAAACATCAGCTCCCTGTGATGACCAACTTGTCCCACGAGGGGAGAAGAGCTTGGCAGAGGCCCTTGGGAGGGGCTGGGGACAGACTTTCCTTCAGGTTCCTCAAGATGCCACAGTCCTCTCAGCAGGTTCTTACAGGGGCTGTTTGTCCTGAAACATCAGAAAGGCACCAGTGCCTTTCAAATAACCTCTCTGGGAGGGGAGTGCTAAAACCCCTGGTCCTGCTCCCATCAGCCTTCCAGAAGACATTTCTGAGGGACACCCCAAGGGAGGAACAGAGTCCTCAGCTCAGGCTGGGAGATGAAGATTGCCTTTTTTCCCTTTCCTTTTTTCAGCCCCTGCTGTCCCGAGGTAGCAGCTCTCGGTGTGGGGGTTTGCAAACTGCCCGGGGAGTTTGGGGAGCAGCAGAGCCCTCTGGCTCCCACCCCGGGCCGCTTTGAGCCCCCTCCGATGGGATCCTCTGCTCCAGAGGAGGTGAAACAGCTTTCTGCCCTCGCTCCCTTAACCTCGGCAGGCGGAGGCTCTGATGACACAGCCCAAATCCTCTCACCGCGCTGAGAGGAAAGCCAATTTCCCCCAACAAAAGCCTGAAGTGCCAGCGTGACAGGTCACTAAACAGGCTCAGCTCCTGCTCAGAGGGTGAGCACTGAAGAGGGACTCTGCTGAGCAGGGACAGACGCGGGACAAGGTCTCTTAACCCGCGCTCCGGCCCCGCAGCTCCGGGAGCATCTCGAGTGCGGGCCGGGGAGGCTCCGCCGCGTTTCTCCGGCAACTGCGGGGGGAATGTCCCGCCGAGGGGAGCGGGGCCAGCACGGCCTTTGGAGCCCCCAGGGCAAGGTCAGGCCGCTTCATTTTTCACCGGCCCGCTGTAAATGTCCAGGGAGCACCGGCTCTACCTGCCCTCCTCCAGCCCTCCCTCCTGCACAGCATCTTCCCCCCCAGGCGATCATGGAGGTTTGGGATCATCACACCCGCATTTAAACCACCCAAAAATGGGTCCAGACCATCTGGCCTGTCTCATTTTGGCGCTTACAGGAGGTGCAGACACAGCCAGCCTTCCCACACCTGCTTTAGGATGGACAAAGGGACACGGGAGCCCTGAAGGGGGTGAGATAAATCCTACCCTCTGTTTCTCCCCCACCCCAACTCGTGGTGTGGCTTTGCTCCAGCTCCTGCCCCAGAAAACTCACTTTTCTTTGGTCCATCCAGGCTGGGATGTGAGAATGGGCAGGATCCAACAGAAAAGCATCTCAGCATCCCACCATCGAGTCACTGGCTTGATTTTAAGGCTGGATGACAAACCAGGCCCATGAAACCTTCTCCATCCCAACCTGGAGCCTAACCACAACCCTAACCCTCTCCTGTGGACACACCGAGGTCACACCTGGGAGAAATGCTTTGCCAGGTGGGCAGCAGCAGCAGCAGGGGCTGGTGACTGCCAAAAATAGGTTCTGGGGGTTTTTTTCTCTCTTTTCCCCCAGGAGTCAATATTCTGCCAGCTCGTTAAACGTTCGAGCGGCTCCGGATCAGCTTCATAATCACGAAGTAATCAGACAGGAACGGCGCTGGAACGGGGACACGGCGTTTTCCCCAGAGGTTCTGCCATATGATGGATGAGTTTTATTTATCACTGTCACACGTGCAAGTAACGCCTTGAAATCATCCCGAGGACATGAATATGCAGCAGAGAGAAGGGCCCGGGAATACGGAATGCACGGAGGTGATCAAAGGAAAACAACATCGCTTAGAAGTTTAAAAGGAGACGTTTTAGCCTTCGTTAAGAAATCGCTTTCAAATTATCGGAGGAGCACCATGAATACTCATGAGACTGGAAAGATTGAGAGCACAGTGTTCAAAGGACAGGCTAGTTGTGTAAATGGTTTCTTCTGGTTCGTGGGACAAGCATCTCTCACCTCGTGTGTTTGGAAACTTGGGGTTCCGGGTTCAGCTGCTTGGAGGGATTATTTTAAAAGTAATAATGCACAACACCACTTTTATTTTTTAACCTGGAGAACAGTGCCAGCCACAGACAATGGCCAGGTCTCAGTTTCACTGATAACACCCTGAGGCTTGAATTTTCAAGCCTGAGGGAACAGGAGGGGAAGAAAGTGGTGCCCACCTTTGGGAGGGGCTGGGAGAAGGAAGGAGGCAGAGCAGGGGGGCTTCAGGCTGGTGGTTTCTCCCCTCCCTCTTCACACCTAACCAAGCACTCCTTGAGTAAAACTTCCCCCTTATTGGAGTGCCACCCGTGGCCAGGACTTCATTTTACTTATTTCTGAGGTGTCCCTCTGGCTCTTCCAGCTGCTGGTTATTGGGACTCTCTCCTGCTGGGGGAGTGCCCAGCCCTGGAGGTGTCCAAGGCAGGCCTGGCCGTGGCACTCAGTGCTCTGGGCTGGGGACAAGGGGACAGTCACGGGTTGGGCTCGACCTTGGAGGTCTTTTCCAACCCAAATGATTCTGTGCTTTTCAGCCTGTCTGTGATAACGAGAACAGTCAGTGCAGGTGGAGATTTCCCTGTGCCCAAACCAAACCGCTCCACCTCCTCCCTCTCGCTCACAACCTCCTGCCCTCCCATCTGCTCACCCTTTTCTTTGGGAAGGCAAATATCGTGTCAGATAAAAGGGGAAAAAAAAAAAAACAAAACACCTCCAGCACAATCCAGAAAGGGAGGGAAGGAGAGGAAGAGGAGCAGCCCCCGCAGCGTCTCTCCCAGCCCCGGTCCGTGCCCGTCCCTCCATCCCCAGCCCCGCTGCCCTTCCCTCCCGGCTCTGTGTCTGCACAGGGGAAAAGGAAGGATCCTGATGATTTCCCATCGCCAGAGGTGACTGCTGGTGCCCTGCCAAAGCCGTCAAGCCGAACCATCTGGGTTTGGGAAGGTTCCGCTCTTCCCAGGGCCGGGCTCCATATGGGCGGCCCCGCGGGCGGCCCTGCCCTCTCCCGGCCCGCCGTGAATCGCGCTGATTGTTATTCAGGTGGGATGGCCCGGTCATGAACTGCACTAATCAAAAAACAAACTGCACCAAAACACTGCGGCTCACACGCACTGGCTCGGGCCTCCCCCTGACCTCCGCCGAGCAGCCGCTTCCAATGGGTGTAATGCAGGTTGTTCTTCTGGATTTTTGCGCCTTCCACAGTTACCAGACATCTGTGTAAATCCCCACCCCCTCGTGTCGGGCAGCAGGGTCAGTGATGTTCAACAATTCGACGTGGGAAGTCTCCCTGAGGAAGTACCAGGCCATAAATTTCCCCCAACAAGAGCCGCCTCTCAAGCCCAGCCTTGTTAAGAAGCTTCCCAGATATTAATCACCAGAAAGGCGGCCGCTCCTGCGCCCTGGCGTGGAGAGAATGGAACGGGCGGGGGCTGCAGGAGAGGTTTCTCCCTTCTTTGCCCTTTAACATGGGAGCTGCTGTCGTTTTGCTGGAGAGCAAACGCCCAGAGATGGGCTCTGCTGCCTCCCCAGGGCAGCCCTGGAGTCCCCTCTGCCCCTCCTGGCTGTGGGATGGGGTAAAACCCGTGTGTGATGCACCCAAAAGGAAATACTCACCTTATCCCAAGAGACAGCACTGCTTGGGAATGTACCTTCCTATGCCTGGCTTCCTTTATTCTTAGTGAGAGGGTTTATCAGGACTGGGAGGGCCTAAGAACACAGAGCAAAGCATTCAAGGGCTTGGAGACACTTGTTGTTCTGTTATTTTTCATTATTTCTTGGTCTGTTTTGAGGACTAGAGGATGGCTGAGAAATACCCAGGCTGGGCTCCTGCCTGCCAGTGGTGGGGAAAGGAGAGCAAAGGGGGGGCTGGGATGGGAGAGAAAAGGGCCAAACACGGATTTGGGCTGAAAAGGAACACCCCAAGCCTCACTCTCCTGCAGATAAAGCCCTCAGAGCCCCCCTGTGTGGGGTGAACAGCCGGCCCATTGATGGCAGAGCCAGAGCAGCCCCTGACCTCTGCAGAACTGGAGCCCAAAATGGATTTATGCTCTTTTAATGGAGATCGAGACAGAAGGGGAGAACATAACTCAGCGAGACAGTTCTGCCCCGTCCTTCCCTGCAGGGTTAAGAGCAAACTTTTTTCCCTCAGAGAAAAGAAAAAAAGCCCTGAGAGCCCAGGCCCTTGAAGCACTTGTGGTGAGAGCCTCATCCCTTTCCTTGGACAGAGAGCAGCTGGACGGCACCGGGAAGGGGAGCAGCCAGAGCAGAGCCAGCCCCTGGAGGAAAGGAGATGAACTTTATCCTCTTTTTTGCTCAAGGAAGGGAGGTTTTGTGAGAGCCACAGACCCATCTGTGCCACGTGTTCCCACCAGGAACTTTGGGAGCCTCCAGCACATGGAGCAGCAGAGCTTTGGTCCCCAGGAGGGAAAAACGGGGCTCCCTTTATGCCAGAGTTTGGGAAAGCAGGGAGGGCACACAGGGCACAGCAGCACCCTTGGGCAGAGGGCAGCCCGTGGGACGGGTGCCCTGGTCCTGGCTATGCCCTGGCACTGCCTCTCCCCTCCTGGGCCCGGCAGGAATGTGGGGCCGGGGCCGCGGCCCCTTCGTACCCCCACGGCTCCGCTTTTGTGGGCCCGGCAGAAACTGACACCGGTGCTTTTGCTTAATTAAGTTGTTCAGAAGGAGGCTGGTCAAACAGCGGCGTCTACGTGGGGAGTCTTGAAGGGGAGAGAAAGCGGGGGGCGTTGCCAACATAAAAAGGGGGATTCTGTTATTGTTTGGGTGTAGACGGGTCATTTTTTCAAAGTTACTGCTGCCTGAGTGACCACAACCCCGCGAGCAGCAGCGATGAAAGGACACTAAAGCTGCTAAATGCAGCTACCTTGGGCTCCAAAGCCTAAGAAGAAAAAAGAAAACAGCAAACAAAAAAGCCAGGAGGCAGGAGAGCTTGTGTTCTGTCTGCAGAGAAAGGGGGAGCTGGTTTCCATGGGGAGCAGGGAGAGCCAGGGCAGGTCCCTCCGGGTGCCCCGTTCCATGGGCAGAGGTGGAAGCGGTGCCAGGAGAGCTCTGCTGGACACCCCATGGACTGTCCATCCCCAGCCCTGCAGCACAGCCTGTTCTCACCCATCCCCTCACAGAAAAGGCCCCAAGAACAACCAGCAACCCCTTTCAGCCCACCTGGCTTGGAGCAGGACCTGCCTGCATGTCCAAGATTGTTCTGGTATCCAAGGCTCGGGGATGATTCTCATATTTTGGCAGCCCAAAGGCAGTCCTTTGGCCCCCAAAGCTCTGCTCTACAGCAGGCTGTGGGGTCTGTGTGGTGCCTCACGCCCTGCAATCCCTGCTGCTGATTTACTGCATGGGATTCAAGCTGGGTTTCAAGTGCAGTGTGACCTGGCTTCTCCAGCAGGAGCTCTCTGGAAGCTGAGCCATGTCCCCCTGCAGCCCCCAGACCCATCACCCAGTCACCACTTGCTCCAGGCTTAACTTTATGAAACTGAAGCTGCCCCAGGGGATTTTTCACTCCCCACTTGGGCCAGAAGTTGGTATGGGATGTGTGTCACTGATCCAACCAGCACCTCCCCAAAACCCAGCTGATTTTCCCCTGCAGGGTCTGGGTCCCAAACTTTCCTGATTTTTGCAGCCCATCTCTATTTAAAGAGCCCTCCAAAATTCTCTCCCTCCTTCTCCTTGCCCCTGCAGAGCCTCAGGGGAGCACAACCCCTGGTGTTTGCTCACAGGACGGTGTTTCTCGGGCAGGCAGGACGTGGCTGCCACTTCTGCCTGGTTCAAGGTGCCTCTCCTCCCTCCCTCCCTCAGCAGGTCTCCCAGCCCATCCCTGCTCTCCAGCTGCTGCCCAGAAAAGCCTGTTTTATTCGGCTCAGCCTCCACCGGCACGATTTGCCTTCCCTGCCCGGCAAACAGAAGGCTTTCCTCGACACGGGCAAGCCCAGAAGGGCCGGGCTGCCGAGGGGAAGGTGCGAGGAGGATGCCCAAGGGCTGGAGGGCAGCCACGGCCCCGGCCCCGGTGCGGGGCTGCTCCGGCCGCCAGGACAAAGAGCCGGCCCCGCGTTCTGCTGACGGCCACAAATTCCCTGACACGGGGAGATGGAGCCGCATCCCAAAGCCCCGCGAGCGGCGCGGGAGTGGGGATGGACACGTCCTGCAGGTGTTCGGCCCGTGTCCCCTCATTTGCATGCATTTGCATGCTGTCAAACAGCGCCTGACAGGCTCTCTGAGAAGGTCTGGACCGAGCCCAAACCTGTCAGGGACTTTCTCCTTGCCAGTCAAGGTTGGCTTTGGTTGCAATTAGAGAGAGGAAAGAAATACTTGTGACATTGCCACGTAGGAAGCTGTGGATGGGGTGAGTTTAAACTGAAATGGGCAGGGAAAAAACCCTCGGTGGGGTTTCATGCCAGGCCTGGAGGGAAAAAACAACGGGGAGGAAAAAGGATCTGCCTCTTTGGCGTGGAGGAAAATACCTTTTTCTCTGCTCGCCAGCCATCGGTGCGGGCACTTCCAGCTCACGGGAGAGCCACGGCCAAGGGACACGGAGCAATAAATAATGAGACACGGACTTGGCAATGCTCTGCCTGCCCAGCCACCACACCTGCCCAGGGCCCCGGAGCAGGGATTGCTGGGGTGATGCTCCCCAGCCACGGGGGCTGTCGGGGTGGAAGATGCTCAGGGCACAGAACGAGGGGGACCCGAGCGCTCAGCGACCCCAGACAACGGCAAGGCATGGAAATACCTCATATTTACCGAAGGAAAAAACCAGAGGGGACGATGAGGAAATGTTTTGGAAGCTCACACCCCCTTTTTACTTGTTGTTTTACATATTCTTCCCTCAGCCGTGCAAATTTCATACTTCATCTTTCCCCGGCGGTGGACACTAGAGTTTCACGAGCGGGGGACAATAGGTTCTGTTTATCCCCCCACAATAAAGAGCCTGTTTAACTCTGGACTGCAAGTGGCTGAGCCATCTGGCCCATATCTTCACAGTAAAACATTGTCCGTGACACAAAAAATGATTACATCCCCAGGACAAACTAATGTGACCTCCAAATAAAGGCTTCCTCTGAAGCTATGATATCATACTGCGGAGGGGACACCGGCACAATGGAATCTGCTCGCCCAGAGCACAAGTGAGATAGGACTATTTAAATCCAATTTTACAGGAGACTTTTTGTCCTCGGTGGCAAACCACCCAGAGCCGACGACAGCATTGAAACATCTTTTTTTATGCACTCTTAAGGCAACAGAGCGGTTCTGTCTGGCCTTGGCAGCCCTTCCCCGGGCCCAGGAAGCACCCGGCCGTTTTCACAGCCAGCACCTGCGAGCTTTTCTTCCAACAGGGTTTTACTGACGGGCCACCACCTGCACTGGCCCCCTTCTTCTGCCTCCCCCCTCCGAGAGCGGCCGAACAAGCGGCTCTTTCTGCTCGGTGCCAGTCGGGCAGTCCGAGCGTGGTTTGGCCCCACAAACCCCTGCCCAGCCCCAGCAGAACTCCCTCAGCCAGGCTGTACCTGAATGGGACACCCTGAGGAACCAAAAAGGGTCCCAGGTGAGGGCAGGGGTGTTGTGTCCTCAAAGGAGGTGATTTATGGTCCCCGAAAAGGGGCACAAACACCCAGCTGAAGAGGCCAGTCCTTCCCCAGGGACGGTCTCGCCACGTGTGGGCAGGGACAGCTTTGGGGGAGCTCTGCACAGAACCCCGAGGAGCAGCAGGAGCACGAAGCCCATCCCATGGAGCTGAAGGAAGGCTCTGACAGGCACGGGGTGTCACTGGATGTACATCCCTGGCCAGGCTCAGACCTGGGGGTTCACAGGCACGGCCAGCAGAGGCTGCTTGGAGAGGAGAGGAATGGGGAGTAATTGCACTTTACCAGTGACTGATTCCACTGACACAACTTGGACAACTCTGGGATTGCCAGGATGGAGAGCAAGGCAGGAAAAGGCTTTGTGCCTGGAGCAGCACGTCCTCCTGCCACAGGAGCATCAGAGCTGCAGTGACAGTCAGATGAAAATAAAACCAGGACCAAACTGTCCTGCCCAGTTTTATCTTGGCTCTCTGGAACCGAATTCGGGACTGACTCAAAACTCTCTTTTCAATTTGGCAGAAATCCTTTTGACCACTTTTTACCCCCTTTTCCCCCCTCCCCAGGCATAAAGTGCCTTTGGATGAGCGTTCCCAGCTCGAACACCTGGACACCCAAACTCCATCTTTTCATATGAAAATACAGTTTGCAAGCCCAAAAGATAAAAAAAAATAAAAAAATCAGTCCCCAACACCGAGTTTTCAATGGCAATGAATCCTCTGTGGAATTACAAACCTTGCCCACCAGGGATTAAACTTCTCCTTGCACAAACCATTAAACGGAGCTGTGTTTTTGGTGTGGAACTTCTGTGCCCCACTGTGGTTTCCAGGCCTCTCCAACCACAGAACATCTGGCGTCAAAAATCCCCCAGGACTCCTTGAATCCCAGAATGGTACCCAGAAAAACAGGGAGCCCTCACTGAGGCTTTCTGGGGGTGGGACAGGTTGACCTCTACAGGCAAGGACACACTTCCCACCCAAAGCAATATTCAAACACACCCCAAACTCTACTACTTTAGATATATATTTATATTTATGCACAGAAAATGATGAATAGGTTGGAAGAAGACTATTCAAGGCCCAGTGTTTGCTTCTCAGCAGAAAAATTGGAATTTAAAATCCCGTTTGCTGAAGACAATTATCAGCTTGATAGAGCGAGTTCTCTTTTTTTTTTGAGTAAGAGGTAGATTGTTTTGACAGAAAAAAGGCACCTTTTGCTGTCTCTTTACTTTCTTCTTCCTTTTCCTGTGTTGAAACAGGGATTTAAGTACCTTGTTCCACCATCTCAAAGATTATCTGGTAGGAAAAGTCCCTGGAGAAAGGACAGAGCTCTCCAAAGGCAACTTTTTGTTGTTGTTGCTTCAAACTCCTTTCATTTCAGCTCTTCCCTTTCTGTTTCTGTCACTTGTTTTAATCCCTGTGAGCTGTAACCTGCACTAATTTGAGCCCTGCATCTCCTGTGTGTCACCCAAAATCTGCAGGAGCTCCCATCACCTCGGAATTAGCACAGGATTTGCACAGGAGTGAACAAAGCAGGGGAAGGGGTTCCTGTAAAACCATGAAGAGCTGGGATGGAGCTGATTCTCTCCCAGACTGCAGCTCCAGCCACTCCATGTTATGGATTCATCACACCTGGGCCACCAAGGAGAGAATCTTGGAATCCTGGAATGGTTTGGCTTGGAAGGGAACTCAAAGCCCATCCAGTTCCAACCAACCCTGGACACCTCCCACTATCCCAGGATGCTCCAAGCCCTGTCCAACCTGGCTGGGACGTGGGAGATGCATCTCACACCACAACAAGTTCCCCAGGGGAACAGGAACCCCTTGTAGAGATTCCCAAAGCTCTCCACAAGTGTCACTGTTCCCTGTTCCCACCTGGGAGGCTGGTGGAGCCACTCCAGAGCTCCAAACACCTGGAGAGGGCAGGGATGGGGATTCAGCTGCTTAAAAACAAGTCAGGTCACCTCTAACTTCCCTCCTTCCTTAAAAAAAAGGTATTTTAAGAAGTTATTTTTGCTGCTTTCAGCTTTGAGAAAGTGACTTTGCCAGCGCAGCAGAAACGGAATTTCAAAACAGTCAAAACTTCAAATCAAAATTTCAGTTCAAAACTTTCAAACCATTCAAACTGCAAACCCACACCTGAGCGATCCCATTTTTCTGCAGGCTGGAAAGGGGCTGGAGTTGGCTCTGCAGGGCCTGGAGTGGGCAGGGGACAGTGTGGAGGGTGTTCAGCAGGGTCTCAGAAGAGAAATCTTGCACCCTGAGGGTCCTTGGTGGGCACTCCCCGCTCAAAGCTGCTCCCTTGGACAGAAACTGTCGGGTTTCCCCTGCAGGGCAAGGAATGATCAGCCTGACCCTCTGATTTCTGCTCTGCTGAGATGAGCACTGAAACCTGGCACCTCAACTTCTCTTTTACCTCCAGGGATCACAGAAAGGGGAGTGTCAAAGGAGACTCCCACCAACCTGTTTGTCTCCATTTTACCCAAATGCTCCTTGTCCTCCGTCCTGCTGCGGTTTCCAAACAGACCAGACAAATATTAAAGCTCCTGTTTCTTTGGCTCTATTTACAGACCTTTCTCTTCCTTCTCACATGTCACCATAACTCTATAAAACACCTTCCCCACTGATTTGCCCTCAATAATTTCTGGTGGTTTCAGCTCCCTCCAACCAGAAAAATCCTCTGACTTCCACTGATCTGAATCTAAAGCAGCATCACTTGCCTCTAGATATGTCCATTTAATATATCCAATACAAGCAGCCAACTGCTGTTCTCAAAAGACTATCTGACAGATTCTATTCACTTTCAAAGTAGCTCTCCATGGTTTGAATAATTATCTTTCATTTCCCCCTTTCTGACACTTTTCAATGATTTGTTGACATCTGAAGAGATATGTGCAATCTCACAAGAGGCAGCTGGACCTTCCACCCAAAAGATACAAATACAAAAAGGATTCCCATACAGAATTTGAAATAACGATGTTCTTTGCAAATGGAAGACTAAATCTGCATCTTAATGGGACATGTTTTTAAAAAGCGGAATTCATGAATAACCCTATGAGTTTTAACTTTTTCACTGCCAGGGCCAAGTCTGAGGCACCCCTGGGAGGAAATCCTACCTTCCCTTTGTCCAGGTGGCTTTCCCAGATAAATAATGTATCTGAGGAGTTATCCAGCAATACACCCATGGAGTTATCCAACCCCTGGTCCAGGGTAGGTGGGCACTGTCCAAACCCAGCAGGATTTACCCTCACACCAGCTCTGTGAATTCCTGTGTCCGCTGTGCAGGTGGAGAACAGAGGGGGAAGGAGGGCAGGACTCAGTTCTTCCCCCAGGAGCACACCACAAGCCAAACTTTGGTGTCTGTTTGTGAATCTGTTCCTGGATAATTTCCCCATTCCTGGACACTTCCCCCATTTTTGGACACTTCACCAATTCCTTGGTGATGCTTTGCCTGCAGAACTGCTTTTCTTGCCTCCACTGGGTGTGTCAAAATGTCCCTGGAAGCAAAGGGCTTTATCCCCTTTTCTCTCCTGAGCAGTGCACTGGAAATAGAGCCTTAAGCAACAAGTTCTGTGTTTTGTTCTGAAGTTATAAAGTGTTGTGTTTATTCTGTGAGACTCATAAAATCATGAAGTCACAGAATCCTTTGGGTTGGGAGGGACCTCAAAGCCCA
>JAWWES010000001.1:114680462-114692600 GCA_035583135.1 Lophotriccus pileatus
TGCAAGGGGCTCTCAGGTCTCCCTGGATCCTTCTCTTCTCCAGGTGAGCCCCCCCAGCTCTCCCAGCCTGGCTCCAGGGCAGAGGGGCTCCAGCTCTCAGAGCAGCTCTGGCTCCTCTGGACTCTCCACAGCAGCTCCATGTGCTGTTCCCCAGGGCTGGAGCAGCTCCGCAGGGGGGTCTCTCCTGAGGGGCAGGATCCCCACACTCCCAGTGCTGCTCCCAATCCATCCTCCCCAGCCTTTTTGTGCTGGGATTTCCCTGACCCAGGTGCCACTTTGCATTGGCCTCCATGAGGTTGGCACAGTCCCACCTCTGCAGCCTGTCCAGGTGCCTCTGGATGCCCCATCCCTTCCCTCCCGCCTGTGACAGCCCCACGTGCTGGGGGTGCCCTCGATCCGTGTCCGTGGTGCCGATGGAGCCGTTTCACAGTCCCAGTCCTGATCCCAAAGAAGTCACTTGTCCCCAGCAGGACACACAGCCTGGAGTCCCAGCTCTCCCAGCACAGGGGGGTTGTACAGCCAGGAAAGGTTCTCCTTGTCCTGGAATGAGGGTATTTGAACAAAACCCACGGAATGAAGTCGGGCTCTCGTTTTCCACAGAAACACACAAGGGAATCCTGAAGCCCCATGGATGGCTGGGATACAGCCCTGGATCCGCTGCAGGAGCCCAGCTGTGGAGAACTCCTCTCTTGTCTTCCCCAGAAGCACCAGGCCATGCTGGGATTGTCCTTGTCCTCTGCACACGGAGCCGATCCCGGCCGACATCCGAGTGCCGGAGCCGCATTCCCGGCTCATGGCAGCGGGAGAGCGGAACAATCCGGGGGGTGTGAAGTCCCTGGCTATTCTGAGGGGGCAGCTGGAGCCTGTCCAAGGCAGACACCTGCCATGGATCCCACGTGTGCAGCCACAGAGCTCCGAGGCGGGTCCCACAAAGGTCACTGTCCCGGCTGGGGGCCTGCGGATTTCTCTGGGATCACGGGAGAGCTGGGCCGTGGGAGCAGCACCCACGAAACCTGGTGGGGCTGAACACGGGGGTGTTTGGGTCAGTGCCACAACCTAGATGCAGGTGGGATCCACACACCAGGGCTGGGAGACCACGGGATGCTGCTGGTGCCTGCAGACAGACCTAACTGTGACCACAACCTGCAGCTCCTTCCCTCTGAGCAATCCAGGAGCCTCCTGCTCTTGCCCAAAGTTTCTGGCTCGAGTTGGTGCTTAAAACACCTGCAAAGGGGGAACTTGTGCTGGGAACTTCTGTCTGGACACTCCCTGTTCCCTCTCCCAGGGAAGGGGTGGAAGCCATCCCATGCACGTGCTGAGCCGTCGGTGAGACGCTGCCAGGGCTGAACAACCACTTTCACAGGCTTATTTTCTCCACAAATCCCTGGAAAGTGCCCCTTTCCAGGAAAACAAGGCAGCCTGGCTGCAGGGGTTGGCACAGCCTGATGCTGAGCCAGGCCAGTGCTGGGTCACAGCACAGCCAGGAGAGAAGAGAGGCTGTGGGACAGAACCTTGGCCTGGGAATGGGGTCAGCTGGAGCCAGGACAGGGAAAGGCAGGATCATCTCCAGGCAGGATCATCACCAAGGAGGTGGGAGAACCCTGAGGGGTCACAGCGTGTCCTGGCCAGGGATGGCAGGTACAGCAACACCTGCTCACTTCAACCTTGTAATGCCACAAAGCATCTTCTTTTCCATGAAATCCAAGCCAACCCTTCTGGCTGCCACAGTCCCACAGGGATCCGGGCCAGGCTCGGTGAATAAAGCCTTTAAAACAAGGAGAGGGACAGCAAAAACTGGATTTTCAAACTGAGGTGACCTCAGGGATGTGTGAAGAGGGCGAGTCTTCCCTGCTGAGCTCTGGAGTCTCTCCCTGTGTCCCACCAGTCCTGCAGTTTTCCATCCAGAAGGGACCGAGGCAATCCCACGGCACGTGGAGCGAACGACGCCGGAGCTGGAGAGCCGTGCCCTGCTCCAGCAGGAGTGGCTTCCCTGGGAGCAGCCACTGGAACCCCAGCCCTGGACAGCCAGTGCTGTGGGAGGTGTGGGCAGAGCAGCAGGAGCAGGTCCTGGTGACACCAGGGCTGCTGTCACCTCCCAGGAGGGTCCCGGGCTCCGTGTCCCCGTTCCTGCAGCGGCTCCTGTTCCCAGGACCCTTTCCCTGGAGCAGGTGCCAGCTCTGTGCCAGGTCCCACCTTGCTGGACCCCCAGTCTGTCTCTGGGCTCATCATCCGAGGGGGAAGGAAGGAGCTGACAGGGAATCAGCCCGGGAGGACACAATTCCCAAATATCCCAACGCTCTGAGCTAACCCCTTTCATTGCCGACCCATCCAGCTGTAACTCGGGAATGTATTCCCAAGGATAGAGGGAAATGCAGTGCCTGCTGAGCCCAGCACATCCCGGCACACCCCTGGTGGGCAGCAGAGCCCGCCCTGCTGTGCCAGGCTCCGGGGACATCCCGGCACACGGCACAGCCCCACCATTCCAGGACAATCCAAGGGGCTCCCGGCAGAGCAGGACACCCGGCACACACAGGGAGCAGCTGAACACCTGGAACTCTGCTGGGATTCTCTACAGCCCCAAAGGACCCTTCTCCTGGTGGTTCCCACAAGGAAGGGCACGACACGGGAGCTCTGGATCCACGGGGACAGGATTCCTGGGATCACGCTGGCTGTGGCAGGGACAGCAGGAGGAGGGGACACTCCCAGGCCCAGCACTGGGACAAGAGGGAGCAAAGAGCATTGCCAGGATATTTCCATCAGCTTGGGTGACACCCAGCCAAGGCCTGGCCTGTATCCCACTGATTCCCATAAGGATTATGTTCCTGAACCAGGATGGCATCTCGTGAAGAGGAAAAGCCGTCCCAGGACACAGCCAGGCCTCGATGGGATGCCTGGCAAGGGCCCTTCAGAGGAAGCACTTCTGCGGAGCAACAAGAGCCACTGAGGGCTCATCCCTCCTGGAAACCTCGGAGCAGAACAGGAAAACACCTGGAGCCTCAGCCTTCCTCCTTCCCAGCAGTGCTCACTGCTCTCTTCCCTGGATCCTACAGCCGACACAGCCTGACACCCACAGCTCTCACCTGCCTGAGGGCAGGGCAGATCCGCCTCCATCCACACCTCCTACCCTGCTCCAGATCCCCCCAATCCCATTGATCCCGATCCCCCAATCCCACTGATCCCGATCCCCCCAATCCCACTGTGGATGGGGGAGAGAATGGCATGGACTGACCCGGCAAACGCAGCAGAGAGCGAAGCATGGATAAGGAAAGCCTGGGAGCAGAGGGGGAGCAGGGAAGGGGCGGGAAGAGGATCTGGAACAAAGCCCTGGTTCTCCCCAGCCCCGCAGCCCAAGGGGATTTCTCTGGGGTCCCGCTCAGGCACATCCCAGCACAGGGCCGAGGGAAGCCCAGGAGCTGCCCTGGGCAGGATCTGCTCCCCCAGCCCTCGCTCCTCACCCCTCCCTGCCCAGCACCCGGAGCATCCCCTGCTCCGGGCTCCTCATCCCTCATCCCATGCCCAGAGTGAGGCATAAAAGTTTCTCCTAAGGCAAACTCCCAAACTTGCTGTAGGGCTGAGCTCCTGAGCAGCCTCAGTGCAAATCCAACAGCGGTTTCCTCCCTTCCACCCTTCAGGAGCTGTGAATTACTCATTTCCCTGGATTCCTGACTCTCTCTCTCCCTCTGCTTTGGCTGCCACCTCCCTTCCTGGTTGGAGAAGGGCCACGGTGGGGATTTGGTCTTACACTCCCACCTCCATGAGCTTCATCCCCCTGAGGCAGGCACTGGCAGCAGAAACCCCTGTGCACATCATCCCCTCCAGCCCCTCTCCCCTGGAATCCCGGGATCCCGCAGCAGAACCGCTCTGACCTTATTTGCGCCGGATCCTCTGCAGCCAATTGCAAAAGAGAAGCAGAGAGTGAGGAGTTGGGGGAGCAGCTCCCGCCAGGACAAGCCAGCAGGACTCCGGAGGCAGCGACCCCCGGGCTCTCCCGGGGAACGGGGGCGGCCGAGGCGCTCCGGCAGCCCCGGCACTGGGGGGCACCTCCCTTCTCCCGAGGGATTTTTGGGGTGGGTTGTGCTCTGCTCCTCGCAGGGACTCCCCAGAAGGCCTTTCTCGGCCTCCCCAGCTGTCCTGCCTGCCTCCAGGGGTGTCTGGAAAGGCCTCCAGCAGCGCTGGGGATGTCAAGGAGCAGGAGCGATCCGTCGGCTGCGGCGGCGCTTTTGGGGATGCATCAAAGCAGGACCTGCTGCTGATGCGGTTGGATAAAACAATTAACAGCGACAGAAGGACACCTTTGGGCACCCAGCTCCTGGTCTGCGCTGTCTGGAATGAGCAGGGATGGATGAGGTGGGGGGGGTCGCTGCTGTTGTGTAGCTGGAGCAAATCCCGGGTGGGAGGTTCCCGCTTTCATCAGTTATCCTGCCTCAGTGGGGGACTTTGCCACGGGAACAGGGGGAGGACATTCCTGCTCTCACCCAGCGCTGACCAGCTGCTGGTGGGGACCGTGAGGCACCCAGTTATTCTCTCCAAATGACCTCTCAGCACCCTTTCCCTCTCTGGGATCCCTAAACCAGATCCCATTTCCCTTTGCCGCTCCCGGGGGTCTGCAGGTCTTTCACCTGGGCAGGAGTTCTGTGTGTTACAGGCCTCAGGTGGAAAATAAACACGTTTAAACACCTCTTTTGGACACAGGACATCGGCCCCCAAGCTCCTGGGATGAGCTCTCCCCTCTGCAGAGCCAGGGGGGCCTATGGAAACAGGGACCTGCAGCATTCCCAGCTTTTCCCAGTCTAACTGGGACCACTGTGACTGAGCTCCCATCAGCAGGAATTAATCCAGAGTTTAATTATGCTGCTCCTCACCATCCCCAAACAGACATTTATGAATTAAGTGATGCTGCTCCTTAATTCTCCACTGTGGAGCAGGTGCAGGAATTTCCCCCTCGATATTCCAGACTGCAGAGTCTGTTTGGGCTCCTCAGCTCAGGGAGGGGGTGGAACATCCAAACCAGAGACTGTGAACAAGGTCAGGAGAGATCCCAACATCTGAAGGTAAAGGGATAACGGGACAATGTGCTGGGAGAGATGAAGATGTGCTGACTGGGAATGTTGTCCTGCCTGGATAAATACCATGGAAGGACATTCTCCCTACCCACTGCCTCTCCCAGAGAATTCCAGCCTTCTCCCAGCACTCTGCTTCCCACTGAGGATTAGGAGACTATTTTTAAGTTTGCCAAGGAGAAAGCCTGGAATTGGAATGGCCTGTCCAGGGTCACAGGCAGCACCTGGAGGGCAGGAGGACAGGACAGGATTCCCTGATAGCCCATCACATCCATGATCCCATGGGATGGGGACCTCCTGGGCCCTGCTCAGATCAAAGCCACCCAAGGAACGGGATCCTCTGCTTGGGGCCCAGGACATTCCTGACCTGGCTGTTGGAGCAGACAGGACTCCTGCCCCTCCCCAATGCCGGCACGTGGATCAGGAGAGCTCAGGGATTCAGGATGTGCAGCACAACCAGCCCCTGGGATCCTCCAAAGAGCCAACTCAAAGGCACCAAGCTAAAGCCAGCGATCCAGCAACAGAAGCTCCAACTGCTTCCTCAGACACTCCTTGGCCAAAACACACCCATTCCTCATCCCTGCCAAGCCAGAGTCCCTCTGAAGAACATTCCTGAGCTGCTGCCTTCACCACCTCCTGCAGCCATCCCAAATTCCACAGGCACAACCTCATGGTCCCACTGCCACGTTCCCTTTGCACTCTGCCTGTGAAGGCCCCAGGTAAGAGCAGGCTTCAAACCAGGCCAGGGTTTGAGGATCAGCCTCCTCAGGGGTGGGATCTGACTGGTTTTGGGATAACCCAGAGCCCGGGAACCCTCGTTTGCTCAGCTACAGCGGAGCAGCAGCACAGCCTCGGGAGTGCCCCCTCTGAGCCCGTGGAACACTCCTCAGAGGCTCCAACGGCCCGGGAGAGCGGCGGGAGGGACAAACAGGCGGATAAACCATGGAATAAAGGCCCAGGAGGGACGGGCGGGAGGAAAGCGGGAGAAAGAGCGCCCGGGCAAGCGGCAGCTCGGAGGCCCAGCAGGCAGAGGAGGCGGCTAGAAAAGAAACAGCGATATACCCAAAGCTCCCAGCGCGACAGCGAACTCCAGAGGTGACATCAGGAGGGGGCAGGTCGGGGATGGAGTCCATCTGGAGGAAATAAGAGGTGGTGTGATGGTAATAGACAGGGTGGAGATGGCAAGCGGGAGCAGGCGCGGTGGTGGTGGATGAGGAGCAGGAGGTGGAGGAGGTGGAGGCAGGCGACGCGCCGGCGCCGGGCAGGTCGGAGCTGAAGGGCTGTCCGGAGGAGAGGCTGTGCTTTCGGCGCAGGGACGCTCGGCCCGCCCGGAACGGCGCCGCGGGGCCCGGCTCGGGCTGCCCCGGCACGGAACCCTCTACCAACCTCTGCGATCCGTGGCCGTGCTGGGCCTCCACCAGGCGCTGCCGGACCGTGCTGGGCAGGGCGGGAGCTGCGGGGACACAAAGGACAGGCTGAGGGCACGTCCCGCGGGCCGGGAATGCCGCGCCGGAGCCGCCCCCCAGAGCACCAGCACCGCCCCACCGCGAGCCAGGAGTTACCCCCTTTAATGCAGAAGCAGCTTGAAGCTGGTGCTGAACATGCTGGATTAATGCCCAGCCCCTGGAGAACCCCGACATTCCCGATGGAGGTGCCTCTGAACACCTTATCTGAGCATCTTGCCCGAAGCAGGACCTGGCTGTGGGGTTCATCTCACCCGTCAGTCCCACCCTTGTGGACACCCCACGGCTCAGGTGGGACCGACACAGCCCGAAACAGGAGCCTCAGGTGAGCAGGGCAGTGTTGGCACCCAAAGCTGTCAGGCTGAGCTCCACTCCCAGTGCTCAGCCCTGCTCCCAGTTCCAGCATCATCACACCAGTGGAGCGCCGGAGTAAAGCACTGGAATCATGGAATCATAGAAGAGTTGGGAAGGAATTGCCTGCAAGGGTGGGCAGGCCCTGGCACAGGTTGCCCAGAGAAGCTGTGGCTGCCCCTGGATCCCTGGAAGTGTCCCAGGCCAGGCTGGATAAACTTGGAGCACCCTGGGCTGGTGGAAGGTGTCCCTGCCCATGGCAGGGGTGGCACTGGATGGGCTTTGGGGTCCCTCCCAACCCAAACCTTCTGGAATTTGTGCCTGATTCCCCCATGCCTGCAGTGGTGCCTCTGGGCCCAGAGTGGCCTCACCTGCTCCCAGCCCGTTCTGTGACCAAGTTCCTCAGCCCCTGCACTCCCTGTGCCCCCGGACCCAGAGCCAAGGGAGGCCCCTTCCCTGCCTGGAGCCTTGGGCACCATCCCCTCCATCAGGCTGAGCTTTTCATGGAAAACTGGGGATCCCAGGACTGCACCCCCATCCTGAGCAACCAGGCTGGCTGTGTTCCATCCTCTGGCTGTCACCCACACAAGATGTTCCTCCTTTTGCAGGAGATAAGGTGTTCAGGATTGTCCAAGATTTCTTATGAGCATAAGAAATAAATGTACAAATGGGTTAAAAAGGTGCAGAGAAGGAAAGCTCAGAAATGGAGGAAGAGGAGGAGGAGAGCTCCTTTGGGAATGAAGAACCAGCAATCCCTGCTCTGAAAACTCCCAACTGGGACACACGGGGCTCCTCTGACAGAGCAACTCCTTCTACAGGATCCACAGGGACATATTCCACATGGAAGAAGGAATAAGAAGGGATAATTCTGGTAACTTGGCTGTTTGCACATGCCCAGGGTGAATGCCAGTCTCTCCCACTGCTCAGGTTTGCTGCTCCTTGGATCCCACACTGCAGCCCCAAACCTGTCCCTGCACAGGCTCACACCATCCTCACATTCCTTCAGCTCCAGAGCTGCAATCCCGGTTTGGGAACCGCAGTGTGGGGGCTCCCAGGGATCCCACTGCACAGTAACTCGCTGGGGTGGCGGGTTTGTCCTTCCCTGGGGCCACCTTTTCCCCCTGAGGATTCCCTGTTCTTCTCCTGGTGTTCCACTCCTCATTTACTGACTCGACACCTTCCCCCTTTGCACCCTCCTTTTCCATCACCTATCCTGGGATGAGCTCTGGAGCACAGGCTGGGACCTCGCTTCCCAAAGCCACCACTTCCCTCCAGACACACGTTTTGCCAGCATTCCAAGGAAAACCCCTCCTGGCACGCTCCTGCTCCATCCTGCAGGAAAGGCTCCAGCCCAGCAGTGCCATGCCCTGGTACCTTGAAGGATTCCAAGGAACACGGCACAGAGGGATGGGGAGCCCTGCCAGGAGCTCCGGGAAGGAGGTGGGATGGGAAAGGGAACGTCGTCACCTCCTCCTGGCCTCACCTGGATCCTTCAGCTCCACCTCAGGGGTAGCACCCAGTGAAGCCAACCCTGCAGAACCCCTCTAACTGCACCCAGGGCACGTGGGAGCTGCAGCTGGGGTTCCTCTTCATCCCAGCAGGCTCCTCCGGGGTTAGTACGGCTGCCGAGGCTCCTGAGGAGAGCTCAGCTCATTAGTGCCCCGTGCCAGAAAGGTGGGAAACTGGTGGAGGCGTTTTAGTCCAGAAAAAGGCCAGAGGGCAGATGAAATAATGAAAATAAAACTGAAGAGAACCAAACCAGGGTATTTCCAGAGGGACTGGTCCTCCGAGGACAGCGAGGAGCGGTCGCTGAACCGGCGCCCGAAAAGCCAGGCTGCGTCTGGGGGGGCAGCCAGGGGGGAAACAGGAGAGAGAGACAAGGGGTTTACTGGGAGAGGCACCACGGGGGGGGCAGCAACACCTCTGGGCAGGGGAAACTCGGCACTGCCCTCCTGAAGCAGGGCTTGGACACAGGGAAAGGAAATCCTACAGGGACAGGCCCTCCTGCTTGGGAATTGGGCACCCAGAGCTTGTTATCACCTAGAGGGGGGTGGGCAAGGCAGTGGGCAGGGGGATGGGCAGGGGGGTGGGAAGGGAGGTGGGCAGGGTCACTGCCCAGCTCTGGGATGATGGGACTGGGAGGGGAGTGCTCCCTGGAAAAGTCTCGAGGAGTCTTGAGCGTGGGGAAGCTGAGGCTGAAACGGGAGCTGAAGGCTCAGCCCGGCCCAGCTCGTGCAGCTCTCGCCCTCAGGAGCTGCTCAGGTGTCCTTGGGACTGTTCCCAAACATCCCTGCCACCAGGGCTCTGTCAGAGCTGCCCAGCTCGGGTCCTCCCAGGGACTGGTGACACCACCCAGCAGGAGCTCACCATTCCCTGAGGGTTTAATGTCCCCCAGGACACCCTCCCCTGCCCTACCCAACCCCACTGCCCTCAGTCCCACCTCAGCACCTGCCTCCAGACCTCCTCCAGACCCTCCCAGCACCAGCCCCGAGCCCCAGGCACGAGGGGCATGTGGCCATGGCACCCGTGGTGCCAACCCTGAGCCTCTTCTGCTCCTCCCTCCACCTCCTACCCCCCTAAACAGCCCTGGCCTGGGTTAAATCCTCCAGGGTTGCCCCATCCCTGGAAGTGTCCCAGGCCAGGCTGGATGGGAAGGTGTCCCTGCCCCTGGCAGGGGCTGGATGGGCTTTCAGATCCCTCCCAACCCAAACCTTCTGTGATTCCATGATTCTATGGAAGTGACGAAGAGGGACAGGACGTCCCCCTTGAGGACCACCAAGAGGTGGGAACTGGGGGTTCAGCCTCTGCTCCAGGAATGTTTAGCAGGTCCCTGGGGGTGGCAGGATGCTGTGGGAAGCAGGTTCAGCTGTGTCTGAGGGGGGGGTTGGCCCTGAGTCCTCTAAATCCCCAGAAATGCTCAGGCCAAGGTGACATGGGGACAATCCCTTTTCCTGTCGCACTGCCCTGTCAGCCCAAGCCTTTGCGTGGGTTTTTTTCTGGTAAAAGCTTAAATTCAGTGAGTTGAGCAAAACAGCACAGAGAGGATGGAAAGATGATTCATAATGTCTACATTACCAGTTCAGTAATCTATAAATTACCAGTTCTGCTGGAATTAAGAGGCTCCAAAAAAACCCTGGGGCCCGGCCTGAACGGACCTTCCTGACCCTGAACAACCAGCTTTGGTCTTTGGGCGTTTAAAACCCAGCTGGAATCAACTCAGGGGTGTGAACCACAGATCAAAGGTCTGCCCTTGTGTCACAGCCCCCCCAAGCTCAGAGGGACCCCCCGGCAGCCCCAGAACCCCCCGGCAGCCCCAGGCACGTACACTGGATGGACATGGGGGACACGATCTCCTCGTCCAGGTCGTCCACGTCGTCGGTCATGATGAAGTGCGAGGGGTTGGGCCGGGGGGTGCCCACCCAGCCCGGGTCGATGTTGAGGGCCGAGGCCAGGCTGTGCAGCCCGGGGTTGTTGACGATCTGGAAGCCGCAGAGCAGCTCGATCTGCTGCCAGCGGTGCAGCCGCTCCCGCAGCGCCGCCGTCACCTCGCTCAGCGCCTGCCTGCGGGGGGGAAAGTGTCAGGGCAGGGGGGACACCAGGGCAGAGGGGGGAGCCAAGGGGAGCCAGGGGAACGTGGGGAACCAGGGGAGACACCCAGGGCAACGTGGGGAACCAGGGGAGACACCTCTCCAACCAGCCCAGATAAAGAGCCCTGGGGTCCAGCTTTGCGTCTAAAACTTGAGATGCTTTTCACTCCACTTCCAGGAACGAGGGGATTGAAAAATGCAGGGACAGCTGAAATATCCAGGGATAATGACAAAGGCGGGTGGCTTCCCACTGCCAGAGGGCAGGGTGAGATGGGAGACTGGGAAGGAGTTGTTCCCTGTGAGGCTGGCAAGGCACAGGTTTCCCAGAGGAGCTGTGGCTGCCCCTGGATCCCTGGAAGTGTCCAAGGCCAGGTTGGATAAACTTGGAGCAACCTGGGCTGGTGGAAGGTGTCCCTGCCCATGGCAGGGGGTGGAACAACATGATCCTTAAAATCCCCCCAACCCATTCCATGATTAAACATCCTGCACCCCCTGAAACCTCATTTTGATACGATTTTTAATTGTTCCACATAACTGCGATCCCTTGTTTCTCACAGGTAAAATTAAAAGGTTACTGATGAAAAGGAGCAGATCTGATCCCAGGCCCCCCAAGGAGCCCAAAGCCCCTGCCCAGGACAGGACAGCCCAGCCCAGGGCTCGGGAGGGACGAGGAGGGAGGCAGGGCCGAGGGAGGGGGCACCAGACACTCACTTTGCCGTTAGGATTTTGTGATCCACGTCGTCCAGGGAGGAGCTGTGGGCGACGTGGAACGTTCCAAACAGCGTGTTCCGCTTCTTCTTGATCTTCTCAGCCTGGAATACCAACAGGGAAAGGTCACAGGATGAAGAGGACCTGCTGGCTCCTCCAGGGTGAACGGCCCTCCTAAAGCCTTGGCTTGTCTTTCCCAGGAGTAACCACTCCACACACCCCACTGATGCCCAGGGGGTGCTGGCTTGGGGAAGATCTTTGTTTGAGGTTGGTTTGGTGCCACTGTATTAAAAATTAAGGTCTCCACCCACAGCTCTTCAGTTCCCAGCTCCAGGGGGAGCTTTGTGACTTAGGGAAGCCAAGGATGTGGATGTGAGAACTGACACAGGCGAAGGAAACCTGTTGAAATGCTAGAATGTTCCCAATAAAAGCAGATTAAGGCAGACACGTTTCCCCCCTGCCAGCCCTGCAGGCTGGGTATGGCCACGGAGACAAGGACTTGTTCCAGCAGCCTCCCTGAGCTCATCCCTTGGGGCTGGCACACAAACCAGGCCCTGGGAATGCAGCAGTGATTCACCCCGTGGAGGGCAGGCTGGGATTTCACTGCCTGGGCACGTCCAGCACCTGCAGCAGGGAATGAGCTGAAGAGGTGCAAACCTCCTGCTCACAGGGCACCAATCCCTGCCCCACACCTTCCCAGGGCTACAGTGACATCCAGTCAGGCCCTGCCCACTCAAGAGCCCGTGGCTCATCCTCCTCCTCCTCCTCAGCCCCATCACAGCTCAGTGCAGGTTTGGGCTGCTTTTTAAAACATGCAAATTCAGGGCATGAAAAAAGAAACTGCCTTTGACCTGAAGGAGGACAGGGTTAGATGGGATATTGGGAAGGAATTCTGGCTGGGAGGGTGGGCAGGCCCTGGCCCAGGTTGCCCAGAGAAGCTGTGGCTGCCCCTGGATCCCTGGAAGTGTC
>JAWWES010000001.1:114705216-114715411 GCA_035583135.1 Lophotriccus pileatus
CTCCAGCTCTCCTGGAGCCCCTTTAGGCCCTGCAAGGGGCTCTCAGCTCTCCCTGGATCCTTCTCTTCTCCAGGTGACCCCCCCAGCTCTCCCAGCCTGGCTCCAGAGCAGAGGGGCTCCAGCCCTGGAGCATCTCCGTGGCTTTCTCTGGACTCACTCCAGCTCCTCCTGCTGTTGGAGCCCAGAGCTGGAGGCAGCTCAGCAGGTCAGAGTTGCTGCCTTTGGACTGGCTGTGCCAGGACTTTCTGTAATTTCAGCTCCCTCCCTGCTGCCCCTCCCGCCCTGTGCCGGGGCCATTCCCCAGCCAAGGCTCAGATTGTTCTTGTCCAGCTTACTGTGACTTCAGTCCCACTGCATTTGTCCCCCAGCCCTGGCTGGCACAGCCTGTTCTGCTCCTGCACTGGCAAACTGGGCACATCTGCAAAGGTTGCAGGAGAAGGCAAAGTGCTCCATGGAAAACTGACTCCTCCACCTCTTTTCTTCCCTTTGTCTGGGGGAAAGAAGGGAGGACAGGCACAGTTCCACTAAAGACTGTGGCTGTTCCACCTGACTGCAAGAGATGTGGAGTTTGCAGCTCTGCCTTGGCTTTGTGCTTGAAGGAAGGTAAAAGGATCAAAAAGGGCTGAAGGTTTGAAGCTGCAGGAGGGACAATCTGGATTAGACACCAAAGAAAAGCTTTTACACTGAGGGTGGTAAAATGGAGCAGCTCCCAGGGCTGGAGCCCCTTCCAGAGCCTAAAGGGGCTCCAGGAGAGCTGGAGAGGGACTGGGGACAAGGCATGGAGGGACAGGACACAGGGAATGGCTTCTCACTGATATCCAGCCCCAGCCCTTTCTTGAGTCCTTAAAACTCTTCTTTTTGCCAGTGAACCCCCAAGGTAATTATGGAAAGAAACACATGTCCTGACTTCCCCTGGACATCAGAGCAGCCAGACTGCTCAGATTCCCTGCTCCTGAATTTTCAGTCACACTTGTCCCTCCTTCCAGAGATCTCAAACCTGGAGCTCCACAGGAATGCTCAGGTGCCTCTGGCACATGGACTGAACAAACCATGGGATAACAGTGCCAGACCCTGGGGAGCCCAGGGAAGGGCCAGGGCTGCCTTTCAGCCGAGGTGCAGGTAATCCAAACCCCATCCAGGGAACTGTAAATATTTGGAATGGATGGTAAATCTCAGGGCCATAAATTCAGCTGGTGTTTGCTCAGGAAATCCTGCTGCTTTAAACACATAATGACTCAACTGGGCTCAAAGGACCTGTCAAAAACACGTGGAACACAGTGAAGGGAAAGGAGTTGGTTCTACCAATTGGTTGGAGCACCCTGGGCTGGTGGAAGGTGTCCCTGCCCAGGGCAGGGGTGGCACTGGGTGGGCTTTTACAGTTCCTCCCAACCCAACCCAGTCTGGGATTCCATATTTCACCTGCAGGTGTCCTGTTTTGTGCTGGGTGAATTCCTGAAGCACAGGAACAGGACATCAAGGGGACAGACACAGCAGGAGCAATCACTTCATCTTGCTTGGATTATAATTGCACACACTCCCCTGCACTGGGGCTGATTGCAGAGCAGGGCTGGTCAGACCTGTTTGCTGCAGCAAAGGGCAGGTCTGGAGCCAAATCCAGAGCTGGTGGGATGGCAGGAGCCTGTGGATCCACCTGGTGGGATGGCAGGAGCCTGTGGATCCACCTGGTGGGATGGCAGGAGCCTGTGGATCCACCTGGAAACCGGCCAGGATGGAAACCGTGCTGGCTGAACCTCTGCCACGAGCCACAGGAGACACCAGAGGAGGAACTCTGCAGCCCTGGGGTGGGAAAGGCTTCAGCCAGCAGCAGGAGCCACCCTGTGTCCATGAGCTGTGACCCCAGTCCCAGGGACGAGGCAGCTTCTGCAGCCCAAAAACCCTCTGAGCGCTTCCTGGAGCTCCCGGTGGAAGGAGTTTCACAATCCATTCCTGAGGGAACTCTTTTAGATAAACAAGCCCTAGACTGCAGACCAAGCCATTCAGGTGCCCAGAAACCAGGAAATGTCACCTTCCAGAAAGGGTTAAATCTCTGCTTCAGCTGCAGGTTTCTGGTGTGTTTGCCCAAGTCCCACACCCGACAGGTACAGGGCGGAGAATCACACGCTGGTTTGGGCTGCAGGGAGCTGAAAGCCCACCCAGCCCCACTCCCTGCCACGTGCAGGGACATCTCCTGCCAGCCCACGCTGCTCCAGGCCGGCCTGGAACCCTTCCAGGCCCAGGATCCCAGGTCTGTGACGGCCTGGCCGGGAAGGGTCACCGCGCGCTTTCATCTCCGTGACCCAGGGAGGGCTCGTTCCAGAGCCCAGGGAGCAGCAGGGCGGAACAGAACAGCTCCAGCAGGAGAGCAGCCACTCATCTCAGCCCATTACACACCACTCACTCAAACTGCCAGGGGAATTCCTCCCCACAGCAGTCGCTGGAGCCGCTGCTGGAGGGGCTTGGAGCAGCCTGGGCTGGTGGAAGGTGTCCTGCCCATGGCAGGGGTGGGATGGGATGGGCTTTGGGGTCCTTCCAACCCAAACCAGCCTGGGATTCTGTGACTGATGCTTAAAAAACCACTTAAAGAACAGAGGAAGCCCCAGGTGGTGTCTCCAGAAGTACAAACTCCAGCCATCAGCAGCCCCAGCTCAGGGAGTTCCTGGGCCATTTCACCCTCATTTCAAACCTCCTGCACTGGGGACACGTGACAAGTAAAAGGGGAAGAGGAATTCTGTCCAGGGAGACCTCAAATCATGATCAGCTCCCCAGAGCACCCAAAGCCATGACGGGGAGGGAGGGAGACAAAAGCACCTTTAAGTGGGAGCAGACAGGAGCCAGAGGGAAGGGATGCAAAGGGAGCACCCCAAGCACACCGAGATAGGATCAGAGGGTTTGGGATCCGACCAGGCCTGGATGAGCTTCAAAGGAGCTCCTCATGGCAGCCATCCTGAACGCCCTCCCACCCAGCCTGCTGCTCCTTCCCTGCTCCACAGGCAGGTCATCCCCAGCACAGCCCCAGGACACCCCAGGAATGGCAGCAGCTCCCCTGGGAACAGGCAGGGTCGCTGCCCTCCAGCCCCTCAACCCCCCACACCACCGGCACCGCTGGCAGGACGGGAAGGTTTAACCCATGGACACAGGAGATCCCAGCATGCAGGCAGGTCTGCACCCCTGGGAGCAGCTCCCAGGGATGGGAATGCCATCCCAGGATGCCTCAGGGCTGCAGAGCCGCTCCCATAAATCCAGAGACGAGCTGTTCCTGCCGCAGGGATCGCCCTGGGATGGTTCCCTGGGGGGAGGCTGTGTGGGTCACCCAGCGGAGCAGACACAGACCCTCAGGACCCACAGCCCCAGAGCCTGATGACCTTGGGGGTCTGTTCCCTCATTTTAGGGAGATCCCCTGCCCTGGAAGGGGGTACTCACGGAGAGGAGGCCCGAAGAGCACCGTGTCCAGGGCCTTGAGCTGCAGCTTCTGGCGGTGGCTGCGGTCGGTCATCTTGAGCACGGTGCCCATCATGGTGGCGTTGTTCACGGCCAGCCTGCACGGGGAGAGCACAGCAGGGTCACCCTGTCACAGTGGGGACACCATGGCAGCAGGACAGGAGAGCCCCCTGCTATCAGGACAAGGAAAGCCCTCCGTGCTGGGCTCTCTGACCCGGGGTATCTCCAGGACAGCGTCTCTGGAGAGAGCAGGGAAAACCAAGGCCAGCCCCATTTCATTAACCCTGACAGCCTGAGGGACTGATTTCCCATCCAAACCCATCTTCTGGTGTCCTACCAATCAGGAATAGTTATTTTTTTCACCAAATCTCCACTGCCTTTGCTATCCTGTGTCACACACCACAAACTACAGCTCTCGCTTGGAAGAAATGTTTACACATCGTGTGCTGCCTCAAAAACCTCCTTGTTTTATTCCCAGTTAACTGGGATTTATTCTCAGTTAATCTCTCCCTCCCAGTCAGTTTAAAAGCCCCTTTTTCAGTGACAAGAACCTTTACCCAAAAAGCTGCACTGAGGTTTTTCAAACCTGTTACAAGTTTAGGCCAAGTCACAGCCAGTGTTTCTCTTATCCTGGACTTATGGAATGGTTTGGGTTGGAAGAGACCTTAAAGATCACTCAGCCCCACCCCTGCCACAGGCAGGGACACCTTCCACCAGCTCAGGGTGCTCCAAGCCCCGTCCAACCTGGCCTGGGACACTTCCAGGGATCCAGGGGCAGCCACAGCTTCCCTGCCCAACCTGCCCACCCTCCCAGCCAGCAATTCCTTCCCAATATCTAACCCAGATTTCCCCTCTTTTCTCTCCAAAATGGAGCAGAACAGGAACGAGACTTTGCTCTGCCCGTGCCAAGGAATCCCCTGTGCAGTCAGGAGCTGCCTGGGCTCTGTTCTGCCCCGGCACACACCCCCGAGGCTCCGGGGACACGGCGGGCACTGACCTGGGCATGGCGTGGCCGCTCAGCTGCAGCTTTCGGAAGGTCTCCTCGTACTGGGGCAGCTCCACGTAGGTGATGAGCCACTGAACCACCTCGTCCACCGTCCAGTTATACACTGAGGGGAGGCACAGGACAGGCACACAGCTTGTTATGGGTCCTCAGCCCCCGAAATCACCCAACAGCAACAGCAGAGCCTCGCCAGACACTGCCCAGCCCACCACTCTCAGCCAGGGAAAAATCCCTGCAGAGCTCAAACATGACCCCCTCAGTGAGGAATGATCCCCTGGGATCGCAGAATCATGGAATGACACAATGGTTTGGGTTGGGAGGGACCTTAGAGCCACTCCCTGCCATTGGCAAGGACACCTTTCTCCAGCCCAGGTTGCTCCAAGCCCCATCCGACCTGGCCTGGGGCCCACCACGAAACACGTGGGTTCTTTAGGACAGAGGGGGCTTTTTTATAATTTATCAACATCTGTCCTTGCTCAGTGGGGTTGAGCTCCTGCAGCACCTCCCCAGGCTCCAGCAAGCCTGGGCTGGGAATCTCCCCCTGCTGCCAGTCAGCTCCTGCCGGCCGCTGACACCCCCAATCCATCTCCTTCACACCCATCCCCGATCCATCTATCCATCTCCTTCACACCCTCTCCAGCAGCCCAGCCAGGAAAAGGCCCATTTCCTCTGGCCCCAGGGGTGGCAGAGCTGCACTGCCCAAATGTCAGCTGTGACCTGGCCCACAAGCACGAGAAACATCTCCCTGCCAGCTCCAGAGAGCCCAACGCCTCCGACAGGGAGCTGGGAGAGAGGGGAGGGATGGGAGGGATGACAGAGTGAGCCCAGCAAAGACAGCAAGGCTCCACAGGAAGGTGCCACCCCCAGAGGTGTTTGTTTTGGGAAGAAACCCCTCAGAACCGAGCTGGAAGCATGTACACCTGCCAAGATGAGCAAGTCCCTGCCCTGCCAAAATGGGCTGATCTGGTAATTCCGTGGCTTTGACAGAGCCAGGCTCACCCAGGGCTCCACTGTCAGGTACAACACTTGTAAGGGCATCACAGCCTCTACAGTTTTGGATAATGAAGGGGAAGAAATGACTTTATTTTGCACAGGTGCCCAGGAACAGCACCAGTGGAAGGGAGGAAAGGCAGGGGTTGGAAACAGCTGCGATGGGCAGAGCTGCCCTGGCCTCTCACAGCAGCTTCTCACACCCACAGAAGGAGCAGACCTTTCCTACGAGCCTGATTCCAGTTTTATGATCCAAGTTCAAGCTCCAAGATCAGGCTGCACATACCCCTGGAAGTGTTCCAGGCCAGGCTGGAGGGGCTTGGAGCAACCCTGGTCTGGTGCAGGGGGTGGAACAGGATGGGCTTTGAGGTCTCTCCCAACCCAAACCTCTTGTGATTCCAGGATATCAAACCACCCTTTAGATATTTATTTTGTCAGCCAGACCTACAGGATGATGAATGGGAAAACAAGAGCAGGACCTCAGCCCAGCCCTGGGAAGCTGTGATGGCAGAGCAGCTCTGCCAAAGACGTGCCAGGAGCAGGAGAGCCGGAGCAGCTCAGCAATTAAGGGCCCTGGGGAGTATCATGGGATGTTCTCCTCCAGCCCTTAATGATTTCTGCCCTTTCCCAGCTGACACTAAAATGCACTCCAGGCAAAGCCATCTGTAAACAGCCGGGTAATGGGATAAATATTCCTTGGGCACGGGATCCACGAGGGTGCAGAGCCCTGGGATCACCGAGGCCACCCCTCACCCACGTCCACAGGGCTGTTGTATCCCCCCAGGGCATTCCCTGGCACGAACAACACCATTTTGGGAGCAGCCTGAAGTTATTTCTACGTGGACTGGAATTATGACACTTCCAGGACCTCATTCTGCTTTCCCTGCACTGCATGAAGGAGCTTTTCAGGTTCAGAAAATTCCTGCAAAGGAAAACACGACCTGCAGGAAAACACAACCTGCAGGAAAACTCCCACACAGCTCCACTGAATATTTAGGATGTAATTATTCCATTAAAACTCCAGCTGACACTGGGAGTGTGACAGAGAACCTGGAATCGGAGAGCACTTGGCCCTATTTAAAACACATTTCAGGGTGGAGAAACAAAACAATTTACACTTTTATGGCCATGCTCAGGGGCAACATTTAGAGTTTGGAAGTGAGGAAATCCTGAAAATCCACCCCAAAAAAAGCAAGCCAGGAGAGCACTGCTGCAGGGCAGGAAGAGCAGCAGCACATTCCTTCTGGGAGCTCTTCCCAGAGTATCCAAACTCCAACCCCTTTGGTCCTATTGGGAAAGGGTTTCTTTGCTTGTCTGCCTTTTTTTTACCTTCAGATGTTTTCCAGGCCTTCCAAAGATCTTCCACACTGATGAGCTTGTCCTCTCCATGGAAGGTGCTGTGCTTGACTGCTGGGTCGTGGTAATTCAGGTCCTCCCTCAAGAACTAGGAGGGGAACAAACAGCAGGATTAGGCTTTGGTTTACCTTTTAGAGGCATGAGGAGCATTAAAAACATCTTAACAACAATAATAAATGTAAATAAAATATTATCATATACAAGCTATTATATAAATCATACAGTGTACCTATAATAATAAACATAAACTGGTATTTCTCTCTAATAAAATCATTAGTTAAACATTTTTAGCTGCTGGCCTAAACTGACAGATCAAACTGGGTATGAACATTCCCACACATATGAACATATGTATGAACATACCCTTGAAGATTTCAGTTCCTGGGAAGACCAGCCAGGAAATAATCAGTTAGTAAATATGCCCAATTAATTTTCATACAGATTAAGTATGATAAATAATTATGACCTCATTTTTTGTTTGAATTATAATCTCACCAAAAATCCAGCGAAGTTGCACAACGGAACCAGCTTTATGTCATTGGAATGAGAATTTAAAACATCATTACTGGGTTTGACCTGCCCCTTTCAAATCCAAGCTGGAACAAATGCCATGGACAGGGGAGGAGGGAATTCCACGGAGAAATATGTATAAATATATAATATCCCAGCTGTGGTTGCCCCTGGATCCCTGGGAGTGTCCCAGGCCAGGCTGGACGGGGCTTGGAGCACCCTGGGCTGGTGGAAGGTGTCCCTGCCCGTGGCAGGGGTGACACTGGGTGGGTTTGAGGTCCCTCCCCACCCAAACCAGCCTGTGAAATCACCACCAGGAAGGCCTCTCCAGGCCTGGAGATGAAGCTTCACCCTCAGCCAGGGCAGGAGAAGCCCCTCCCGGTGGTCCCTGGTGACAGTGCCAATGTCACCGTGTCACCGCCGGGGCAGGCCCAGCTGCTGGGCAGTGGGATCAGCTGCTGCCCAGGGTATTTATAGACAGCTCAGGAGGAAAGGAAAGGTGATCCCTTCAGCTTCCCTTCCAGCACGGCCCCAAAACAAACCCCCGAGCACTGGAGCAGGGGACGGAGCTGGGGGTGGGGAGAGCGTCCGGAAAACGGGAGGGAAGGAGGGGGCAGGATGGGGATGGAGCTGCCTGAGGGGCTGCAGGAGCTGGGCTGCTCCCACCAGAGCCCAAGGAGGCCTTAAAGCAGATCTTCCCTGAGTGCCTTCTGGGGAAAAGAATCCCAGAATGGTTTGAGTTGGGGGGACCTTCAGACCACCCAGTTCCACCCCTGCCACGGGCAGGGACACCTTCCACCAGCCCACATGTTCCAAACCCCAGGCACAAGAACCACTGCATAAAACCCTGACCTACTTGCAAACCACTGGAAAGCAGCACTTGTAAGTGTTAAAGATCCCACTGATCCCAGCCCTGAGACACCCAAAACTCAGAGTCCTGGGAAGGGACTGGACCAACATATCTAAGATCCCCCATGGACCATCTCCAGAGATCCTACAGAGACAACCCCCAGCCTTGGCCAGGCTGCAAATCCACAAGAACAGACGGAAACTGAGTCAACCCCAAGTCTCCCACCAAGTACAGGGAACGACAAACCACGGGCAGAGCAGCCAAAAGCAACGGGAACGGAACCACAGCTACAAAACACAGCTCGGAGGAGCCAAAAGCACAGCGGGGAGACTTGGCCTGGGAATGCTGCTGATGATGCTCTGGGGCCCCCAACATCAGGAGGACATGGAGCTGCTGGAGGGAGTCCAGAGGAGGCCACGGAGCTGCTGCCAGGGCTGGAGCCCCTCAGCTCTGCAGCCAGGCTGGGAGAGCTGGGGGGGTCACCTGGGGAAGAGAAGGATCCAGGGAGAGCTGAGAGCCCCTTCCAGGGCCTAAAGGGGCTCCAGGAGAGCTGGAGAAGGACTGGGGACAAACATGTTGGCTGAAGGCACATTCAGAAATTGGTGCATCCATGAAATGGGGTTTTCTGAGGGTTTCTTTTCATAGAATCACAGAACACCCTGAGTTGGAAAGGCCCCCCAAGGACCATCCAGTCCAACCCCAACAATCCCACCCTGTCCTGCTGTCCCTGAGAGCACTGCCCAAACTCTCCTCGAGCTCTGTTTTCCGTGGGTTTTTATCTGCAGAAACTGCAACTACTGAAGTGATTTTTCAAACCTTCCCATCCCTCCCACATCCCTGGATCCGTGCCCATCCTCCCTCCCCGGCACCAGCTCCCGGCTGTGCCGGTGCCAAGGGCCGTGTGCCGGCAGAGCTCCCCCTGCTCCCGACTTTGACAGCCTTCCCAGGCCAGCAATTCCATCAAAACACAGAGAACCCCTGCCTCCAAGGCCTCCTGCTGCCCAGGGAACCTGCTCTGGATCAGGGGTGGGAGGAGCCAAGGACTGATGGAGCAGCAACACAGACCTGGTTTCCTCGGGGAAGCATCTGAGAGCCACTGGGAACACACATCCCCAAGGGCTGGAGTGCCTCTGGAGCGAGCAGGAGGGCAGAAATAGATCCCTATTTAGGAGATTTCCCTGAGAGGGAAAGCTCTTTCATTTATAATTGAGGCCAGTGATGTCATCTGAAGCTTCATTGAAAATTCACCTCCCGAAAGGAAAACGGGAATGATGATTTATGGACAGTGTGAAGGTTGTGGGACAAAATTCCACCTGTAATTCGGATATTTTAAACCCACAGTTGTCTGTGTCTCCACAGACAAACAAATCATTCAATCCAAACAGAACATTCCCATAACTAGACCCCAAAGAGAAGGGGCCAAATTAATAAATGGAAATACAAAGTCCTCAACCAAGCAGGGAAAAGCCCAACCCTGGAAGTGTCCCAGGCCAGGTTGGACGGGGCTGGGGCAACCTGGGCTGGTGGAAGGTGTCCCTGCCCATGGCAGGGGGTGGCACTGGATGAGTTTGAAGGTCCCTTCCAACTCAAGCCATCCTGGGATTCCATGAAGCCCATAAAAGGTTTAAATTTGAGCCTCCTGCATTCTTCCCAATAATCCCCCGGCAGCTGTCCCGCTGCACAGCCATGGAGTTAGACCTGGTTAAGGGTCCATGTGGGGGGAGAGCCATAACCTTGACAGGGAGAAGCGACAGGAGCGGGCTCAGGGAGGGGAATTCCTGAAATGCCTCATTCAGTGGCTCCAGAGCCCATTGACAGGTGAATTTAATGCAGCTTTAATAGTGTTAAAGTTTCGAGCTTAGCAGAGGTAAAGCAGCAACTTTAAAGCAGTATGGAATCAAAGGGACGTGGAATCTCTGAGGTTGGATGTGACTGGCCTGGACAGCCCTTTCCAGGAGGGATTTCCCCAACGTCCCACCTGCCCCTCCCCTGGCACAGCCTGAGGCCGTTCCCTCTCCTCCTGTCCCTGTTCCCTGGAGCAGAGCCCG
>JAWWES010000001.1:114720483-114738360 GCA_035583135.1 Lophotriccus pileatus
AGGCTGGGATTTGGGGCTCCCTGTGCCTGCACAGACCCCAGATTGTCCTTCCAAAGCCCTGAGAGGCGCAAGCACAGCCCAGAGCCAAGGAGAGGTGGGGTGAGGGGCCAGGACAGCGGGTTACCTCCTCCCAGCACAGTCCCAGGCAGAGGGAAAGCATCCCAGCCATTTCACCTTGTTAGGCTGAGAGGCTGAAAATAGCCCCGGGCTGAAAAACAAACCAGTTGGACAAGTTCTCCAAAGCCAGAGGCTCTGGGCAGCAGGAGCAGAGCTCTGTCCTGCCTGGAGCTCCATCCCAAACAGCTCCTGCCCCTGGAGCTCCGGAGGGGACACAGACAGTGCCACTGTCACTGCCAAAGGGACATCACAGCCAGGACAGCCCGTGGGGAGGGAGGGGGAGACACAGACAGCCATCCCAGAGCCCTTTGAAGATATCCATCTCTGCAGGGATGGCACAGGAATGCCAGACATTCCCATCACAGCTCCCAAATGACAAACTCTAGGGCTGAGCCTCACCCTTTGAAGCGTGAAACATTTTTTCCTCCTTTCCCAAGAGGAAAAATAAAAGAGAGATGGGAGGAAAAGTAATCAGCAACCCCCCAGCTCTCACTTCTCACCACAAAGGCTGTGAGGAAAACTCCAGGGGTCACCCTGCAGAGTGGGAGAGCAGCACTGAGTGCCCCCAAATATCCTTTTTTACATTAATGGTACAGCAAATGAAAAGAGGAACAGGAAAACCTGTTTATCTACAAAACACAGAGTGCAAGTCTCCAGGAAACAGGTCCAAGAGGAACCTCTGAGGAGCTGAGGCCAGGCCAGCACTTGGGATGAGACAAGGGCAGCCCTGAGGGGACAAGGACAGCCCTGGAGGGGACAAGGACAGCCCAGGGTTGGGATCAGGAGGGGCCCCTTTGCCAGCAGTGCTGTCACCACTCCCACAAACCCACCAGCATCTCCAGGTGAGTTTCCACATTCCCAGTTTCACACCTCCCTGGTCTCCTCCTGAATCCAGAGGCCCCCTGGACACAGTTTAATGAAACACTGCCCCAGCAGCCCCTGCAGAGCTGCCATCCCATCCCACCTGCCAGGGCTGCCATCCCATCCCACCTGCCAGCCCCAGGCAGGCTCAGGGATCTCCTCACCTTCCCAGCCCTGGGGCAGAGGGTCCCAGCTCCCACCTCTCCCACTCCCAAAGCCAGCCCAGGGCTCCAGGGGGGCTGGGAAGTTAAAAGGCCAGGCTCTTTAACCCTCTGAGACCCTGGGCATGAGCCACAGAGCAGAGGTGGGGCTGCTCTGGCAGTGCCTGGCACGATCCAAGTCCCTCTGGAGGGTCACCAGCCGCTGTTTGTTCCCCAATCCCAGCTGAAGGTGCTGGGATTGCCCCTGGGATGAACCAACCTAAGCCCTCCATGTCCTCAGGGTCCACACACCCCACAGCTAAAAGCACAGGCGTGGACAAGTCCTTCTTTACTGCTCCTTTCCACAGGTTCTAAAAGAAAGGAAAAACCCAATCTCCTCCTTATTTTGCAGTTTACAGAGCAGACACACCATGACATCCCAGGAACGTCGAGCCACTGCCTCCTTCCTGAAGTGCTCAGATCTTCCATTAGCCATGTTCCCACAACACTTCATTCCTGATTTATTTCTTTGCACTTCCCACAAGCCTAATCCCGCTGCTGACAGGCCAGACCCCGATCCAGTTCCAGGAATGCCAAGCAGAGGGGAAAGCTGGAAGGCTCCAGGAGGACCTGCAGAGCCTGGGACGGGATCCCTCCCTTCCTCCAGACCCTCAGGGCTCCCCCACAGCCCTCACACCCAGGACTGAGGGAACACTGCCTCCAGGGGCTGCAGGGCTATCCACCCACACCTGACCTCAGGTCCCTGATCAGCACAAGGTGCCAAACTTGGGTTTTTGCCTCCCAGCTGCAAAGCAGGAGGAACAAACCCACTGGGCAGCGTCACCAACAGCAGCTGCTTGGAAAGGGGTATTTCCAGACCTGGTTCTCTCCCCCTAAAAATTTAGTTTTTATCCCCCATCCTTCTGTATCAAGTTAAAAAACAAGTTTCTTCCCCCTTGGCTTACTCACACATTAATTATGTCCTGGCACTCTTACAGATCTCAACGCACGCACTGCTGAGCAGCTTTGATCCTGAATTATTCCTCCCTTCCCTGCAATCCAAGGCCTGCCTTGCCTAGGAAGGGGCAGGCTGTTCCAACCAGCAAGCTGTTCCTCTGGAACTCGGGGAGGAACATTCCTCAGGTTCTCCTGTTCACTGTTTGTGTCCTCCCTGACGGCCGAATTTCGGGCTCCAGGGCTCCAAACCTGCAGGAATTGACCCCAAAACTCCGTCCTTCGGGGGAGAACGGACAGGGGGCTGCAGGAACAGCGGCTCCTCCTGCCAAACGTGAGCCCCCAAACATCCCTGCTCCCAACGGGATCGCTGCTGGGATCAGGGGTTCCCAAATCCCCCAGGAGGTGAAGGGTGGTGGAACTGAGAGGGCTCCGGGGTGGGATGAAGTGCACATACATAAAAAAAAAGTGTATAATTACCAAAGGGGCAACAACTCGGGCTGGTGAGAGACTTCCAGGGAGCACTGGGTGGTTCCCAAAGTCAGAACTCCACAGATGTCCCTGACACGCAGCGAGTTAATACTTTTTCCAAAGTGGAAAAAAATAGGTTGCTTAAAAATAGGCCCATAATCCAAACAAACAAACATCCCGGTACTGTTTCACGGGGAGAAAACAAACAGGGACAATTCGTGGGCAGAGACACGAGCGGTTCAAGGATTTCCTTCTGCTCCTCCGAGGGTTTGACACCGAGCTGGGCTGGGGATCCAGCCTGGACTGCCAGGGAGAATGAACATTTCAGCTGGGCACGGTCCTGCCTCCCATGAGCTCCAGGAGTGATGGAGCAATGGCCTCATTAAAGAGCATCAGCTCCTAAAACTGAGCTGACACAGCCATGGAAGTGCCAGGAAATGAGCGAGGCAGGACTGCAGGAAAGGGTGAAAGGAAGGGAATTAAAGTGTCACAGAGAACCCCACTTGGATCAGCCACAGGAGCAGAGCAGATGGCTCAGGAACACGAAACACCCCCTAATTCCAGCAGCAAATAAAGGCCTGAGGGCAGGAGGGGGAAGCAGCAGGTCCTAATGCTGCACCCCCTAATGACACCAGGGAATGTCCAGCCTCCCTTTCCAGCACGTTCCAGCACTGCTCCTGCAGGTATCCACAGGTATCTCCAGGCAGCTGGACCAGCCAGGACAATGAACCCCCCCAGTTCCAGCAGGAATCTCAGAGCTGCCCAGAAGAGCTGCAGCTCTCCCGCTGCTCCACCTGCTCCGTTTGCTGCTCCCTCTCCGGACTGAAAGCAAAGCTAATTAATGAAGCAAACAGCTTTTTCTACACTAATTGGTTTGTGTAATTAGGGCTCTGAGAAAGCAGAATGCCAGGCTGGGCACAGTCCAGAAGCTGAAGGGTGTCCAAGCCTGGCACTGACCTGGAGAGCACCGTGGGACAGGAGCCACCACAGCCTCGCCACGGCGCCGCCTCCAAGCTGGACAAGCAGCAGCATTTTTAGAAGGATGGGGATAACCTCAGGGAAAACTGCTGCTTTTCAACCACCTGCTCACAGAAACAGACTTTTAGCTTAAAATCTCAGAATCCCAGGATCACTGGGGCTGGAAAAGCCCTCCCAGCCCATGGATCCCCCCGTGCCCATCCCCACCTTGTCCCCAGCCCAGAGCACTGAGTGCCACGGCCAGGCCTGCCTTGGACACCTCCAGGGCTGGGCACTCCAAACCTCCCTGGGCAGCCCCTGCCAATGCTAAATCCATGTGGAATTACATCACGATGGCCTTTTACTTCCCTTCCCTCACCAAAAACTGGGCAGATCATGAACCACAAGTCTCTGAAGGATAAGGCAGCTCCCGTGTGGTGTCACTGGACAGAGATCCTTCCCCTGCCTGGAAGAGCCCTCCCCTGGAATCACCATGTACCAGCATACCCAGGCAACAGGAAAGCAAACTCCTTTTCCTTCTTACTCCCTTTGGGATCAGGTTTTGCTCCAAGATCATCAAAGCATCCTGGATTAAGGGATGCCAGAAGGCTCCTACATCACACCTTTACTGCTCCATTCCCTCCTGAGAGCAAAGTACAGACAGGGGGATGCTGCCTTGGACTTCCCCCCCCGGGTATTGTGTATCCCTGCCCCACCAAGGGAAAGGCCCAGTTTGGAGCAGCAGATCCAGCTCCCTCCAGCTCCACCTGCACCGCTCCTGTTGGCAAGAACCACCCGAGGAGCACGGGGGGCTTGCAGAGAGCTGCTGTGCAAAGAGTAAATAAACAATCTAACCAGGCTTTAAATTAAAATCACCTCTCTGACCCAGCTGAGCACTGCTCCAAGTTCCTGGGCCCAGCAGGGAAGGGAATGAGCAGGAGGTCCCAGCACTCCCAGTGCTGCCCAGCCAGCCCCGCTCCTCCTCCTCCTCCTCCTCCACATGAGGCCATGGTTGGCTGCCAGAACACAGCTCCTCCACCTCTCAGAATGGCAATTCCTCGAGATGAGTTTCACTCCCAAGGCTGTGCAACCCACTGTGCCTTCCAACCGAGCTGGGGAAGAACACGGACCGTCTCCTGGCAGGCTTTTCCAAGTGTTCTCACAACTGCTCCTCCTCCCTTGCCCAGCCCGAAGCTGCTACTCACAGGTGTGAGTCCTGCTCAGGGAACGAGCACACCTGATAGGGTTAATTAAACTGCAAAACTCGTCCAGTCCTGGAGGCAAAAGCTCCTTGAGAAAGTGTTCTACCAGAGCAAGCAGAGCTGCAGGTCGTGTGTCCCACGAGCTCCCCGGCTCCGTGGGAAGGACGGGCTGGAGGAGCCGCCGCAGGGAAGGTTGTGGGGACAAGGCAGGTCATGCACCTCCCGGGGCTGCGGAATAGAGGGATGAAATCCTATCCTGGTTCTGCTCCCACAGCACCAGAAGGGCACTGAGCCCAGAGAGCAGCCGGATCACAGAAACCTGGAAAGCCACCGGAGGTTGGCAGAGACCTCCAAGAGCATCGAGTCCACCCTCCCAGCGACAGCGGTGTCTCAGTGACCACCGTGGACTGCATCCAACCTCCTGCCTCCAACAGCCAGCCCCTTCCAGAGGCAGCCCCTCCAGCACCCTGCTCCCTGCCAGAGGAGCAGCTCTGGCACAGGGACAGGGCACAGGATCCTGGCACGGGGGCGGGTGACGCAAACCGGCGCCTCGACAGAGCCGCTCCGACGTCACGTTCCGCTCCTGCGTGACGGGAACGCTCCGACCGGGAGGTCCAGGAGGGCCAGCCCCGCTCCCACCCTGCAGGATCAGCATCATGGAGCTCCCAAAGGCTCCTGCTCAGGTGCCAGAGGTCCAAACTCTCCAATAAAATAAGGATTCACTTCCAATAAACCCCAGGGTCTCGGGATGGCAAGGACAGGACTGCTTGACCACAGTGCCTGGGCAGTGTCCCCTCCCAGAAATGAGTGTTTTCCCCCTTGGGAATTAATGACCAGTTCAAAGGCTGTGGTTGCAGTCCCCCCTCCTCACACTGACCGTGTCCAATGGGATGTTCCATGGGTTTAAGTGCAGCTCCAGGTGCTCCAGGCACAAACACAAATAACCCTGGGTACAGCCCTCCAGGTTTTCTTTGGATACAGTCTGGATGTTTTTATAACCACCTGAACAAGAGCAAATGTGATCAAGGAATCAACACAGGGGAGCAACAAACAGGGCAGGGAGAAGGAGAAAGGAAGGGAAAGAAGAGCTGCTTGGCACAAGGAAGAGCCACCAAAGCCTGTCCTATCCCTGCACCAGAGGGTCCAGCCCGTGGCACTCGAGCTCCATGTCTCCCCAAAAATGCCTCAGTCCCAACACACTGCCCAGAGCCCATCCCTTAACTTGCAGGAGACAGAGACAGGGAAAACCCACACCAGGATCCCCAATCTGAGAGCCCAGACCAGGCAGAGAGTGGAGACACAGCCCTTCACCCATATGGATGCAAGACCACAGGAAGGAATTCCATAGGAAATGAAATAAGGCTCAGGGCACCACTTCCACACTATTGTCTGGATCTATCTGTAGGTGGAAAGGATCACCACTAAAGGAACCAGGAGTGAATTCCCGTCATCCAGACAACCAGTTTTCCTGGGATCTCCCACAAACACACCTGAATCCCAACCTGGAGGTGCCCACCTGTGCCAGGCTGCACAGAGGGCAAACAAGGAAAACAAGAACCATCTGAAACCCCCAGAACCGGTCCCAGCTGACAGGACTTAACGAGGAAGAGGCCTCTGAGCAGCTCAATATCCCAAATGAGAGGGAATTTAAAACCTTTGACCCAAACCCACCTAAAACTCGTGCCAAGTGCTTGACATGACTCCCGAGGATGTTCTGATAAGGACCAGAAAAATAAACAAAACCTGGCTGGTTTGGGAAGCAGCCCCATTACAGTGAGTGCAAGAGGGGAAAAAAGATCCCTGGAAGTCCAGCCTGTCCCTGAGGAACCTCGTTTGCCCCTTTTAGGGGGTGTGAAAAGATCCCGGGGCCGGGCTGTGGCCTGACAGATTCGGGCTAAAAATAACCAGGGGCGGGTGAAAACAATGAGGTGTGGGACGGTCACACATCCTGTGGGAGCCCCGGGAGCTTCCCAAACCTGGGGCTGGGGCAAAACCCGCTGCTGGGAGAGGGGCTTTCGGTGCCCTCGGCTCCAACCCCCCTCCTCCTCTGTCTCTGCCTTGTGAAATGGCTCCTGTGCCGCCGAGTGGAACCAAACTTCAATCTGATCTCGGCAGGAAAAGATTAGAGATGAAAGATTAAAAGCCCTCGATTCGCCTCTGAGTGAGTCAAAGCCAGGAGAAAAATCTGATTTTCCCCGGGGTTCAGTCACCAACTCTGATTATCCTGCACGGAAAACACTGCCCGTGGCAAACTCCCGCTTATCAAAGAGTATCTGGGGAACCGGGATCGCTCCAGAATCCTCCAAAAACCTGCTGCTGCCCCCCCTGAGCCCGCAGGGGGATCTCGGCGGCCCAAGGAGATCAGGCTCCTGCTCTCGGAAAACACTTCCAGGGAAAAGCGGCCGCTGCTGCTGTTTTATCATCACAACCCTGCCACGCCAGTGAAAGAATAAACCCAGCACCTCGGAAAATGTGTCAAAAACGAGCACTTTCATTTTCAAAACCGTCCGACACCCAGCTCTGCCTCCCACCACGGCACGTTCTGCTCCCAGGGAGAACACGGGGGGAACTGCTGCTGTGCCAGCTGGGACAGCCCTGCCCTCAGCTCCGAGAGCTCCAAAGAAAGGGCCGAGAGACCCCCGAGGACACGGGGAGCTGCGGGAGCAGAGGGAAGGAGCCCCTCGGACCTGCCCGGCGGTGCCGGGATGGGACACAAACCCCTCTGCGCGTTTGGGGTTCCCAATCCGTCATTCCCTCGAAGGTCTGGAGACCCGGCAGCGACCAGGACACGGCTGGGAAAACCAGGAGGGACCAAAAGCACCTGTCCTGCAGGAACAGCCCGTCCAGGGGGGATTTACTGGAGCCCTGCACCGGGGCTGCTCCTGGGGCAGGATTCGGGGCTGTTCCCGGGCCAGACCCGGGACTGTTCCAGCCCAGACTCCGAGCCCAGGACGGGGCTGTTCCAGCCCAGACTCGGGACTGTTCCAGCCCAGACCCCGAGCTCTCCCCGGCCCAGCCCCGGGACTGTTCCAGCCCAGACCCCGAGCTCTCCCCGGCCCAGCCCCGGGACTCGCCGCCGGCGCTGCCCCCGCTCGCAGCCCAAGCAGAGCCAGCAGCTGAATCACCCGGGCTGCCACACTTCTGCAGGGCCTCCAAAAATAACTCCGCTGGAAATTCCTTGGAGGCACAAACCTCGCTTCAGAAAGCACTGCAGAGATCCAGTTTCCTGAGTGGAGCACACTGGATGTGAACCGGCCCGGGCATTTCGGAGCACGCGGAGAGGGGACGAGGAGCCCCTTCTCCCAGGGACAGGGAGCAGAGCCACAGAGCCCATCCCAGAACACTTCCCTGCCCGGGGATCACACACCGGTCCCGGTCCTTCTGCTGACACCACAGCTCCAGGGCCTGCTCCTCGCCCTGTTCCCACCACCCAGTTTTGCTCACAAAGCCAAAAAAACTCTCCCGGGGTCTTTCACCCAAACACCTGCACCCAAAATCCTTCCCTGGGCTCCCTCGCCCAGCACAGCACCAAAACCAAGGTCTGGAATTGCCCCGCACCTTCTCTCCTGCCCGAACATCCAGGTGGGATCCTCTGGATGCGGGCGCTGGGGCCTCGGAGCCTCCCGGGGCCGAGCAGCACGTGGTGCTCAGCGTTGTGGCTCCCTGGGAGCTGAATCCCACCCCAGAATCCCTCCGCAGAGCCCCTCCCGGCCCCTCTCCCGCAGGGACACGGCTGGGGGGGTGCGGGACCCCCGGGGGCTCTGGTCCCGCTCCCAAAGTTCCCAGCAGGATTTACGGATCGGGCTCCAGCGCTGACCTCGGGTCTGCCACAAGGACACGGAGCCCACAGGGGTGTCCCCGGCTCCCAGCCGGAGCCCGGCTCCAGGGGGTGGTTTTTGGGGCGGAGGGGATGGGAATGGGGGATACGGCCCGGCTGGGAGTCAGGGCTCTGCCACCTGTGCTCCTCCGTTCCTGGGGCGGGGGGACACGAACCCGGGAATGCCCCACACCTGGGAGCGCCCCCAAGCACAACCTAAACCCCGGGGTTTCTGGAACGGCCCCCGGCTCCGCCAGACCCTCATCGCGGCGGGCAAACAGGTGAAAAACGCCCCCGACCCTAAATCCCACCGGGGGATGCGGCTGCACCGGGACGAGCCCGATGTGCCAGAGGAGCTGGAATGTAAAACTTTCGGCCCCAGCAGCCGGAGCCGCCGCCACAACAAACCCGGGGCGCTTCGGTCCGGTCCCAGCCCGGGGTCAGCGGGGGCTCCGCGCAGGGTTTGCCCAAATCCCCGCGGAACGGCCCCAAAGCGGCGCCGGGCCGGGCCGGGCCGGGCCGGGGGTGTCCCGGCGGGTCTCACCTGCGATGGCCGTGTCGTCCAGGTGCGCTCCGGGGGCCCGCTCGGCGCTCCCGGGATGCGGCGGCAGCAGCAGCAGCAGGACGAGGGAGAGGCCGCACAGCGCCCGCACGGCCCGGCCCGGCCGCCGCTCCATTTCCGCGTGCCCGCCGCCGTCAGCTGCCGCTCGGCATCGGCCCGGGGGTCCCGGTTGTCCCGGCGATCCCGGCGATCCCGCTATCCCGGCACGGCCGGAGCTCCGCCGCGCTCCGGGGACCGGAACGGCCCCCCCCGCCCGCAGTGGGCTCTCCCAGCACAGCCCCCCCCCCCCCGCAGTGGTACCTCCCGGGACAGCCCCAATCGCCGCGCACACAGTGGGCTCTTCCCGGGATAACCCCGCTCGCCACCCGCCTCCCTGCCGGGACAGCTGCGCTGCCCTCTCTCCCTTAACCTCTCCCCGGCTCACGCCGTCCACCCTCAGCCTTCTCGCGGCGGTACCGCCCGGAGCCCCCGCTGCGTGTGTCCTGGACCAGCCCCGCACCCCCCCGCACTGGTCGCGGTGGTTTCGCCCGTCGCGCGGAGCACCGGGCCCTGGCGCCGCCGCGCGCGCGCCCACAGGGGGCGGGAGCGTGCATGGCCACGCCCATCGAGGGCGGGGCCAACCGGGGGCGGGCGCATGGCCACGCCCCCTGCTGCCGCCCACCCGCGCGCGCCGCTGGGGCGCAGCGCCCCCTGGCGGCCACAGAGGGGCGGGCGGGGCAGCCGCGCCGGGCGGGAAGTTCAGCAGGGCCGGCTCGGGCGGGGCCTGGATGGGTGACCTTCACCCCTCATCGAGACCGGGGGGAGAGCCACGGCACCCACCTTATCACGGCACCCACTTTATCACGGCACCCTTGGCTCATCAGGGCACCCCAACACATCACAGCACCCCAGATTGTCACAGCACCCCAACCCCTCAGAGCGCCCCGTCTCACTGGGCAGAGCCGTTTTGACGCCCACCCACGTGGTTTCTCACTCCCAGTGGAGCGGGGGACGCTTCGGCACCTCCTGAGAGCTGGGACGCCCCCAGGGCCTGGCGCTCCCGGTGCCGTTGCTGTACCGGTGCCACCAGTGCCTGGAGCCCACCGGCCCGCGGGGGGCACGGGAAGGTCACACCCTGTCCCACCCTGGCCTGGCTGCCCCGAGAAGTGTCACCCGTGTCCCCAGAGGGGGTGCCCGCCCTCAGCCAGGTGCCCCAGGGTGCGGGATGGGGGTCCCAGGCTGCAGGGTGGGCACCCAGGTTGGGACACGGGGCTGGGGGTCTCCAGGCTGAGCGTTCCCAGCTGGGTCCCAACCCTGGTCCCCCGTGCCGGTGAGGGGGACGGGGCAGGGAGTCCCACACCTGCAGACCCCGGGATGAGGATGGGGACAGGCCACTCTCTCCCCAGGGAACTGCCTCCAGCCCCGGGTGACCCCCACGAGCCCCTCCTGCCGCAGGGACCCCCACGGGCTGTGGGCTCCTTGGGGAGGGTGGGTCCTGGCCCTTGTGGGGACTCTCAGAGCAGCGGGGGCTGCTCCGGTCCTGACCCGGGAGGACAAGGCTGTGCTCAGGGGGCTCTGCCCCCAACCCTCGGCAGGCTCATCCCGCAGCCCGGTCCCGCTCCCCGCGCCCCCGGACCCCGCGGAAGGAAGCCGCGGGCGGGGCCGGGCGCGGCGGGGGAAGTTTCTCCGCGGGACCGCCCGGGGCGGCGGGAGGAGGCGGCCGCGGACTTCCTCCTCCTCCTCCTCTTCATCCTCCTCCTGCTCGTCCTCGCCCTCCTCCTGCCGCCGCTGCCCCGGCCCCGCGCCGCGCCATGTCCCGGGGTGAGTGCGGGGCCGGGGCTCGGGGGAGCTCCGCGGAGGGCAGGGGGGTCCCGGGGCCGGGGGTCCCGAGGGGTTCCGGGGGGTCCCGGGGGGTCCCGGGGCCGGGGCGGGGCGGCGGGAGGAGCCCCCGTCGGAGCCAGGGCGGGGGCGGCGACAGCGGGACCGCCCGGAGCGGGATAACGGGGATAACGGGAGTGCCGGGGACAGCGGGGCCAACGGGGGGACGGGATAACGGGAATGCCGGCGATAACGGGACTGCCGAGGCTGCCGGGGTTCGACAACGGGGCTACCGAGGCTGCCGGGGGTCCGGCGGTAACGGGGCTGCCGGAGGGTAGCGAGGGTCCGGGGATAACGGGGTTTGGGGTGCAGGGGGAGCGCAGTTTCAGGCGGCTGCCGGCACGGAACCGGCCCGGCCCGATCCCCTCGGTGGGGTCACTGCACCCCCCGCACCCCCCGGCCCTGCAGCCGCCCCCCGGCCCGGCACTGCAGGGGCTGTGCTGCACAGCGGGGGCACTGCACGGCCCGCGGACCCCCCTGCACCGACCCCTCTGCCCTGACCCCACTGACCACCCCGCGGTCAGAGACCACCTGGCAGTGACCCCAGTGACTCCCCCTGCACTGACCCTCCTGCAGGGACCCCCCTGCGCTGATCCCGCTCACTGCCCCGCAGAAACATCGCTCACACACGTCACTCACACACACAGACACGTCACAGGCTCACACATCACACGGATACACACGCAGGGACACCCGTGGCACCCCGTGAGCCCGGGGGGGATGGGAGGCACTGGGAGCACGGGGCACCCCGAGCACCCACAGACAGTCCTGGTGGTGCCGGGAGGCCGGGGTGGGCTGTGTCCTGCGTGGGGTTGGGCTGTGCCCTGCGTGGGGTTGGGCTGTGCCCTGCGTGGGGTTGGGCTGTGCCATGGAGAGCTGTGGTGCTGGTGCTCCCTGCCCAGCTCCGGGCCCTGCCTGTGGCTCCACCAGCCCTGGGGCAGTGCCGTTCTCTCAGCCTGAGGCCACGGAGCCTGGCCTGGCTGGAGCCAGCCATCCATCCATCCATCCATCCACCCATCCATCCATCCATCCATCCATCACCCATCCATCCATCCATCCATCCATCCATTACCCATCCATCCATCCATCCACCCATCCATCCATCCATCCATCACCCATCCATCCATCCATCCATCCATCCATCACCCATCCATCCATCCATTACCCATCCATCCATCCATCCATCCATTACCCATCCATCCATCCATCCATCCATTACCCATCCATCCATCCATCCATCCATCCATCCATCCATCCATTACCCATCCATCCATCCATCCATCCATCCATCCATTATCCAGCCTCCATCCATGCATCATCCATTCAGTCCATAATCCATTGCCTCCATCCTTCATCCATCTGTCCGTCCAGCCCCCATCTATCCATCCATCCCACCCGTCCATCTATCCATCTGTGCATCCATCCCTGCATCCATCCCTGCATCCATCCTCCATCCACCCATCTCATCCATCCCCCAATCGTCTGTCCATCCAATCCCCATTTATCCCTCCGTCCATCTGTCCATCCTGCATCCATCCAACCTGTCCATCATCCATCATGTCCATCATCCATCTTCTACCCATCCTCTGTCCATCCAACCCCCACCTATGATTCCATCATCCCTCCCTCCACCCCTCCACCCATCCCAGGATCCCCCACTGCCAGCTGGGAGCAGTGGCTGGGTTGGGCACCCCAAGGGGCCCCACGTCCCCCTGGGGGGGTCTGGCCCCAACCCAGTCCCAGAGCTGCAGCCCTTTGCCAGAGGCCCGGACAGAGACTGAGGGACAGAGCAGGGCCCAGCCTGGGAGGGAAATAAAATGAGGAAATTAGTCACGACAGCTGGAAAATGAGGGAAATCAAAACCCTGCGACTCAGCAGGGAGGTTATTTTAGCCACCACAGCAGGGCCACGGCAGAGCTCGGGGGGCCCTCGGGGGTCCCCCCGTGGCCATGGACCCCCAGGGGGTCCCTGCTGGGGATTTAGAGCTTTCAGTAATCTCATTAATTCCCTCTTTGTGCTGCTGAACCGGCGGCAGGGCCGGGGGGAGGGAGCTGTGCTGCTCCCGGGGGGGCAGGAGGGACCCCCGGCCCGGGTGGGTCTGGGGAGGGTGGGGGGCACAGGGTGGGGCTCAGGGGGCACGGAGGGGTGGGAGGTGCCCCAAGTGGGGGGTGAGGTGCCCCAAGCAGGGCACAGATGGTGTGGGGTGTGCCTGGGGGGTGAAGGGTCGGCCTGGGGAGGTGGGGTCAGGTTTGGGGCCGTGGGAGGGGACCCCATGGGAGCGGCTGCTCTGCCCCCCTGGCGGAAACCCCCGGGGGCTGCCCCGGCTGGGAGCACTGACGGAGGGTTTTGCTTCCCCTTTCTGCCGAAGAAGAGATGAGTCGCTTTTCCCGTCCCAGGGACAGGGGCAGTGGAGGGGGATCGCTGTGCATCGCCCACAGCCCCCTCACCCACCCAGCACCCACATCTGAGCGTGGGGAGTGGCCACGGCCCCGCTGGGGTCAGGGTGCTGAGCCCCCTCCTTGCTCCCACTCTTCCTCTTCTGTACCCCGGCATTCCTGGGGGCAGGGGGGTTAAAGGTGCTGCTGGCCCTGATGTCCTGGGAGAACAGAGCTGGCAGCAGGGGGGCTGGGGCAGGGCTGGGGGGCACACTCAGGTTTGCCCTGGGAGTGTGGGCAGCCCACAGGTCCCCTCCTTGTGCCACTGGCACCTCGTACCTGGCGCTGGCAGTGCCAAAACCTTCCCCTGTGAGCACTGGGGTCCCACCACGGCCCCTCCACGGGCACCGTGTGTGCCCACGTTTGCCGGGTGTTGGTACAAACCTGGGGCCACTCTCGGGTTCCACGGCCCCAGAGGTGCTGGGTGATGGAGAAATGTCCCCTGCCCGCTGTCCCCTCCTCCTCCTCCTTCTCCCCCTCCTCTCCCTTTCCCCACAGGATGCTCTCATGGGCACGAGCATTTCCTCGTGTGCCCCATCCCCTTCCTCAGCCCCGCTGACTCAGCCTGGGCCTTTCCCAGGACGGGATGGGGATGGGGATGGTGCCTGCTGGGTGCCAGCTCAGCCCAGGGTGCCAGTGGCCAGTTTGGGGGTGCAGGGTTTGGGGTCAGGGTGCCCAGTGTTCGCCATGTCCCTCTGTGGGATCGTCACGAGGCCTCGCGCGCAGGAAGCCGTGTGTGAGCGCGGGAAGGGGAAGAGCCACTTCCCCATCCCCCTGCCCGGCCCTGCAGCCCCGGGGGGCTCTGGGGAAGGGAGACCCCCAGCCCGGGGCTCTGGGACTGCGGCTCCTCCGACTTGGCACCTCTGCTCCCTCCCACCGTGGTGCCACACGAGCTGCGGCTCCCGCCTTCCCACAGGGATCCCTCCGGTGGGCACCAGCTGGATCCCGGTGGGAAAGGGGCTGCACCCTCCTGCCTGGCTCCATGTGGTGTCCCCAGCTCAGCTGGGCTGGGCTCCGCAGCAGGAAGGGGAGCAGGATGCAGCCCTTAATGGGAATCGCAGAGGGAACCTGAGGAAGGGAAAGGCGCCGGGATCGGGGATAAACACAGCTGGAGCGGACATCGGCCGCGGGGCTGGGCACCAGCCTGGCCTCTGGTCCTGCTCAGCGTGGGCAGGATTGGGGCTGGGACACACGGTGATGTCCCTCAGGCTGCCACAGCCCAGCCCTGGCCCTGCTCCCACGGAACGGCACGGGATGAGCCACGGCCCGGCTGGCACGGACACACCGCCCTGGGCTCAGCGTGGTCCCCGTGCACGACAGCCACGGTGGCACAGGTCTTGGCCAGGGGTCAGGGCGGGCGGGTCCCCACTGGGGGGTCTCTGCTCACCTCGGGGGCTGCTGGGGGGATGTGCCTGACCAGGGTTGGAGGGGGAACCAGGGCTGAGCCGAGTGTGACGCCCCCGCACCCTCCGGCCCCGGGGTGTTCGAGGGGGGGGACCGCAGTGACCCAGCCCCAGCCCCCCCTGACCCTCTCGCTCCCCACAGGCTGCTGAGGGGACCGGAGGGACGCCGGGACGCCGGGATGCAGAGCATCAAGTGCGTGGTGGTGGGTGACGGGGCAGTGGGGAAGACCTGCCTGCTCATCTGCTACACCACCAACGCCTTCCCCAAGGAGTACATCCCCACCGTGTTCGACAACTACAGCGCCCAGAACACGGTGGACGGCAGGACTATAAACCTAAACCTGTGGGACACGGCCGGCCAGGAGGAGTACGACCGCCTGCGGACGCTTTCCTACCCCCAGACCAACGTCTTCATCATCTGCTTCTCCATCGCCAGCCCGCCCTCCTACGAGAACGTCAAGCACAAGTGGTACCCCGAGGTGTGCCACCACTGCCCCAGCGTGCCCATCCTGCTCGTCGGCACCAAGAAGGATCTGAGGAACAACCCCGAGACCGTGAAGCGGCTCAAGGAGCAGAACCAGGCGCCCATCACCACCCAGCAGGGCGTCAGCCTCTCCAAGCAGATCCGCGCCGTCAAGTACCTGGAGTGCTCGGCGCTCAACCAGGAGGGCATCAAGGATGTGTTCACCGAGGCCGTGCGGGCCGTGCTCAACCCCGCCCCGGCCAAGCCCAAGAAGCCCTGCGTGCTCTTGTGACGGGGCGGGCGAGGGACGATCCTGCCCCTGCCCCGCCGCCCCCCGAGCCCCCCCCGTGCCCCCTGCCCGCCCCGGTGCTCCTCCCCGCTGGGACCGGGGCCGCCAGCCAGCCCCAAGCCACCAGCTTTAATAATACAGACCTCGTTTGCACTAACTGGTGCCCGCCCCGGGGGCACCGGGGCTGCCCCGGCTGCCAGCGTTCCTCTGGGTGACGCCTCTCCGGCCCTGGCACAGCAATGCTTCCTGAGAAGGGGGTGCCCGGGGTGGCCAAACCTGCTCCTGCCCCGAGCACCCCACGGGGACCTGCCCCCAGCCCCGCTGTGCCAGCCCCAGTGCACGCCCACCCCGGAGCATCTCACTGGCATGGCCCATCCTGCTGCAGGGGCGATGCCAGGGGCTCCTGGGGGGTTTGGGGTGACCCCTGTGCTGGGGATGTCCAGCCCTGCGGAGCAGGGAATTCCTGTGCCGGAGCTCCGCAGGGCAGTGGGACTCTCCTGTAACCAGCTGCCCCCCGAGATGCTTCTTAAATAAAGACCTGCCCGTTTGCCCCGAGTCCTGTCCTCTCCTGTGCCCTCCACCTTTCCCAGGCTTGGGCAGGACCCCTCACCCTGCCAGGCCAAGCTGAGGGTGCTCCTGGTTCCTGCCTGGAGGGAACCATAGCCAGGGGAAGCTTGGGGTGTCCCTGCCATGGCCAGCCCTGTGCCCAGCTGAGCCCCCCGGAGGCTCGGGGACATGGGGGGGGACAGGAATGCCACACTGCAGGAGGTGGCCGGGGGGCCGCTGCACTGGGTGGGAACGGGGACGTGGGACAGGGACGCTGCAGGGGTGGGCACACGAGCAGGGTCCCCTCCCTGGGAGCCCTGGGAACCCCCAGCTCTGGCGCTGCCTCCGTGTCCCCAGGCCCAGGGGTGTCCTGGGGGTCGGTCCCTGTGTCCTGTGGTGGCATCCCCGGCCGCTCCCGCCCCTCGCAGCCCCCCCGGCACGTGCTGGCGGGCGGCCGGATCCGGGGGGGCTGGCAGGGCCCCAGAGCCGGGACACGGGCCCCTTGTCCGGCCCCGGGGCCTTCCTGCAGGAAGGGCAGAGACCCGGCGCCCGCCACAAGCCGCCTTTGTTCCCGGCCCCGCTTCCCGGCCGGAGCCGCGGCTGCCGGCGTGGGCGATGGAGCCACGGCCCCCTCCCACAGCCCCCGGGGCCGGGGCAAACGAAACGTCCTGCTCCGCTGTGGGGACCCCACAGCCAGTCCTGCTCCCCCTGTGGGGTGTCCCCCCTGTGGGGTGTCCCCCCTGTGGGGTGTCCCCCCTGTGGGGTGTCCCCAGGGCCGTGCCCTGCTCTCCGAGTTGCCGCCCCGGTGGGTTCCGGGGCAGAAGCGGCTGCTGGGACAAGGTGGGGACCGTGGGATGCAGCGAGTGGGACACGGCCCTGCCCCGGCAGAGGGGTGAGCTCATGGCTGCTCCTCTCCCAGCTGCTCCCAGGCTCGGCCCAGCGAGGTCAGGGCCCCACCACGGCCCCCCTGGCCGGGGCAGGGGGAAGGGAGTCCCCGGCAGCTTCTCAGCCCTTGCCCAGCCCCAGAGTCCGGCAGTGCCATCCCAGCCCTCCTGCTCTGGGTCCCGTCCCGGGGCTGTGCCGGCCCTTGGACTGCAGCATCCATGGGATCTGCGGGATCTGTGGGATCCAAGCCACGCCAGCGGCCCCCGGGGCTGGGTGGGGAACGGGCCGCCAGCTGCGGGGTGGGCTCAGCCCGGGAGTCCCACGCCTCCAGCCCGGATCCTGGCCGGCTCCCAGCCTGTCTGAGCCTTCCCTGGCTTCATCCAGCACCCCGGAGCCATGTCCCACATCCCAGCCCAGCCACGAGTCAGAACCCACACCCCAGAGATCACATCCTGCATCCTGGAGTCACATTCCAGCTTCGACACCCGGGATCCACATCCCACATCCCAGCCCCAACCCCAGGGATCCACATCCTACAGCCCAGCTTCAACACCTGGGATGCACATCCCACATCCCAGTCCCAGTTCCCAGGGTCCACGTCCTCCATCCCACTCCAGCTCCCACCCTGGCCTGGCCGCGCTGGCCGTGCCGCTGGGAGTGGTGTGGATGTGCAGTTTGCCAAGAGCTCACAAAAATACTCAGTGCTTTATTTCCACCCAAAGCCACGGCCCGTGGGGGCAGCACATCACACACATGCAGGGACACGGATGGGGCCATGGATGGGGCCATGGATGGGGACACCGAGGACGGGCACGCGGCAGCACCCGGAGCCAGCCCGGCCCCGGCTCAGCCAGGCCTGCAGCTCCTGCTGGAGGAGGCTCTGCCAGCCCTGGGAGCACAGGGATGAGCACTGGGACA
>JAWWES010000001.1:114763851-114773991 GCA_035583135.1 Lophotriccus pileatus
AGGCTGCCAGAGCTCCAGGAGGGGTTGGACAACGCTCTCAGGGACAGGGGGGAGTGTTGGGGTGTCCTGGGCAGGGCAGGGCTGGCACTGGGTGATCCTCAGGGGTCCTCCAGCTCAGGGTATTCCGTTCCTTTTTCCCGTGCGCGTGTCCGGGCGTGGGCTCAGTGGGTGAGGGGAGCACCCAGGGGTGGGTGAGGGACAGCACCCAGGGTGTGCTGAGGCCCTGCTGTGTCACAGGTACCACCGGCTTCGGCACCGGCACCACCGGGGGGCTCTTCGGGCAGCCCTCCCAGACCACCAGCCTCTTCAACAAGCCCTTTGGCCAGGCCACCACCACCCAGAACACCGGATTCTCCTTCGGGGGCACCAGCACCCTCGGCCAGCCCAACACCAACACCATGGTAAGAGGGCTGTGAGCCTGGCTGTGGCACTGCTGCAGCTCCTCCGGGGCACTTTGGTCCCAAGTATCCTATATTCCTTGTGAATTTGTTGTGACTTCTCCCAGAAAATCCTGTGAAATGTTTATTTTCTATGTCTTTCACTTAGCCAAAGGATATTCCAATATCCTTTAAAGCTAAGAGCATAAATTCTTCAAGTTTGTTTTTTGTTTTTTTTTTTTTAATTTCCTTTTTGTAACTAATTTCTAGGAGGACTAAAACTTCTGGAATGCTCTTCCTCCCTTCTCTTCCCGCAGCACAAGGGCTAATGTGTCATCATTTTGCTGCCTGATTTTGTGTGTTGGATCTGTTACTGTCAGTGCTGGACTTGGAAAAGCTTTGGAGCATGTCCTTAACCTAGTTCCTGTTTGTAGGGTCTCTTTGGGGTCACCCAGCCCTCGCAGCCCGGAGGCCTCTTTGGGACAGCGGCCAATACGAATGCCGGGACAGGATTTGGAACAGGAACGGGCCTTTTTGGACAGGCCAATACAGGATTTGTGGTTGGTGGTTCGGTATGTTTGTACCTTACTAATGAAAGAGAGAAAACCAACCCCAGTCCTGTCCCAGGGCAGTGACGTCCATGAAGGGAGTGTTAGCTTAGGGGTTAAGATGCCTGAGATGCAAGAACAGGGTGGTTTGATGTGAACTGAAGGATAAACATGTGCAATAGAGCCATTTTTTTAACGAGTGATGTGTGGAGTGATGAAAACAGCAGGAGGGACCGAGGCTCTCAGGGCCTGTGTGGCACCAAGGCTTCCTCAGCGCAGGATTGGAAATCCAGCTTGGCAGTTGTGGTGATGCCTGAACCAAAAGTGAACTTCATTCATGATGCTTAGTCATTTTGGTTCTGGTGGAGTGAAATCACAGAATCACTGGGGTTGGAAAAGACCCTTAAGCCCCTCGAGTTGGTTTTGGGAGGTGGTTTTGGGAGGTGCACGTGGCCTGTGATAACCCCCTGGCTCATGGGAGACTGTGTGGGCTCAGTGGTGCTTGGCCTTAGTTCTGCTTCCTTGCCTGCAGCCAAACACCTGCAATATCAACTCCTGCAATATCAGCCTGCCAGGTTTCTAAATTCCTGTCCTTTTCCCTTCAGACCCTGTTTGGGAACAAGCCTGCCGGATTTGGAGCCACGACGACCAGCGCACCATCGTTCGGAACCACCACGGGCGGGGGGCTCTTCGGTAACAAACCCCCCCTGCAGACCCTGCCACTGGGGGGACAGGGAAAAGCAGGGGGGTTTCAGGCATTTCAGACTGTCCTGCTGATACCACACCCCTGCCTGTGGGCAGCACGTGCTCAGGGACTGAGAGTGTTAAAGGTGCAGGGAAATGGGGTGGGTGCTGGTTTGTACCTTGGCTCTTGTGGAACTCCCTGAGGCAGAAGGTAGATGGTTCAGTACTGCAGTTTGTTGAGTCCCTGAGAGAAGGTGCAGTCTGTGGTGGCCAGGAGGGACAGTGAGATCCTGAGATGCATCAGGAAGAGTGTTGGAACATGGTACCATGTTAGATTTGTGGTGCCCATTGCAGCAGTTTGAACTGGGTCCTTGAGCTGTGCTTGTGCAGGTCAGAGCTCCCACCTGCTCTGTGGTGAGAGTCACAAAAAGGGTGTGTGGTATGAACAGTGTCAAGTGGGGTTTGTTCCTTCCAGGCAGTTGAAGAAAATACAGTTTACTCTGTTGCCCTATCACGTCAGCTCTGGCTTTCAGTAAAACCTTGAAGTTTGTAACAAACTGAAAAGCTTGAGAAGGCAAACCAGCGTTTTTCTGTGCCATTTTTAGTGTTATATTCATAACTTTAATATGTTTATTGCCACTGAAATCCCTCTTTGCTGCTTGTCAGTTTAACTGCTGCTGGAAAGAGTGTGAGATTTGACCTTGACTGTGGCAGGGCTCTTTGCTTTTTTAATTTAAATGCTTCTTTTTAGTTTCGCTTCTAATCAGCTGCTCATTCTGTTCTTGAAGGTTTTGGTGCCAACACTGCTGGAAATAGTTTGTTTGGAAATAAGCCTGCAACTGGGACTCTGGGAACTGGGCTTGGAACAGGGTTTGGAACAGGTAAGAGTTTCTCACCTCTTACCAGCCTAAGCCCAGTCATCAGACTGCAGTGCTGATCCAGCCTGGGGACTGCCTGTAACTGAGGTAGGAAAGGCTGTGAAGGCTTCAAGCCAGGGATTCCAGCCTCAGAGCTTGTTAACTTGGTCGTGGCCAAGTTGCTAATGACCTGTTAGAAACTGGGCAGCACTGGTGGAACTGGGGAGGGCCTCTGTTCAGAAGCTCTGCTGTGATCACGGGAGTGTAGCACCCGTGGACACGGGGAGTGTCTCCTGCAGTTAGTGAGGAGCTGATCCTTTGCTGTGCTTGGGAGTTTGCCCCAGTGCTGCAGTCAGTGACAGTCACCTCTCCTGTCGCAGCTCTGGGGGCAGGACAGACGTCCCTGTTTGGAAACACCCAGCCCAAGCTGGGGGGAACGCTGGGAACGGGAGCGTTTGGAGCGCCGGGATTCAACACCTCCACAGCCACCCTGGGCTTTGGGGCCCCTCAGCCTGCTATAGGTGAGTGTCCCTGAACCCAGGCACAGAAGCACACCTCCCCCAAAGGCTTTGGAGTGACAGAACGTCTCAGTAGCAGTGCAGACTGTGTTAATGACCTTTTCATTTTTTATTTTGCTAATTATATGTATATTTTTAAGTAATTCCATGTTGCTTAAGCTTCGTTTTCAAGATTACTGACATCTCCTATCATTGGATTTGGGCAGCAAGACTAGATGCTTGCAAAAAAATAGGGAAATGCAGCATTGGCTTCTTCAGTAATTCCAGGTAGGAGGGACCTAGAGGGACTTTATTGGACCACTGGGAGCATAAATAAGGTCCAGTTGTCTCCAGCTCTCCTCTTGACTTGTTGCAGACCCTGACAGTAAGCTGTTTTTCCTGAGAGTGGTTTTGCCATTTTTTGGGGATGCACAGATTCACTCTGGGTTTTTTGGAATTAGAATTAAGCTGCTCTTGGTGCCTTGAACACTTCACAGTGTGAGAACTTAGAGCATTTTAATGGCAGCTAAAATTAGATACTAGAAGATGGAGAGACAAAGTTAAGAGTGCCCTGTAGAGAGGACCCTTCAGTTTGGTTGCTGTAGCAGGAGTGTAAAAATTCTGCATGAAATATTTCCCCTGGCCAGCCTTTCAGAAGCCAGCTGGACTAGTTGAGTATTTTGGCAGGCCAGACTCTTCCACTGCCGTGTAGCTGTCCATGCCCTCAGCTTTTCACCCCTGGGAGCTCAGGGAGCGTGGTTGCGCGCTCTGGAGGAGGAGGTGCCGTGGCAGAGGCTGTCCCTGCCTGCCCTGGCTCACGGCAGGGCTGGTAAAGCTGCGGTGCTGTTGTCTTGCAGCCCTGACAGACCCCAACGCCGCGGCCGCCCAGCAGGCTCTGCTGCAGCAGCACCTCACCAGCCTCACCTACTCCCCCTTCGGAGACTCCCCGCTCTTCAGAAACCCCATGTCCGACCCGAAGAAGAAGGAGGAGGTAAGAACACAGCACACTGAACTCATCTGTGGGGGAGAGCTGAAATTACTTCGGTTGGTGTTCACTGTCTTCACTTGAAAGCACAGGGAGCAGTGAAATAAGTTGCTCTCTGTGTTCTCCCACTGATGCAGTGGCTTTTGATCGTCCAGGACACAAAGGGCTTTATCTTATTCCAGTGGAAGGTTCCCTGCCAAGGGCAGTGGGTTGGAGCTGGATGATCTTTTGGTCCCTTCCAACCCAAACCATTCCATGATTTCCTGCTTTTGCCTGCAGCAGAGCCTGGCCTTTGGAGTTCTTGTGCTCACTGCTGCTGGTTGGGAATAAAGATGGGTAATGCCTGGAATAATTCTAGAGCTGTGCTTGAGCTTTGCTTAGGACATCTCTGAGAGTCTCTGACAAACCTTTCCCTGCTGACTTGTTTAGAATACAACGAACCAAACACTTTTCAGGCTTTTGAAGTGTTAGGGGAGGTTATAAGTGGCTGCTTCCCTGGGGCAAATGCCCAGGGGCTGGAGATGAGTCCTGCCTGGCAGCTGGAGCCCAGCACAGGACCTGGGGGCACATGGATCCAGGCTGATGGGTGGGGCTGTTCCTGGAGGCCTCCTACCTGAGTTTGTTTATTGCTTCCCCTGTGACTTCTCATTCCCTTTGTGTTTCCAGGCCCTGGCCTGGAGCACCTGGAGCCGTCCCCAGACCTTCACAGCACATGCTCTGGCGATTCCAACTCTCCCTGTTTCTGTTTCAGAGACTGAAGCCAACCAACCCAGCAGCCCAGAAAGCCCTGACAACACCCACCCACTACAAGCTGACCCCCCGGCCCGCGACCAGAGTGCGGCCCAAGTCCCTGCAGTCGTTGGGATCCGCCAAGTCCCAGCTCTTCGACGGGCTGGACGACGACGAGCCCTGCCTGACCAACGGGACCTTCGTGCCAAAGTCAGTGTCTCAGGCGTGGCTGGGAATCTTCCCATCAGGCCAAGTAAACTCCTGTGGAGTTTCCTGAATCCCATCATTTTGTGCCCTGGTTCAAATAAGAGCAGCAATGGCAGGTTTAATGTAAGACTTGAATAGAACAGAGCAGAGGAGGTGGAAAAGTTCAGCTTAAACAGTTAAGGCCCACTAAGCTGTGAAATGAGGTCAGCCCACGATGGGAGCAAAGCTCCTATAAAATCGAGTAGGAATTTGTACCAGGAAAGCTTGCAGGGGGTAATGCTCCCTCTTGCTGAACGAGGAGTGTCACCAGGTTTGCTGTGCCCTCAGCACGGAGGCGCATTTCTGGTGTGTTTATCCCAGCCCTGCTTCTGTTTCAGACCCACGCGTGTTTCTGTGAGGAATAAATCGTGGATCTGCCCAAGTGAGGCTTTTGGGTTCAGTCTTCTGTGGTCAGTGACAATCAAAGAAAAAAGGGGGTTGGAAAGCTTTGGAGTTTAGTAAAACCAAAGAGCACAAAGTGAAGTGACCCTGCAGTAAAGTGAACCTGCAGCCATGGGCCAGACCTTCTGTGCCTCTGGAAAAACTGATTTGGAAGACAGGGAACCCAGTGGTTTGCTGAGCTTGGGCTTTGAGGCTTCCTCTGACTTGTGCATTTTACACCTACCCATAAACCAAAGCCTTGAATGGAATTCCAAAAAGAGTTTTGATATCTCCTACGGGAGACTTGATATGTCCGAGTGTGGGAACAGGTCCTCGAGCTGGTTTTGGTCTGTCTGAATTAGGCATGAAATATGTATTTAAGCAGTGGATAGATCTAAATGCCTGTGTATTGGTGTGTTTTGTTTTCAGGAGGAGCATCAAGAAGCTGGTTCTGAAGAACATCACCAGAAGCAACCTGTTCTCTCCCGTGAGCCGTGAGAACGAGGACCTGGCGTCCCCGTCCGAGTACCCGGAGAACGGGGACAGGTGAGTGGGTCACCTGTGGGGTTTGTCCTCAGGAGGAGTCAGGCTGGTTCTGCCTCTCTGTTGCTGCTGTAGAACAGGGAGTTCTTTCCAGGGGAGTCACCTTAGCTGGTTGCTGGAAGCAATTGACCTGTTGGGACATTCATTTCCTCCTGAATTAACTATGTGCTCTTGCTGTGTGGCACTGCCAGGTCATCCTACCTAAAATCAGGGTCAGAGGAGCAACTTGTTTTTCTGGATGGATCTCTCTTCATTCCCTGTAGTGAACAACCAGGACATTCCTCAAGGGAAGTGCTAAACCTGGCCCTGAGGGGAGAAGAGCCTTTTGTGGTTAGCCCTCAGTGACGTGGGAATTGCAGGGAAGCTCCACTAATCCTGGTGTCTCATATTTCTATTTTCTGCACATGTGTTTTGTAAAGATTAAAGAAAAGAGCTCCCCAAAAGCCAGAATTCCAACCTCCTCTAAAAACCTGTGGCCATAGTTCAGCTGAACTCTGGTTTTCCTTTGTGCTCTTTTAATCAAGAGGCTGGAAAAAAAACCTCCTGAGCAGCATGCTAATTTTATTGAAAGCTTCTAGAAGTAGGAATTGATGTGGGAGTGGGGTCACGCTGGCCCTGCCCTGGGCAGTTCCTCGGGGGCAGAAGGCAGAGGGATGGGGAATAATCACTGATTGTGCAGGTCGGGTCATCCTGCTGGCTTTTGTATGGCAGGAGTTTAATCGTAGGATATCCTGAGTTGGAAGGAATCCCAAGGATCATCCAAGTGCAGCTCCTGGCCCTGCACGGGAATGTCGGCACAGGCCCCTCAGGACTAACCATTTCCACATTCCCCTTCTCTCCCCAGGTTCTTCCTGTCGGTGCCCCCCGAGGAGAACCACCGTCCGGACGGGGAGCGCGAGGAGGAGGAGGCGCACGAGGTGACGCGGTTCTACACCAACCCCATCGCCAGGCCGGTGCCGCAGAGCCCCGAGGGCGGCGGGCGCAGGGCCCAGCCCGGCGTGGAGGACACGCTGGTGGCGCTGAACATGCGGGCGGCGCTGCGCAACGGGCTGGAGGGCGGCAGCGAGGACGCCTCCTTCCAGGAGGATTCGCTGCAGGACGAGCGGGACGAGGAGCCCGAGGCGCCGCATCACCTGCACCCCGCAGGTGGGCGCTCTGTTCTCTGCTCTGACACCCTCGGCTGCTTCTGTTTTCCCTCCCCTTTCCTCCACAGCACAGACCTTGCTCTCCGCTCTCCTGCCTAGTGCAGAAATTCAGCCTGCCAAGTCAGCAAGCGTTTAAATTCTTGCTTGTTCATCCTTTCAAGGAATACAGGGCGTGTAATGACAGTGGCAGGTGATGTGCTCAAAAGCGATGTCTTCAGACATTTTGTAGGTGCCAAAAGCTTTTGGGAAATTTAAAGGTCGTTTTACAAATTAGTAGAAGAACAATTGGAGCCTGTTAAATGTAAAAGAAGCTGCAGCTTGGTCAGCAGGTGCTCAAGCCCCCAGGCTGTTAAAGCTGCACTTGCACCTTTCTCCCTGCACACCTTTTCCCTGTTCTTTGTGCTCCTGCTCTCTGGTGGAGTGGCTGGGAGGTGGCTGGGCTGGGAGAACCTGCCAAAGCACTTGGCTTAAATGTGCTCTGAAGGCTTGGAATGAAGGTGCTGTAGTGCCTGTTGGCTTTTGGTGCACGGACTGTCAGTTCCTCTGAGGTTTCCAGCTGTTCAGGCTGGCAAAAGAAACGGGATGAGGCTCTGGGAATGTTGGTAACTTGCTGCCAGCCCTGTTCTCAGGGAATGTTCTGTTGCAGGGATTGTTCTGACACGAGCTGGCTACTACACCATCCCCTCCATGGAGGAGCTGAGCAATTTCATCAACGACAAGAACGAATGTATCGTGACAGACTTCACCATAGGCCGCAGAGGTGAGACCCCCAGCCTGCCCAGGGGCTCCTCCTTCATCCAGGGAGCCCTAAAGCTGCAGAACCCGAGTGCCAAACCCTCAGTCTGGTTGTACCCAGGGCCTTGCATTGGGAGCAGTTTGCATGAAAGTGTTGTGGGGTTTTAGGGGAGAATAAGTCACAGAATCACAGACTGGTTTGGGCTGGGGTGGACCTTAAAGCTCATCTCATTCTATGGGCAGAGACACCTTCCACCAGCCCAGGGTGCTCCAAGCCCCGTCCAACCTGGCCTGGGACACTCCCAGGGATCCAGGGGCAGCCACAGCTTCTCTGGGCAACCTGGGCCAGGGCCTGCCCACCCTCCCAGCCGGGAATTCCTTCCCAATCTCCCATCTAACCCTGCCCTCTGGCAGTGGGAAGCCATTTCTCCTTGTCCTGTCCCTCTGACCCTTGTCCAGAGTCTCTCTCCATCTCTCTTGGAGCCCCTCTAGATCCTGGCAGAAGTTTTAAGGTCTCCCTGGAGCCTTCTCTTCTCCAGGCTGGACACCTCTTGCTCTTACACACTGAAGTAATGGTGTCAAAGTGGATAATGCTCCTTCAGGATTTCCTCACTGGGAAGGAATTGTCACTTGGACTTGGCCCTGGAGACAGGGCAGGGCTGGGTGAAGACAGGGACAGCACAGCAGGAATGGGGGTTCTCTGGCACATATTCTTCACAGACAAATTGTGATGTTTTGGTTTGTTTTCCAGGTTATGGGTCAATTTTCTTTGAAGGAGAAGTAAACCTAACAAACCTAAATCTGGATGAGATCGTTCATATCCGGAGAAAAGAAGTCATTGTTTACCCTGATGATGAAAGAAAACCACCCATCGGGGAAGGGCTAAATAGGTAAGTGTTAAATAAGGATGATTTTTAAAGTCCAGACAGGCTGTTGTGTTGGCAGGTGAGGACCAAGACATCTCAGCCCAAGCTGTGCATTCAGTCCTGTAGTGTTACAGCTGTGGGAGATTTGCACGTTTCTGAACCAGAAACTGGGTTTAAAAGTTGGTTTGAGCTCACCTGTCCCTCTGTGAGCTGTCCCACGCTCCCCTGTCCCGGTCCCAGCTCCCCTGTCCCGGTCCCAGCTCCCCTGTCCCGAGCAGCCTTCCCTCAGCCCCTGCCCTGACGTGCTGTGCCGTGTGCCAGGCGGGCCGAGGTGACCCTGGACGGGGTGTGGCCCACGGACAAGACGTCGCGGTGCCTGATCAAGAGCCCGGAGCGCCTGGCGGAGATGAACTACGAGGGCCGGCTGGAGGCCGTGTCGCGCAAGCAGGGAGCTCGCTTCAAGGAGTACCGCCCTGAGACCGGCTCCTGGGTGTTCAAGGTGAGGGGCACAGGGGGCCTCAGACCTGCCTACAGGTGGTTTTGGTCTACACAGAGGCCGAATTTGTTGCAGGTGTCACGGCTGTATGAGTTGGTACACCTGCATGGGGAGGGGACAGTTACACCTGCTTGTTGTCCAGGCCTTCCAGAAATGGGTACCTGAAGCCTCTGTTCCAAGCTGTGACACATTTGTCCTTCTCCTTAACACAGGTAGCACACTTCTCCAAATACGGCTTGCAGGATTCTGATGAGGAAGAGGAAGACCATCCTTCCAGGGTGGACACGAAGAAGATAAAGACCACCCCTGTGCCACCCCCAGGGCACCTGCCACCCCAGCAGATGGCCCTGAACGGGAAACCAGCACCCCCCGCTCAGGTAGAGGGAGGACATGACTAAAGGGGGGTGGAAACGTGGAATGTGGAGAGGAGCTGGTGCCTGGGAAGGGGCGGTTGGAGTAACCTGGAAGCCAGAGAGTGAAACCTTAGGCAAACTCTTCTGAACTCTGGCTGAGTGTTTGCATGTTGTTTTTCATGGAGATACTTGACGTTTCACACTGAATGGGTGTGGGGAGGCTTTCAACCCTTGTTTCTTGTTCAGATTCTAGCATTTGGCAAAGTTTGGCAAAGTTTGGCAGCTTTGCAGAACTTCTGGAAGAACCCTTGTTTTTGTGGCTGCTTCCTGCCTGGAGAGTGATGCTCTGCACTCAGTTGCTCCTACCATCGTTAGCGTGCAAGACTCTCCTGCTTACTTGAAGAACGCGCTCCATTTTTATTAAAACACCTGCTTTCTTTAAGGCTGGTTATATGCTGGATTTGTAAACGTCTTTGTGTTGGATGTGAGTGCTCCTAAAGCTTTGCAAAACATCCTCGGTGCTGGGCCCGTCTGGGCCAGCACAGGGCAGGCAGAGTTTGGTCCAGAGCTGGGAATGTGAGCCCAGCTGGGCCCGGGTGGCCCCTGGGCTGGCACAGCCACGGTGTGGGCACAGCCCAGGGCAGGGACTGTCCCCTGTGCTGGCACTGCTGAGGGACCTCCAGGGCTGTGTCCAGGGC
>JAWWES010000001.1:114809419-114823100 GCA_035583135.1 Lophotriccus pileatus
TCCCTGCCTCTTGTGGCTCTGTTTGCACCTCCAGGGCTGCTCCATCCCTGGAAGTGTCCAAGGCCAGGTTGGACGGGGCTTGGAGCAACCTGGGATGGTGGAAGGTGTCCCTGCTCGCGGCAGGGTTGGATTAGATGAGCTATAAAGGTCCCTCCAACCTAAACCACTCTCTAATTCTATGATTCTCTAATTCTCGGATTCTCTAATTCTGTGATTCTCTAATTCCATGATTCTCTAATTCCGTGATTCTCTAATTCCATGATTCTGTAATTCTATGATTCTACGACTCCAGGAAATGTTTCCCACCAGGAGTTGGCCATTCTTCAGCCAAAAAAAATCTGCATAGGAAATACAGGGGGCCCAGAGTTTTGGGTGGGGAGGTTGGTTTGACCTCCTGCTTCTTCACAAGCATTGACAGGGACTTTCTCTTCCTTTCTCCTGGATGAACTTCTGTTGGTTTAATCCATATATACCCCCAGGCGGGAATTATCCAAGGGTGTTTTCATCCCATCAGGGCCTTGAGCTTCCCACAGGTTTTCTGGGAGCGTGAGATCCATAAGGAAGGCAGGTCTGTGGCTCTGGAACCAGCTAATCCACTGTGGATCCAGCTCTTGGCTGGGTTTGCTTGAGCTGAGCCCATCACCTGGAATTCTCTGCTGCCTTGTCCCTCTGAGGTCTGTGAGTGCCTTGAGCTTAAAAAAAGATCCCTGAAAATAATTTCATCCCACTCCTTCCTCTGCAAAAAAAACGTGCCTTTGGATCCTCTGGAGCGACTTTGTCTTTTGGGGGAAAATATCTGCCTTCTGCTTGGTTTTTGTTCTGAGGGTTAAAAATAAGGGTTTATTAGATAAAATAGGGGGGGTTATTATTATAGGATTAAAAATAGCCCTTCCAGGCATTGCCGGGGGGAGATAAATTTGGGAATATCCCTTTGATTGACTTCAGGCCAGAACTGGGCTGTGCCCAGAGTGGGTTTCCCAAGGACCACCTGGAATGGAAACGTCCTCCTGGGAATCCCGGCCTTTAGGAAAGGTCCTCCTGGGAATCCTGGCCTTCAGGAAGGGCAACTAAAGCTGTTTGAGCAATTCCCAAGCAGCAACTTGGCGGGGTTTCAGCTTTAAACCGGAGACAATCAGGGGAAGTTGTTTCGGCCTCGATTATTTCCCTCCGACGGCAGAAAAAGGATCTGTGGAAAACCGGGACATTTCCTTTCCAAGTGTGTTGAAATCGTGTCCAAAGGGAATCCCAGAGTTGGCTCCACAGCTCTTATTCCTGCTCATCTGAGCCCTGTGCCAGCTGATATCCACCTCTGTCCATCCTTTTCCCAAGCCTTGGCTCTGGAAACTGTAGTAGGAATTCCAAGGATTGTCAGCAGTATTTTTTCCTCTGTTTATTTGCATCCAGTCCCAACCATCCAAGTCACAGGAGTTCTGTTTTTAGGAAAAAAAAAACAACAGGAAAAGAGAACAGCTATGGAAGGGACTCCTTGTGCTCCCAGGTTAGAACTTCCAGAAGAAAAAATGGCATGAAGAAACAAGTGGGAGACACTGAGTTTAACAGAGGAATGTCTCTATTCCAGCGGGATTTTTTCCATTTGGGATGATATTGCTGGGTTTGAACTTCAGCTCGTGCTCCTGCTCTCAGGTCCCCAGGCTGCTCCTTGACCTCCATCACTTGTGGTGGCAGTGGAAGGGGTTGTTCTTGGAGGAACAGGAATTCAGATTCCCAGATGGACACAAGGCCTCCCTGCTGGTCCCTCCACAAAGCAAGGAGCAAAATTCCTCTGAATCTCAGAAAATCCTAGTTGGAAAGGGCTGGTTTGTTCCTCTCCCTGCCCGTGCAGAGCTGACATTTAGACTGGGAAGATGCACAGACCACCTTTTCCAGCAGTTTTCCAAGACACAGAAAACCTCCAGTGCAAACTATAAACACATGTGACACAGAGGGGTTATTCCAGGTTATTCCTTCACATCCTGTGTGTTCCCTGGATTTGGACACACAAACCCAACCAGCACAAGGACAGATTGGATGGGACTTGAGCAACCTGGGCTAGTGGAAGGTGTCCCTGCCCAGGGCAGGGGGTGGAATGAGATGATTTTAAGGTCCCTTCCAACTAAAACCACCCTAGAATTCCACAATTCTATGATATTATTAACAGATTATGGGATGAAATTTCCCACCAGAGCCTGAACAGTATCTTCCAAAATATCAGGGTGTTTTCACCCCATCAGGGCTTTGAGCTTCCCATAGGTTTTCTGGGAGAGTGAGATCCATAAGGGAGGCAGGTCTGTGACTCTGGAACCAGCTAATCTTGTCCCTCTGAGGTCTGTGACCTGCTCACACATGTGTGGACAGCGGCCAAGTGGCTCCAAAAAACCCCTGGGATGTGGATTTGGACACCATTCCCCCAGGCTTGCAAACCAGAGCTGTGTGTCCCACGAGATGGGATGGAAAATGGAATTCAGCATCTTCTTCCCTGCAGAACTTGTATCCACGTTGCTTCCCAGGGCCGCGGTACCCACACCGTGTTTTGGAAGAGCTTTTTGGCCCATCCAACGTCTCTGCTTCCCAAAGTGTCCGTGTGGGAGTTGTTATTGGGATTGACAGCAAGGACAGAGGCTTTGGGAGGGCTCCAGGGGGGTCTCAGTCCTCCAAGGTGTCCAGTGTCACATTATTTGTGTTTTCCTTCCTGCACGGACGAGGAAAGCTCGTTTTGGCTCCATTTAGGAAATTCATCTAAAGCTTAAAGGGAAGGAACAACCCAACTGAGTCCCACAGCAAAGCTTTGTCCTCTTCCACCCGTGGCCACTTCCCCTGGCACATTTCCAAAGGGAAGGGACAGGAGAAAGGAGAAAGGAGAAAGGAGAAAGGAGAAAGGAGAAAAGGGAGGTTTGGGAAGGAAGGGAAAGGGAAAGGGAAAGGGAAAGGGAAAGGGAAAGGGAAAGGGAAAGGGAAAGGGAAAGGGAAAGGGAAAGGGAAAGGAAGGACAAAGCCCAGCACACTCGGAACCAAAGCACACACAGCAAACAATGTTTGGTTTTGTCTCACCAACCAAAACCACTCCAGAATTCCTCTGCTGGTGTTTTTTGACTCTTTGGAAAAAACTGAAGTGCTCCTGGCAGAGCAGGATGTGATGCCAAAGGGAGGAAGGGCTGGGACAAGGCCAGGGAGATGGGAACAGCAAATCCCCTGCTGAGAGATGCTGCTTAACTGGGAGCATGTGCTGGGGCTGGGCTTTGATCCTGGCTTAGCAGGGAAGGGCCTGGGATATCCCAAGGCCAGGAATGTTCTCCTGCCTCAGCTCCTGCCCTGTGCCGTGGCCAAGGTGGTTTGGACACAGCTTGGAAGAACTCCTGAGCCTGGAAACAGGGATGCAGGTGGCAGAGCCATGGATTTAGGGTGATTTAGGGTTCATCCCCAGCAGGGATCAACCAAACCCAGGCTGATCTCCCCAAAAACCAGAGGCAGCCCAGCAGGAGCAGAGGCTGCTTTGTGCCTGGGGGTAAAGGAGAGGCGTTTTCCAGCTCTGCCATAGCTTTTCAACAGCCTCAAATGATTATTATTATTTTCTTTCAGCGGGAATGCAAAGATGTCAGGCTTCCTGCGTGGCTTCATTAACCACCCAGCACATCACTCAGAGCCTCCCCGTTCTTGGCATCCCCGGCCTGGGCTCTTTGAGGGCTCTGAATTCCTCCAACTCCTCGTCTGCTGACGACAAACAGGTTCGGGAGAGGATTAAAAAATAAATATCCCAAAGGTGTTTTTCTTCCTAAATGACAAGGAAAAGCCCTGCCAGGGTCACTGCAGCTCCCACCCAGAGTCGCTCAGGGCTGTGTCGTGGTGCTGCAGGGCAGAGATGAGGGCCCGTCCCGGGGTTCGATGGATTTGAGTTGAAAAGCGGGGCAATGCCTCATCCCCTCGGTGTGTGGGAAGGAGAAATTCCTCAATTCCCTGTTTTGGTTTTTTTTTCCCCTCTGGATTGAGCTGGAGGGGGAGCAAGAGCAGCTCTGCAGGGTCATTATTAAAGCTGATCAAACCGAAACCAAAATAAATCGACCAACAACAGCAAAATCGTTCTGTTACATAAAGGCCTTGCTTTGGCTGTTTATTTTCAGAAGTGCCTTGGGCTCTTTCTTGGAGCATCTCTGAGTACAGGCCATTCCATTTCCTAGGAATCTGACCCATCTTTCCCCCTCAAACATTGTCAGATTGGGAATGTCTACAGTCAGAGGCCACCACAAGCCTCACTCATATTTGTTGTACCATTTTGGGGCTGTCCCTGCATCTCCATGGATTTTCCCTTCCCAAATCCATCTTGATCCCTTTCAGGCTGGCTTTGCTTCTCCCACTGTCTTATAAAAAAGATCCTTCTCCTCTCAGCCACAGAAGAATTCCCTCAAACCCTTCAAAATATGTGACAACCCAATATAATTCCTAGAAAAGGGAAGCGTGGAGAGCTGGTTTCTGCATCTCCTTTGAGCTTGGTGGCCTCAGCTGAGAGATTGGTGAATATTCCAAGGAAAAAACAACACAGTTGAAAAGACAACTTTGAGGAAGGGAAGGTCATGGCCAGCCAGCCCTGATCCTGCTGTCAAAAAAAATTTGTTAAGGATTTGTCATGGAATGACTCAAGAGGGGATCGAAACCATTGCCTGGGATGTGGACGGGGAAGGTTGGAGCGACTGCTGTGCAGGGAGAGGCAGGTTTAGGGATAGTTTAGCAGCACTGTGTCTAAAATGCCTGAGCCTTGCCCTTCAGCTGCACAAAAAATGGCATTTCATGCTCCCAAGTCTTTATTTCCAGGAAGGATGGGTGCTCCCAATATGACTGGCAGGAGAAATGAAGGAATTCTGAGGGTCTGGTTTGTTCCTCACAGAGCCCTGAAAGTGGAGAAAGCTCGAGCCAAGCAGAAGCCAGAGCTGTGGGAGGAGCACAGGAGGGGTTTTAGGGCTCCTCTCCAGTGCCACTGGAGCTTGGGTTGGAATTTTTCACCCTTCAACACACCCTGAGCTCTTTAATCACCATCTTTGCCTTTTCCCAACCACAAAAAACTCCCTGATTTCCACAAGGATTAGCTCTGTGCTTCTCCTGCTCCCCTCCCCAACCCCCCCCCAACGACCTGCATGTCAATGCTCAGCATAAAACTGGGCAAAACCCTGAGTTTTCCTTAAAAACACACCTTTCCTTCCCACCAAAGCCCCCAGACCTGATAAAAACCCCCCAGGTGTGCTTTTAGGACCGAGCTCCAAGTCTGGAGGCCTTGCAAAACCCGAGTGCTGCGAGGGCGAACCGAGCTGGAACGACGGTCAGAGCTGTTCCCAGGATGGAATTTCTCCTTTGTGGGAAGTTTGGGTTGGCCAGGGGAACAAAGGAGGTGAAAACAGGGATTTTAAGCTCGGGGATTGAATCTGAAAACCCGCTTTAAGCTGGTGGTTAACGGGGAGGGGATTGGGGGAGATCCCTCGTATTCCACACTTTTCTAAGCGCCTGGGAAAGCATCTCCTCCTCAGTTTAAAATAGGAATGAACTCCTCACCCTCCTTCAAGGGCAGGGAAATGCCGCTCCCAAGGTTATCCCCCGGGGGCCTGTCAGGGAGAGTTTAAGGCAGGTTTTCTCAGCCATCCCGAGCTTGGAAATTAATGAAGTCGGAAAGGAAAAGGAGCATCCCTGCACTCCAGAAAAAGGGAAAACCTCCCGATGCAGCTCCCTCTGCGCTGGAGACGGGGAAGCAGCATTCCCTGGCATTTTTAACCCTGGAGGGGGAATCAGAATTCCCTGGCATTTTAACCCTGGGGGGGAAATCAGAATTCCCTGTGACTTCCAGCCTTGGTGGGAATGAGCATTCCCTGGGATTTTTAACCTTGGGAGGGGAGTCAGCATTCCCTCTGGGTTGGAATCAGCATTCCCTGGGATTTCTAACCATGGGGAGAATCAGCATTCCCTGGGATTTTCCAGCTTTGGTGAGAATCAGCATTCCCTGGGATTTCTACCCTTGGAGGGAATCAGCATTCCTTGGGATTTCTACCCTTGGAGGGAATCAGAATTCCTTGGGATTTCTACCCATGGAGGGAATCAGATTCCCTGGGATTTCTAACCTTGGGATGGCTGAAGGGCTCTCTTGGTTCCTCCTTTGAGGCTCTGGATCCAGTGTCTCCACGAGCACATCCCTGACAGTTTTCCCTGGATCTCTCCCAGTCTGGGATCTTGTTTTCCAGGTCGTTTCCTTGTCCATTTGTTCCCATGGGAACAGCACCTCCTAAAATCCAAAATCAAGCAGCTCAAATCCCGTCCTGTATTTTACATATTCCCAGCGTATTCCCTTTATTTCCACTCCCATTTTCCCTCTTTTTCCCTTGCAAGGTGTAACCTCAGGGCCCAGAGAGTGATCCTGAAAACTTTCCTCCTGGATCCAGGGCTGTTGTGATGTGGCCATTCCAAAAATCCTGTGATATTTCCCCTTCTAACTTCATTTTTTATTCCAAATCCAACCCCAAATCCAGGCTTTCCATAACATTTTCCGCATTTAAAATCTTTCCAGGAGGTTTTTACCCCCTGCCCCACCCAGAGTTTGTTGTGTTGAACAGACCCCTGTTTATTTTAAATATTTATTTATTTATAAGTCATTTTTATACTGCTTCAAGTAATATTATTACAAAAATAGGTTTAATTAAATATATATTTAATTTAATAATTCACACTTGTCTATTAATTTTTAATACCTATTTTCAAGTAGTATTTTTATTAAAGTAATATTGTTACTTAAATATGCATTTAATTATCTATTTCATTAAATAGATATTTAATTTAAAAATGCACATCTGTGTATTAATTTTAAATACTTATTTTCAAGTAATATTTATAACTTAAAGTAACATTATTATTAAATATATCTTGAATTAAATATATACTTAAATTAAAAAATACACCTGTGTATTAACTTAAATATTTAATTATTTTAAGCATTATTTATATTACTGAAAGTAATATTATTACTTAAATATATATCTAATTAAATATATAATTCATTAAAAATGACACAGCTTGGTATGAATTTTAAATATTTATTTCTTTTTAGGTAATTGTTATAGTACTTAAAGTAATATGATTACTTAAATAAATATTTAATTAAATATATGTTTAATTTAAAATACACACAGGTATATTAATTAAAAATATTTATTCATCTTTAAGTAATATTTTTATAGTACTGAAAGTCATATTAGTCCTTAAATAAACATGTAATTAAATGTATTTAATTATTAATAAATATAATTAATTTATAATGAATAAATACAAATAAAATCAATAAAATATGTATTTATATTGAATTTAATACACACCAGCATATTAGTTTTAGATATTTATTTATAAGTGATTTTTATGTTACTTAAAGTATTATTATTACTTAAATACACATTCATTGATAGATGTAATTTAAAAATGTACACATTTATTTATTTATTTATTTTAAATATTTTTTTTATCTTTAAGTAATTTTTATGTTCCTGAAACTAATATTATTGCTTAAATAAATACTTAATTAAATATATATGTTGAATTAAAAATACCCACCTGTATATTAGTTTTAAATATTTATTTATTTATAAGTAATATTTATGTTACTGAAAGTAAAATCATTACTTCAATAGATATTCAATTGCCATCCTGGGATTGATTTAAATCCTAGAAATGTGATCCCAAGCAAACAGGATGATTTCCATTGTACAGGGGGGAAAAAAAAAAAAGGGAAGAAAAACACCCAAAAAAAGTCCAAAAGCCAAATTAAAGAGGATTGCAGTGATCCATAAATAAACATGGATGCAGCCACGCCCAAACTCTCCAATTCCCAGCTAAATTCCTAGCTCTTCATCCCCACATTTAGGAAGGATCTCTGCTGATTCATGTCCACAGAAGTTGTGGCTCAACACTTTTAAGTGCTCAGCGGTTCTTTTAGGAGATAATCGGGGCCTCCAAATGCTTTTCTTCCTCCTCTCCACCTTCCCCCCCTCCCGGGAATAAAAGATTCCCCTGCATAATAACTGGCTAAAATGGAAATTGCCCCCCCACCCTGTTTTTTCCCGAGGTTTTCAAGGCAGAGCAGCTGTGGCTCCGCTGGGAAGTTGGATTTTATTCAGCCATTCAGCCCCTGTGGTCGATAAAATAAAAAATGCAGGAGCCACAACAACAACAAAACCCATCCAAACTCAAAGGGCAGAGCAAGGGAGCATTGCTGGGAGTTAAAGTGCTCCTTTTAATCCAGGCTCCATCCTCCTTTTCAAGGGAATGCTGGTGTTGATGATGAGAGGGAGAGATGGGATACAGGAGTGAGGAGCTGGAGTGGTTTGGGGAGATAAGATTGAATTTTCAGAGGCTTTGTTGTTGCAGGAGGAGGGAGGTTTGAACTTGAGTGTCAATAAGGGGCTGGATCTGAGTGGCTGGACAGATCCAAGCAGGAAAAAAGAGCTCCTTCTGTGGGGGTTTTGGATGTTGGTTTGGTCTGAAAGCTTCCAGTCCTTGTTGGGAGGAGGTGGGAGCTCCTAATGACACAGTCCCTGCGTGTTTCAGGGCATCCAGAGGTCGTGGAGCACCTCTGTGTGGACATGTGGTGTCCTCTCACTGGGAGCTGTGACGTGTCCCTGCCCTGCAGATCCTCTCTGAGCTCCAACTTCCAGCTCGTGGAAGTCCCTGGGAATCTGCTAAGGATTAAAGGGGGAAAGCATCAGTTAAACATGTTCACAAATTCCAGCTGGGTTTGTCACTGGGGGCTGCTTTCCAATGATCCTTTCAGGATCAGAGCTTTCTCCTGGGTCTCAAAGACCTTCTCAGCAGGGACCATCTCTCTGTGATTTGGAAGGGTCTGGAGTGACTGATAAGGGGGAATGGGTTCCCACTGCCAGAGGGCAGGGAGAGATGGGATATTGGGAAGGAATTCCTGGCTGGGAGGGTGGGCAGGCCCTGGCCCAGGTTGCCCAGAGAAGCTGTGGCTGCCCCTGGATCCCTGGAAGTGTCCCAGGCCAGGTTGGATGGGCTTGGAGCACCCTAGGCTGGTGGAAGGTGTCCCTGCCCATGGCAGGGGTGGGATGGATGGGTTTAAGGTCTTTCCCAACCCAAACCAGGCTGGAACTCCATGAACTGCACATGAAAATTGTGGCACTGGATGGGCCACAAAAATCCACCCCAGACACAGCAGTTCTGCAGCCCATCCACGAGCTGCATGAAAACCCACTGCAAACCTCCCTGTCTCAGGAATCCTTCCAAGGTAACGACCTGAGAGCTGTGAGTGAAGAGGAGCTGGAAGTGGTGCCTCTGGAGCCAATCCCAGAGAGCAGAACCCAGCTCAGCAGGCTGAGGGTGCTCAGTCCAAGCATGGACAGAGAAACCTTCAGAGTGTTCAGGTCTGACATCCCAGAGCTGACAGATGGGGGGAGAACCTCTGGGTGTGAGTTCCACAGGCTGCACCTCTGCCCCTGCACTCTGGACTGATACAAAGGTTCCTCCTCACTGTGTCCAAAGCACTGAGGTGGCACAAGGGCAGGTCTGGGCTGTTTTCTGCCCCCCTGAGCTGGCTGTTCCCAGCCCAGCAGGGCAGGAACCCCCACACCCAGGAGCTCGTGGCCCACGCTGCCCTCAGGGTCACAGGGTCTGGTGGGGTCTCTGTTGGCTCTCCCCAGGTGTCCTCAGCAACTTTTCCTCCACTCCAGAGCCCACAGCCAAGGGGAAGGAAAAAATATAACTGTGATATTTAAAGATATAAAAATATAAATAGATAAAAATAAAGAATAGAAATAGTCATTTTTCACACCTGTGGGAGGTTGCCAATTTGGCTGAGCAGGAACTGAGCTTGGCACATACAGGAAAGGAGGGAATTGGGTTGTTTTGAAGCTTTTTTAACCCCCCCAGACCCAGAGCAGTGAGAGGAGGGACCACGGGAGGCCTTTGCAGTGCTGAGAGGTGAAGGGATAAACTGGGCAGTGAAATTCCCAATGGATTCATTCCCTTGGGGCAGTACCTGCTCAGGTGTGGGTTCTCCACAGCCCACAGTCCCTTCTATCACCCCAGAACACCTCCTGCCCTGCCCTTGGTGCTCCTCGTGCTGTTTCTCACTCTTTTGTTCGCTCCTCTCTCAGTCTGACATTTTCTCCCCTTTAAAAACATGTTTTCACAAGGGCACTACAATTCCCTATCCCTGGAAGTGTCCCAGGCCAGGCTGGATGTGCTTGGAGCACCCTGGGGTGGTGGAAGGTGTCCCTGCCCATGGCTGGGGTGGGATGGATGAGATTTAAGGTCCCTCCCAACTCAAACCTGTCTGTGACTCCCTGATTTTATGATGGGTTTTTCCTGGTCTGAGTGATCACCTGTGACTGGCCCTGGGCAGATCCAGGGCTCCCCCCTGGCTGCAGCCCCCCCTCTGCCAAAACCCGCCCCAAAACACCTCCCCACAAACATCTCTCGCTGCTGTTTGCAAATATGATTTTGCCGTGTGGGTAATGAGTTAATTTGTCCCTAATTCAGGACATGAAGCTCTTAATTGGGTTTGTGCTAGAACTTTCTGCTTCCACAAAGTGTTGTTGATCTGCTCCTTCCACAGAATTATTTTCTAAATGATAGGCAGTGATTAAATGGAAGAAGAAGCTGGCACAGTGGAACAGCTGGCTGTGGATGAGTGTTTGATGCTCCTGTGTGTCTGCTTGCCATTCAGGGGGGCTCTGGGGTGCACTGCCATGTCCTGGAATTTTGGGTGCTTGTTCTCAGAGTTTCCCAGGCAGGTGGGGTGGAACTGGGTGATCTCAAAGCCCCTTTGAACCCCAGACTTTTCTGAGATGATTGCACTCGATGATCTCAGAGGTATTTTCCAGCCTAAATGATTCTGTGATACTGTTATACTGTGATGATTAAAAGCCACTCTAAAATTCAGCCTTGGTCAGTGATTACAAATGTCCATCACTCTCTCAAATGGTTCAGAGAAGCTGTGGCTGCCCCTGGATCCCTGGGAGTGTCCCAGGCCAGATTGGACGGGGCTTGGAGCACCCTGGGCTGGTGGAAGGTGTCCCTGCCCATGGCAGGGGTGGCACTGGATGGGCTTTGAGGTCCCTCCCAACCCAAACCAGTCTGTGATTCTGTGATTTCATGAGGGGCCAGAGTCTGAGTCAAATCTCAAACAGTTTATGCTCCTCAGTCATGCAAAGGGTATGAATTTCCAGCTGGGCAGAGGCACACACAGCTTTTCCCTGGCTGGGTGACAAGGGCTGGGCTCTGCTGCCCTGACCAGCAGCTGAGCTGGAGCCTTTCACAGGCACTAAACGTGCCTGCATTGGCCCAGAAGTGTCCAATATTCCTGCCCCCCTCTCCTCTGGCTGGGTGTCTGGGCTGGAGCGTCCAGGGAAGGGAAGGGAGCTGGGCAGGGGCTGCCCAGGGAGGTTTGGAGTGCCCAGCCCTGGAGGTGTCCAAGGCAGGCCTGGCCGTGGCACTCAGTGCTCTGGGCTGGGGACAGGGTGGGGATGGGCACAGGGGGATCCGTGGGCTGGGAGGCTTTTCCAGCGCCAGAGAGTCTGGAATTTTGGGATTCAGTTTCTCAGTCTCGTCTGAGCCTCTGAATGTCTTCCTTTCCATTTAACCTCGTTGGCAGCTGCGCAGCACAAATGCATTTTCCTTCCATCAGGGAGGGTTTGGTTAATTGACCTGCCAGTTCAGCTGATAAAGCTCCCTCCTAAAACATCACACACTTTGCCAAACTGGAACAAAAGGGGAAGAAATCGATACAGAGTCACACATAATGGGGCTGCTTCTCATCTCCCAGGGAGATGTTCTCTCCCCTGCTCTGACCACGTTCTCTTCAGCACAAACATTGACTTTTCCCTGCCTCCATCTCCCTCCCTCTCCACCCTCCCTTCCCTCTCCTGCCCAGCTGCTTTAGCCCTGCAGGACCAGCACGGCCAAGGCTGCTCCAGCTTCTGCTCCATTCCCAGGATGACACTGAATGTCCCACTGAATGTATTCTCCTCCTTTTCTGCTGCTGTGCCCAGTCCTGCCACTGATCCTGGGGCTGGTCCACTCTGGCTTTTCCTTTGTTAATCATAGACTCATGGTGTGGGTTGAAAGGGACCTTCAAGCTCACCCAGTGCCACCCCTGCCCTGGGCAGGGACACCTTCCACCAGCCCAGGGTGCTCCTTTGATCCAACCTGGCCTGGGACACTTCCAGGGATCCAGGGGCAGCCACAGCTTCTCTGGGAAACCTGTGCCAGGGCCTGCCCACCCTCCCAGGGAAAGATTCCTTCCACATATCTATTTAGAAATTAAGAAATGATGTAATGTCTCCCTCCCATCTGACTGGTGGGCTGGTCCTGCACGGGGGGTTTTTGGCTCCTGGGGTCTCTCCTGTCCATCTGACTGTGTCCTGCTCCCCAAGGGCTGCTCTCCATGGCCATCCTGCTGTCCCACAGCTGATCCCCAGCCCTGTGTCCTGGGAAGCACCAGCCAAAGCCTTCCATGCCTGCACATCCCACCTCTGTGCCGTCCTCACCTCCTGCATCCCCCTCTCCAGCCAGGCAGATCCTCCTCCTGCTCTGCCAGAGAGACCCACAGCAGGGCTGGTCCCAGAGGAGAAATGTCCACTCTGTTCCTTCTGTTCCTCTCCAGACTGGTTGCCTGTGGGCAATATCCTTTCCTGGAGGGGATCCCTGATGTTCTTCACAGCCCAGGAGAGCCCTGGCCCCTCCCTGCAGCACAGCCCCGTTCCTCTGCACAGAGGGGTGGATTTTGGCCGTGCAGGTTCTCCCACCTCCCCTTCTGGGCTGTGAGAGGGCAGAGCTGGGGTGGCCATGTGCTGAGGCTGCCTTCCTGAAGCTGGGGGAGACAAGGCTTCTGGGGGCAGGTTTTCATCTGGGAGTTCAGTGCTAGGAGGGGTTTGGTCTCTGCAAAAATACAAACAGAGTTACCAGACCTGTGATTTTATTTACAATATCCCTGTTCAGTCCAGGACATTAAACTGTCAGTTCCCAGAGCTGTGTGACCATGTAAGACCCCTCAGCTTTCACTGTAGGATGGAGACAGGGACTGGTAGCCTAAACATTTAGGCTCTGGAAGGGGCTCTCAGGTCTCCCTGGATCCTTCTCCTCTCCGGGTGAACCCCCCCAGCTCTCCCAGCCTGGCTCCAGAGCAGAGGGGCTCCTTGGAGCATCCCTGTGGCCCCTGGGCTTGCTCCAGCTGCTCCATGTCCTCGTGCTGGAGGCCCCAGAGCTGGACACAGCATCCCATGTGTGCTCTGGTGGGAGCAGAGGCTGCAGAGGTGAGCCCAGGACACGCCTGGGTCACACAGCGTGCTTTGGTGCTCACATCAGCTCCCCATCCCTGCCCCAGACCCCGCTGCTCTCCAGCTGTGCCAGTCCCAGCGATTCAGCACCGTCCTTTAATCATTGACAGCCCCACGTGCCTTCCCAGCAGCCCTGTTTGCTTTGCTCTGTTTGACTTTCCACTGACGGTGCCCAGAGGCAATCATGGACAGGGCAATTTTTCTGCCAGTGCTCTCCAGCTGTCCAGCCTTGCCCTGACTGTGTTTCCCCAGCCCTGCCCTCTGCACTTCCCATCAGATGCCTCCCCTGTGCAGAAACAGGCTGGGTTGTCACCTTCACCACAGCAGGGTGAGCTCAGGAGCTCCAAGGATGCTCCCAGGGCTGGATCCTC
>JAWWES010000001.1:114851887-114863623 GCA_035583135.1 Lophotriccus pileatus
CTCTCCAGGAGGACACATTTGGGCTCTCCAGGAGGACACATTTGGGCTCTCCAGGAGGACACATTTGGGCTCTCCAGGAGGACACATTTGGGCTCTCCAGTAGGGCACATTTGGGCTCTCCAGGAGGACACATTTGGGCTCTCCAGGAGGACACATTTGGGCTCTCCAGGGGGACACATTTGGGCTCTCCAGGAGGACACATTTGGGCTCTCCTGAGCACACTGGGGCGATGCATCCAAGCCAGAGCAATGCCCTGGGCAGTTTTCCTCTTTTGTTTCCTGCAGAACCCCCAAGAAGCACCAGCCTTGCTGAAAGCAGGGGGGCTTTGGTGCTGATCCCAAGGCACCCAGAGCAATCTGCTGTTTTCCTGTTGTTTTCCACAGGGTTTGGACTGGGCTGGGCAGAGCTGGGGGCAGGTGAGGGGGTGGCTGGGTGGCCAGGCTGCAGCAGAGCTGCAGGGCTGCCCAAGCTGCTCTCCAGACACCAGCCCTTGCCTTCCTCCCAGCCCATCTCCTGCTAAAGTGTCTTCTGTACCAAAAATACGGCAGGAAAATCAATTCAAAGAGAGAAGATGCCGAGGCACCTTTCCAGCCTGACACTACCTCTTTCCCCTCTAGTTGTAGACCTCTTTTAATGGAATAGGGATGAATAATCTCAATTAGATTTGCCTACATTTGCCTGTTCTCCAGAAAGCCAGTGTGGGGTGGGAGCACAGTGACAAATCCAGCCCAGCCCAGCCCAGCCCATTGAGAAATGGGAGCAGGAGAAGCAGCACGGGGAGAGGACACCCCACAGGGTCTGGGTGCTGGGGGACAGAGATTCGGGGGTCATCCCCCAGTAATGGGGAGGGGAGTGAAGCCCTGGGCAGCACCAGTGGGGGCTGTTCCATCCTGCCACGCTCCCTCTCCCTGCTCCCAGGAAAGGAACACCAGGAGCTCCAGCCCAGCCCTGTCCCACTGGGCTGATCTTTAGGGTTTGACCTGAGAGGTCTGCTTGGCTCACAGGGTCATGGAATCATGGAGGAGTTTGGGATGGGAGGGATCCCAAAGCCCACCCAGTGCCACCCCTGCCATGGCAGGGACACCTTCCACCAGCCCACATTGCTCCAACCTGGCCTGGGGCACTCCCAGGGATCCAGGGGCAGCCACAGCTTCTCTGGGAAACCTGTGCCAGGGCCTGCCCACCCTCCCAGGGAAGGATTCCTTCCCAATATCCCATCTAACCCTCCCCTCTGGCAGTTTGAAGCCATTCCCCTTGTCCTGTCCCTCCATCCCTTGTCCAAAGTCCCTCTCCAGCTCTCTGGTCATTGCTACCCACACACACCTCACTTACTGGAGAACTACTTCTGCAAATAATTCAGTCATTCCTGCCTGAAGTCTATGAACAATCATATTCATACAAAACTATTAATATCTGTAATGAAACCTATGAACAATCAATAAGAACTGGGAGGTTCTGGTGCCCCTGTGCCTGCCCAGCCTCCCTGCAGGGAGAAAACCCCTTTGGGACTCACTGCAGTTTGTCTTCTCACCCTCTCAGTGTCTGCCCTGACACCAGGAACAAAAAGCCTCTTCCTTTGGGAGATGTGTGTGAGAAAAGCACTTTTATGGGTCCCAGAGGGTTTTTAACACCCTCCTGTGAGCCAAGGCAGAGAGTGGAGTGCCCAGAGACGTGGCTGAGGCAGGATTAGGCCACAGTGCAGAGATCCTGGGATAAAACAGCTTTGCCCAACGTTTCCCCTTAAAAAACAGGCAGGTCCCTTCAGTTCCCCCCCACTTCTGCTGCGTCACCTTCAGACGGTGCTTCCCGTGCCAAGAACGAGCTCAGCCCGAACGAGTCCTGCTCTGCAGGCACCCAAACCCCCCCAGCACCCCCTCTGCGAGAGCACTGATCGACCCTCACACCCAGAAAATGATGAAGTCTCTGCTCCTGGCAGGGCTGGACCCCCCCAAATTGCAGTATGGGTGAGAGAGAAGTGAATAAACAAAGTCTGGACAGGCCTTGATAGCAAAATGTTTATCTCAAAGCTGCCCCCACCCAGCTGGCTGCTGGGCTGGTGTGACTCAGCTGATTTCGGGTGGATTTGATGCCAGGGATGAGCCACGGTAGATTAAAGTCTTCCACTTGTTTATCCTCCTCCCCCAAAAACACGAATCCTCCCAATTCCCCTTGTCTGGGAGCGACATGCAGGTTTCACAGTGAAATTCTGAGTAGTTCCTCAGTGCAAACTGCCCAGGGTGTGACCTGGCAGGGCTGGATCAGCCCAACATCCCCAAAGCACAATTTCCAGCATGAATCCCACTCAAACCACCCAGCCCACGCGGGCCAAAGGCAGGGGGTGCTTTCCGAGCCCCCGCTCCCCCGACAGCCCAGCCCACCCGTGGGTGCCCCGTGCCCGTGTCCCCCCAGCCCCTCAGGACACTCAGACTCGGGGAGGCTTTAGGATGAGCTTTATTTGGCCGTTGGAAGCGGCTCCGGGGCGGCAGCGCTGCGGGACACGAGGCTGCCGGGCTGGCCTCGCTGCTCAGTGGTACTTGCGGGCCAGGGCGTGGGCCACCACACGCACCAGCTTCTGCCAGGCGGCCTGGCAGTCGGGGGTGAAGTCCTTGCCGAAGTGGGCGGCCAGGACGATGATCAGGATGTCACCCAGGAGCTGCAGGCACAAGAGCACGCTCAGGTCAGCAATGCACGAGCACTCACACAGCACCCAGGGAAGCCTCAGGAAATTTGTAGCCTTGAAAACCTCAAGTCCTTTTTAACATTCACCTTGAGCCTGGTCTCTGTTCTTATACCTCTAAAGGTTCGGGTTCTGATACTCTCTGGGAAGAGTAACCGAAAGTTCTCCAGAAATTTTGTTGATTAAGTTTGTCTCTCTCCCTTTTGGTTCTGTTTGGGAGGTTGTCCCAAGCAGAAGTCCCGGCTGAGCTCCCAGCATGGCAGGGAGCTGGCACTGGGCACCTCAGAGCACCGAGGTCCTGCTGACATGGGGGTATCTCTGCCAGCCCCAGGGACAAATATCAGGGTTAATTCCACACTGGGGGACTCTGAGCTGCCAAACACAGGAGCCAAAGCTCTCTCTCCCTCTAGATCCTCTTTTGCTTTTGGCATCCAGCTCTCCTCACTCACCTCTCCCTTCTCCCACAGGCCAAGCTTTACTCTTGCTCCTTCTCTTTCCCCTTGGCTCAAACCTCTCCCTGTTTAACAGCTGCTTTCTCTTTGCTCTCCCCGTTCCTTCCTGCACTGAAACCGCCTCCTCAACCCTTTCCTGTCCCCGTGCACCCTCCCCTGCACCCTCATACCAGGCAGCAGGTTGGTCCCTTCCCTCTCTCCAAACACCAGCCCCTGTTTCTCCTGCAGCAGCACCTCTGGGGTCAATCCCTGCCGGGGAGGGGGTCGGGGTTGGGGGACACCGCGCTGGGGGGACGGAGCCTCACCCTGAAGTTCTCGGGGTCCACGTGCAGCTTGTCGCAGTGCAGCTCTGACAGCTGGGCGAAGGTGTTCTTGATGCTGTCCAGGTTCTTGACGGCGTCCCCGAAGGAGGTGAGCACCTTCTTGCCGTGGGCACGGACCATGGGGTTGCCCATGATGGCAGTGGCGCCGGACAGGTTCCCGAAGGAAGCGAAGAACCTCTGGGTCCAGGGGTAGACGATCAGCAGCCTGGGGAGAGACAGGAGCGGACACACGGTCACATTAACGCTCCCGTGGTCGGGGTGGTCTCTGTCTGGGTGCCCCGGGCGGGTTCCTGGAGCTGGACATACCTGGCCAGGGCCTCGGCGCCGCAGTCGGCGACGTTGACCTTGCCCCAGAGGCCGGTGATGAGCTGCTTCTCTTCGGCTGTCCACTGCACCATGGCGTCGGCTGGAGGGCTGCGTGTGGCAGGGCTGGAGAGGCTCGGCTGTGGCTCCCGAGGGCTCGCACGCTGGGCTGGCCGGGCTCTGCCAGCCCCGCTTTTATCCGCTCCCCGGGCCCCTCCTCCCCCCCCGCACCCCTCCATTGGCCGGGCCCCCGGGGGGGCCCCAGCCCTGGCACCCCGAGGGAGGGGACGGGTGTCAGGGTGGGGCCCAGGGCAGGATGCCCAGAGCCGGCCCTGATTCCAGCCCCGCTGCAGCCTGGCATTATCTCCACGCCGAGCCCGGCACCGCGCCAGTCCCGCAGCAGGGACCGTGTCTGCCCTTGGTGCCCCTCAGACCCTGCAAACCCCCGAGGCAGAAGGCTTGGGTTTTGGGTTTTGGGTTCTCCCTCCAAATCACCAGTTTCTCCTTTTCTTGCAGGACGTGTCAGGCTTTGGGTTCTCCCCGTTCTTTCCCGTCAGCTCTTTAAGAGTGTGATGACTTTAGGGTGGCACTACTAAAACCATGGCAGGGCCTTACAGCCAACAGTTCGTTCCGGTCTCAAAGAGCCTCTTGGCAAAGGTCAGCAGGGCTGGAAGGGAGATGTTATAACCCAGGGCACACCAACTGCCTGCGGGGTGTTGGCTCACAGGAGAGCTGCGAAGACTGGGTATACTGGGATCTCATAAAATCCCAGGATCACCGAGGTTGGAAAAGCCCTCCCAGCCCGTGGATCCCCCTGTGCCCATCCCCACCTTGTCCCCAGCCCAGAGCACTGAGTGCCACGGCCAGGCCTGCCTTGGACACCTCCAGGGCTGGGCACTCCAAACCTCCCTGGGCAGCCCCTGTCTCTGCCCCCAGGAAGCCTGACCACCCTTCTCCTGAAGAAAAGGTGCAGCAGGAGACAGTGCCTGACCCAGGGTTTGGCAGCCTGAGGAGCAGTGGTGCTGCCAAGAGGGGGGAGAGGCAGCCGGGTCTCCTGGGGCTGCCCATCTGCTCCTGCTCCCAGCTGGGCACGGCAGGGTGGGATGGCAGTGCTGGGGACAGGGATGGAGCTCGTGGGGTGCAGGAATGCCCCAGCAGGGTCTGGATGGCCATGGAGAAAAGTGTTTGCATGGCCATGAGCTGCTGTCGTGTCTGATGAGGGCCCCAGTGCTCCTCTGACTGCTCAGCACAGGAGGGGCTTGGCCCAAGGACCCTGGGGATGACACAGACCCCCAGCCCTCCACACTCAGCAGGGCGGTGTTTCATGGAGTCCCAGACTGGTTTGGGTTGGGAAGGACCTCAAAGCCCACCCAGTGCCACCCCTACCATGGGCAGGGACACTTTCCACCAGCCCAGGTTGTTCCATCCCAACCTGGCCTTGATAGCTGTGTTTATTACATTCTGCCTTTGCCATTCTGAGAATGACAATGATTTAGGCAAAAAAACCTCCACAAAACAAAACCGAACCCAAACAAAAATAGCTAAACAAAAAAACAACCAAAGCAAACAAAAAAAACCCAACAACCCCCCAGATTTTTCCTTACATGAAGAGAGTTACAAATGATGCTCCCAATCTCCCTGTCCCTTCTCCCACTGCACATTTTTGTACAGTTTTGTTTCACTTACTCTGTGAAAAGCTTAAACAATTAAACCCAAAAATGTTACCCAACGTCCCCAAAAAGCACCAGAGTGTTTCTCTGCATTTTGTGGTGTTTATTTGGGTTTTGTCCTGAATGTTCCCCCGGATTCTCCATCTCAGACAAGTCTCACATGAACACGACCATGGCTGGTGGTTCCCCGTGTGTGTGACCTTCCCCTCTCCCCTCCCCAGCCCCCGAGTGCCCCTTCCCTGTTCCCACAGAGAGCCAGACACTCCTCGTGGCTGAGCAGTTGGTGTTTATTTGGCGATCAGAGACCAGGAGGATTCCCCAGGAGTGTCTCCAGGCAGGAGTGCCGGGGGGCTCAGTGGTACTCGTGGGCCAGGGCGTGGGCCACCACGCGGACCATCTTCTGCCAGGCGGCCTGGCAGGCGGGGGTGAAGTCCTTCCCGAAGGTGGAGGCCAGGACGATGATGAGGATGTCCCCCAGGAGCTGGCAGGGCAGGGAGGAGAAGCCATCAGCCAAGTGCTGCCTGCACCCCCTCCCCACTGTCACACCCCCCAGGTGTCCGTGTGGGGACACCAGTTGTGGGGAATCCATCACAAATCCCAGCCCCCGGCACAGATCGTGTCTCTGGCCCGCACCAGGATCCCTGAGTTTGGTGGATCCTCCCCAGACACCTTCCCTTGCCTGCAGTGCAGTGTCCTTCCCCTGCTTCCACTGGGTTTGACCCTTCCTTTTCCATCCCTGCCCACCTTGGCTGTCCCTGGGCTCAGGTCCCTCCTGCTGAAATGGCTGTGTTTATTTTCCCTCCTGGTTTAACCTCTCCATCTCCACCAGAGGGTTTGACTCTGTGTTTGTCCCCCCTTCTCTCCCCTGCCTGGGTCCCTCCTGTCACAGATCTCAGCTCCATGACTCGTCTCTGTTCTCCCCAACTATGACTGTTCCTCCCTTTCCTCACTCTTGCCCTCTGCAGACTCGCAGGCTGGGGCAGTCTCAGGGTTTCTCCTGAGGTCTCACTGTCAGACCCCTCCAAGACCCCCCTGCAAAGAACAGACCCCTCAGCCCAGCCAAGGCTGGAGCCGAGCACGGCTCACCCTGAAGTTCTCGGGGTCCACGTGCAGTTTGTCACAGTGGAGTTTGCTCAGCTGGGCGAAGCATTTCTTGATGTTGTCGAGGTTCTTGACGGCGTCCCCGAAGGAGGTGAGCACCTTCTTGCCGTGGGCGCGCACCATGGGGTTACCCATGACGGCCGTGGGGCTGGACAGGTTCCCGAAGGAAGCGAAGAACCTCTGGGTCCAGGGGTAGACGATCAGCAGCCTGGGGAGAGACACAGACAGCCATGAGTTAATGTTGCTGTGACAGGAGTGGTTCCTCTCTCCAGGAGCCCCGGGCAGGTTCCCAGGGCTGGACGTACCTGGCCAGGGCCTCGGCGCCGCACTCGGCGACGTTGACCTTGCCCCAGGTGCTGGTGATGAGCTGCTTCTCCTCAGGGGTCCAGTTCACCATGGTGCCGAGTGAGGGGCTGCTGGGGCTGCCTGCACAGTCAGAGGAGCTGCTGCCAGAGGCTGCCCCGGCATTTTTATACCCAGCACGGCCTAATCTCAGCTCCTGGAGCCACTGGTCGGGGCCGGGGAGGGAGCGGGGCTGCACAAGGAAAGATAGCGCTTTTGGATGCTGTCCAAGGGGAAAAGGGGCCCTTTCCCCCTCTGTCTTGGAGTGGACAAGCATCACCTCCCCCCCATGCTCAGCCCTCCACGTGGAGCTGCCGGCGCGGCCCCAGCCGAGAGTTCCAGAGAGGCAGAGCCGTGTCCCACCAGCAATCCCTGTCCCAGCAGCAATCCATGTCCCACCAGCAATCCCTGTCCCAGCAGCAATCCCTGTCCATGTCCCAGCAGCAATCCCTGTCCCACCTGCAATCCCTGTCCATGTCCCAGAAGCAATCCATGTCCCTGTCCCAGCAGCAATCCCTTTCCCAGCAGCAATCCATGTCCCAGCAGCAATCCATGTCCATGTCCCAGCAGCAATCCATGTCCCTGCTGGGCTGTGCACACGGAATCAGGGAATCACACACTGCTTCCCGTGGAGAGAGACCCCAAAGCCCACCCAGTCCCACCCCTGCCATGGGCAGGGACACCTTCCACCAGCCCAGGGTGCTCCAAGCCCCGTCCAACCTGGCCTGGGACACTTCCAGGGATGCAGGGGCAGCCACAGCTCCTCTGGGCAGCCAGAGAACACCTCCAGCAGTTGCATTAGTGCCACAGGGCAGCTGACAGAAAGAATAAACACGAGTTTAAACTCCCTGAAAAAGACTTCCAAGGCCTCCTAAGTTTGCAGACCAGTGAGCCGTGGAGACACCTGAAGGAAACCTGCCCTGCTGGGCTGTTTGCAGCGGTGGGGCAGAGCTGGGAACGAGCTCCCAGCCAGGCAGACACTGCCCCAGCGGTGCCTCCGAGGGTGGCAGGGGGAGCCTGGCCAGGACAGCAGGAATGTTTGCTCTGAGCAGCTCTGGGTACCTGAGACCTGGCGGAACCCAAGGGCAGGACAGCCCAGACAGTCTCAGCCCCGGGCTCAGCCTGGGCTTCTCCAGGGGATCCATTTGCCTCCTCCACTTTGATAAGAAAGAGTTAGTTTTAAGTTTTAAGTTTTTAAGTATTTTAAGTTTTAAACCCACCTCTGTATGGCTGGGAGGCAGCAGCCTGGCTGGCTGGCAGGTTTTGGGGGCTGGGGCTCCCTGCACGGGGCTTGTCTGCCGAGAGAGCAGTTTGGGGACACTTTGGGGTGGGAGGGGAAACGGTCGTCACAAGGTGCTGAGCAGGGGCAACTCCTGTCCCTTTTTCCTGCTTGCAGAATCAAAAGGAGAGCTCCTCTCCCCCAGTGCACCTCCAGCAAGAGCTGGCAGTTCATCCCCAGCAAGAACACTGGGGTTCTGTAGCTGTCTGCCTGGCGTGGATTCCTGTGCTCACACTCTGCCCCCAGGCACCCTCACACCCTCACAGCCAGCTCTTTCCTTTGGTGTGGGGGGAGATCTCCTAAGCCATAGAATTTTAGAACCATGGAACCCCAGGATCGTGGAATGGCTTGTGTTGGAAGGGATCTTCAAGATCCCCTCACTCCAGTCCCCTGCCTTTGGCAGGGAACCTTCCACTAGACCAGGTTGCTCAAGTCACGTTTGATGTCTTGGCCACACACTTGCCTTCTTCCACGAGCAGAAACCTTCCCTTTTAAAGACAAACCACCCAAATTATGTCCAAAGGCAGCTCCAGTGATGATCTTTCTGCACAAGCAGAGTTGACTGTCCCTGATTGCAGCAGGAGTGGCCCACGCCAAGCTTTACAGAGCCCTTATCAGCAGCAGTGGCATCTGTGCCCAGGCTCTGGAGCCAGGCCAGCCCCTGCTCCCCTCTGGAACGAGCAGTGTGTGCTGCCCAAAGCCAGTAGGTCTCCAGGGTGTCTTTGTTCCCACTCCAGAATCCCAGAATACTTTGGGTGGGAAGGGACCCCAAAGCCCATCCAGCCCCACCCCTGCCATGGGCAGGGACACCTTCCACCAGCCCAGGGTGCTCCAACCCCATCCAACCTGGCCTTGGACACTTCCAGGGATCCAGGGGCAGCCACAGCATCCAGTGCTCTCCTCTCCCCCCACTTTGGGGTCAGGTGGCTGGTTGGTGGTTGTAACTTTGCTCTCTCACACCAGAGAGGGACAACTCTCACTGCTGAAGGTGGACCCCTCTGGCTGTGACAGCAGCACCTCCCCCTGCCCTTGTACCCCCGTCCAGGACCATCCCAGGACAGGCTCCACAGGGATGTGTCCATGGGGGAGGAGCACAGAAGGATGGAAATGTTCACAGCCAAGCACACACTGTGGTTTCCACAGCCACTGCACGTCAGGGGCTGGTTTGGGACCGTGCTGGGAACACCCCACAGCTCTGGGGGACTGCTGGGTGCACCCACCATCATTTTGTGTGTGTGGTGGCCAATTCCAAGGGTTTAGACTGGAACAAGATACTGAGAAAGGTCTCACCTCCTGGAATCACACTGAAGTGCCCATTGCTGGCTGGAAGGAGAGGCCGTGCTGCAGGGAGGCTGGATGCAGTTTTGGGGTCTTTTTCTATTTCTTTTGCCCCAACCCAGAATGTTCTTGGTGCTGCCAGAGAGCCTGGACCCTTTGCCTGCCTGGCCGTGCAGGATAGAGCAGCCTTAAGTCTCCTGCTTTATCAAGGGAAAGGCAGAAAATGTATTCCTAAATCACACAAAACAAGGGTTTCATCACCCTGAGACACCAACTTGTCTCTTCTTGTTGCTTTTTAAAGTTATTCCTGTAAAAGCACTGCTGAAAAACTGAGGTGCTTACATGGAATCTTCCCATTCCAGTGAAAAACTGGGCTACCATTGAGCCAAAATGGGTAAAAAAAGGTCTCTGATCCGCCCTGCCTGGAAGCTGCCCTCACCCCTCACCCCACCCCCTGGGGATCAGGCAGGTGTTCAGACACTGAATTCTGATCAAAATGCACAAAGTAATGGGGAGTGTTTCCAGTGCTGGTGCAGAAAATGCCTTTGATCAACTTCTTCAAAATACATTGGTACCAAGATATGGAGGGGCAAACTTCTGCCTACCCAGTGAACTTCTACACATCTAAATCCTTGTGTGGGGCCAAACTTCTGCTTAATCAGTGAATCTCTGCACATTCATATCCTTGCAGGCATCACAAGCAGAGAAGTTCAGACCCAGAGGGGTCCCTGCTTGCCCTGCACTTGGCCTTCTGCAGAGAACAGGGCTAAATCTCCCCTTCCCAGGGATTTCAGCAAGCTCAGGGGCACTGGCTGGGCTGGGACTGGCTGGGCTGGGCTTTGCCCATCCCTGCTTTCCAGACCAGTGTCCCCTGATGTCCCTCTGGAGCTCTGCATGTGAGAAACACCCCAGCATCACAGCACCCCAGAGCCCACCGCTCCCTTCTCCTCCCCTCCCTTCCCCCGACCCCGCAGGCGGCCACAGAGACACGGAACACGGAGAATCCCAGCAGAGTGGGGTTTATTGCCCGGTGCAGACACGGCTGTGTCCGAGGACTCAGTGGTACTTGTGGGCCAGGGCGTGGGCCACCACCCCCACCAGCTTCTGCCAGGTGGCCTGGCAGCAGGGAGAGAAGTCCTTGCCGAAGTGGGCGGCCAGGACGATGATCAGGATGTCACCCAGGAGCTGCAGAGGGGAGGGGAGGAGGGAGAGCGGCTCAGGGGGTGCTGCCAGCCCGTGGGCCTGCCCAGGAGCTCAGCACCAGGGGCTGGAGGCACCCTGCTCCCCGTGGGACGATAGCCCTGTGCTGGCCACGGGCACTCCTATCCCCCTGCTGCCTCTCACACCTGGTTTGCCAGCCTCTGGATTTTATCTCCAGATATTTTGTCCTTTTTTGTTTTTCTGCTGTGAAACCCCACACTGCTGGAGCAGAGGGGCAGTGCAAGGTCCACCTGCTACGTCCCCAAAGCCAGGCTTAGGCAGAGGCTGAAGCAGAGGCCCCCAGCCTCATCCAGCCCTGCCAGTCCCTCCCAGCTTGATCTGCTCCTTCTCCTCACCCTCAGCAAGGGTGCCCCATGCCCTGACCTCTGGCTTTACTCCCCTCCTTCTCCCCCTCCTCTGCTGACCCTGTCCCCCCACTCAGACCTCTCCTCTCTCTCCAATCCCAGTCTCCAACCCTTCCCAGCAGTGTCCAGCCCCAGACCATCCCACACTTGCTTTTCCCTCTCCTCCCGTGCCTGCCAGCCTCGGAAATGAGATGAAACGATCCCCAACAAAGTGGTCCCAATCCATGGGGCCAGGAGGGGCCAGGGGGACTTCCCTCCATGCTCTCCACGCTCAGCCCCACTCAGCCTCCCAACACCTTCTCCTTCTCTCAAGCCATGCCTGCACGAGCCCCCAGGCTTTCAGAGCATCTCCCTCTGTTTGTCCCCAAGTTTGTCCTCGCAGCCCAGAACCTGGTATTTCCCTGCATTTCAGATGCCAAACCTTCCCCACTCCCCCAGTTCCCAGCCCAGCCAACCCCCTTCTGTTTGGTAAATAAAATATCAGTTGTTTATGCCTGTTGGAACCCCCCCAAGAGCTGAGATGCTCTGAGGAAGGAGAGGCAGAGGGTCAGGCCCCAAGCACGGCTCACCCTGAAGTTCTCGGGGTCCACATGCAGCTTGTCACAGTGCAGCTCTGACAGCTTGGAGTAGGTTGCCTTCAGGTTGTCCAGGTTCTTGATGGCCTCCCCAAAGGAGGTGAGCACCTTCTTGCCGTGGGCACGGACCTTGGGGTTGCCGACGATGGCCGTGGGGCTGGACAGGTTCCC
>JAWWES010000001.1:114863723-114874434 GCA_035583135.1 Lophotriccus pileatus
CCCTGTGTCCTGTCCCTCCATCCCTTGTCCCCAGTCCCTCTCCAGCTCTCCTGGAGCCCCTTTAGGCCCTGGAAGGGACTTTCAGCTCTCCCTGGAGCCCTCTCCTCTCCTGTCTGTGGGGAACATGGAGTTTTCCTGTCACATCTTTCTCTCAGAGCTGTTACAGGACGGGGTTTCAGGATCTCCTCCATCACTGCCTGTTGCTCAAAGGCAGGCTCTCACCAGGGCAGAGTGTGTGCCAGCACTGCTCAGGAGGGTGGGAGCAGATTCCTCAGGGAGCCCTTCCCTCTGCTCCTCCAGCTGCTCTTCCCTCCCCACGGAGCCCCCCCAGGGCTCCCTGGCCAGGCTGAGCTGAGTGTGCTGCAGGAGAAGCATCCCAAAGTGCTTGATTTCAGATGTGCTGGCAGCACAGAGTGGGAAGCAGGTAACCCTCCCACAGGGAAACCCCAGAGACCTCCGAGCAAGGGCACAAGGCCTTGCTTTCCCCACAGCAAGGCTCCAGCATCCTTTTTTCCAGGCACAGGTTGGCTCCAAGGGGCCCAGCCAGTCCTCCCAGCACCAGACCTGCTGCAGGTCGAGCTGGCTCTGCCTGTCACTGCCTTGCAGAGGATTTCTTTAACCACAGAACTCCCCCAAAATCCCCCAGCATTGCTGGGAACCACGAGAGCTGTCCCAGACCTCCCAGTGCCCAGCACTTGCTAACAGAAGTTTCCCTGTGCACAAGGATGGTTCCAGTGGGACCAAGAGCTTTGCTGAGCTCTGGCAAGGACTGTCCTCGTCCTGCTTGTGGGACCTGCTGGGTCAGGAATACATCTTCTGGGTCAGGAATACACCTTCTGGGTCAGGAATACACCTTCTGGGTCGTGTTCTGTCTCTCTGGACTTTCCAGCTGACAATGGACAGAGCCAGACCTGTTTCTGTGCTGGGGCTGGTTTAGGAGGGCAGACCTGCCCTGCCTCCCGACCTGACCCCCCAGCCTGGCACCTGCTAATTATTCCTGCTAATTATTCCTGCCAATTAGCAGCAGGACTGGCTCTGAAAGCGCAGTGGCCTCTGGGGCAGCCCCTCTGCAGAGGCTGAGCTGCTGTTTGGGGGCTCCTGCACCCTGCACCCCTCAGCTGGGAGAGCAGCCCCTGCCCCAGGCCAGGCTCCGAACCCCACCTTTGGCAGAGCCTCCCCAGCCTGGCCCTCGTCCCACCCCCTCTGTGCTCCCAGCACTGGTGATGAACGAGGCACTGGCCCAAATTCATCCCTCATTCTGCTCAGCTCTGCACAGCACCAAACTGGGCAGGAGCAGGAACCCCAAATAGCAGTGTCTCTGTGGGGCTGAGCTGGGACAGGGTCAGGGCACGGCCCACAGACCCCATAACTCCCCTCTTGGGAACACTTGGTTTGGAGCATCCTCTCCAGACACACGGGAAGGAAGGGAGCTCTGGGACCAGGGCTGGGGTCAGGGTTAGATTTCGGTCTCAGTCCCAGGCCCAGGACTCAAACCTGTTCTCTGCAGTGGGATGTTGAGTCACGGTTAGGATCGGGGCCAGGCTTGGGTTTAGTCTTAGGTTTAGGGTTGGAATTGGGGGGTCTCAATTCCATGCCCAGGACTCAAACCCCTTCTCTGCAGTAGGATGTTTATGGGCTCTCCCATCACAAAATTGGTGTGATGAGTTCACAGCAGGCACTTGGGGCCATAGCAGGGGCAGTCTTAGGGTTGGGGCAGGATTAGGGGGTCTCACTTCAAGTTCCAGGCTCAAGCCCGTTCTCTGCAGTGGCATGGGTCAGGGTTGGGATCAGGGGCAGGGTTAGGGGGGGGGTCTCACTCCCAGACTCAGGATCAGGGTCAGGGTTGGGATCAGGGTCAGGGTTAGGGGGTCTCACTCCCAGTTCCAGGCTCAGGATCAGGGTCAGGGTTAGGATCAGGGTCAGGATTGGGATCAGGGTCAGGATAGGTATCAGGGTCAGAGTTAGGGGTCTCACTCCCGGTTCCAGGCTCAGGATCAGGGTCAGGATTGGTATCAGGGTCAGAGTTAGGGGTCTCACTCCTGGTTCCAGGCTCAGGATCAGGGTCAGGGTTGGGATCAGGGTCAGGGTTAGAATCAGGGTCAGGATTGGGACCAGGGTCAGGGTTAGGATCAGGGTCAGGGTTGGGATCAGGGTCAGGGTTGGGATCAGGGTCAGGATCAGGGTCAGGGTTGGGATCAGGGTCAGGATCAGGGTCAGGGTTAGGGGTCTCACTGCCGGTTCCAGACCCAAGCCCTGTGCAGTGGGGTGTTTCTGGGCTGCCCCAAACCCCGTGGGTGTGCTGAGCTGGCAGGGCAGGCAGTGCTGAGTCACGGGCCGGGCGGGGCTGTGCGGGGCCGATAATCGCGGCAGCACAGACAGGGTGGGGGGCACTGATAAGGCACCCCCGGCCCGGGGCCGTGCCCTGTTCTGCTGTGTCAGATTTGACTCAGCAGCTATTTCTGCTGAGCAGAGGCAGCAGCGGGAAAGCTGCCAGGTTTCTTTATTGGTTATTTATTTTCCTGGCCTGGATTGCCCAGCATGGGCTGTTCACCCCAGTGAGGGCTTCAGGACCCCTCCACCCGTGGGGCAGAGCCCGTGGCAGGCTCAGCACACTCATATTCCCAATGTCCTGATATCCAGCCCCAATTCTTCACCCTCCCCCCTGCGCTGTTGAGGTCCCAGGGATGTGGGGGATGAAATGTGCCAGCTCTCCCAGCTTGTCCCTCTCCCAGAGAGCAGCTCCCAGGGGATCCATCCTCCCTGGCTCCCCTGCACCCCCTGCACCAGCCATAGGCACAGGTCTGGGGGGAAACTGAGGCACAAAGTGGCTGCTCCCCCAAAATGCCATGAAATGCTCGTGGCAGGCAGGATCCCCCCTCCTGGTGGGTCCCTTCCAACTCAGCACATTCTGTGTTTGCTGTGCCATGCTCTGCTCCTGCCCCAGGGGCACAACAAGATATGATCTTCCTTAGAATGAATAGAATTCCTTAAAATGATTAGAATTATATAATTAGAATCTTAGAATCGTGAAATGCCAGAACAGTTTGGGTTGGAAGGGACCTCAAAGCCCATCTGGTTCACCTTCCTGCTGTGGGCAGGGACACCTTCCACCAGCCCAGGCTGCTCCAAGCCCCGTCCAACCTGGCCTTAGCCAGACTTCCATTCACATTCTGACTGCCTGTCGTTGCCCAGCCAGTTTGGGGTGGGGGTGTGATGCCCTCTGGACCTGCCAGCTGAGCCTGGTGCCAGGGGTGGCTGCTCAGCTGACTGAGCTCTGGGCAACCTCCTCCTGTGCTCCAAACCTGGCCTCTCCCACGGGGATGGAGGAGCTTTTGGGAAAATGTGGTTTGGGATGATCCATAGGGAAAACCGTTTGTGTTGGGCAGCAAGAAGCCATCCAGCCTGAGCTCCGGGGGCACAGGATTCACCCTGGGATTCTGGCTATCCAAGGAATTTGTGGTCCTCACGAGCCCCTTCCGAGCAGGCACCGAGTGAGGCTCCGACACCCCCATCGGGACTCTGGGAAGTGCCTTTTCCTCCCTGTTTAACACGTGGCAACTCCCCGGGGCAACCTCTGTGCTGGTTCATGCACAGGGTCCACCGACCCTCGGGGGATGCAAAGGGACCGACAGAGCCTCGGGGTGACAGAAAAGGACCGACAGCCCTTGGGGCACGTGCAGGTGTCGGCAAAGCTGCTTTTCCCGAGGTTTCCCCGGGCAGGGAAGCCGAAGCACAGATTTAAGGAAGGTGGGGGGAGGAAAGCAGGGGTCACTGGGGCAGACACGGCTCGTTCCCCGGCTGTGCCCGGCGGTGGCAGCGGCACCAGCCCCGCCAGCCCCGCACTCCCGGGGCCGTGGGAGGGTTCCAGCTCCCTCTGGTGTCGGGGAAACGCCGCCAGTGTGGCCGGCCCGGGGCAGGGGAGGGGAAACTGAGGCACGGCCGCTCCCCGCGACAGCAGGAGGCTCAATTTATCCCACACAAGGCCAGAGCCACAGCACAGCTGCTCCCCAGGGCTTTGCACTCCTGTGTGCACACCAGGCAGGGGTGGAAAGGAAAGCACCCACAGCCTCCAACCCACAGATCCCTGCCCCACAAACGCCTCATTCTGCACTGCCACAGCCACCCTGCTCCAGGAACCCCTCCCTGCCGGGTCAGTCCCTCTCTGCTCCCAGAGCCAGTCACTGATTCCTCCTCTGTGACTCTGTGGCTGTGCCAGCCCAGCCCCAGCTCCTGCTCTGCTGTTCCAGCAGTGACACTGCCCTGCCCAGCGTGTGCTGTGGTGGGAAATGGGTGAGTGCTGGCTGGTGGCACAAAAGGGGGCTGAGATAAGGCAGGTACCCAGTTCCTCCCCTGGCATCCAGCACAGGCTGTGAAAAGCACAGGCAGAGCTTGGGGCCCAGCAGAAATTTGGGCCAATCAAAAATTAACCCTGGCAGTTCCCGTCTCTCAGGGTGGAGACTGCACTGGAATTGTGCTGTTTTAACTGGTGCTGTCAGATGTTGGTACCTGAGGATGACTTTTTCGTCCTCCTTCCCCTCTGTGTAATGTGGGGGATGGTTGTTAAAGAGCTTCTCGAGGACTAGAGAAACCTCCCACACATTGAAGTTCAGAGCTTTGAGCAGGCTCAGGTCAGTCCATGGAACAACTGACTGACTGATGACTGGGAGGAGAGCAGCTGAGGTGGAGGATGAGCAGAACGTGAGGGGTCTGGGTGTGAGTCTGGCAGGGTCACCCCCCACAGCTGGGCTGGTGTCCCCAAACAGGCTGACAACAGGAGTGGCTCCTGGGTCTGCCAAAGGACTGGCTTTTGGGCTCAGCCAGAGGTGTTGGTTTCCCTTTAAAACACAAGTGTTTTCCTCCCTGTTTTAATTTGTTTCACCTGGAGCGTTTTGCCTGGCTCGGGCTGCACCAGCAGCTTTCTGGAAACAACTGTCATTCCAGAATTAGCAGGCGCTAATTAGGCTGCTGGAGCTTCCACAAGGAACTGCAGCTCAGCCTCTTCACGCTGGCTCATTTAGACTTGGAATTGTGGAATCACAGCCTGATTTGGGTTGGGAGGGACCTTAAGGATGGCCTCACTCCAACCCCCTGCACTGCCAAGGCCACCACCAAACCACGTCCCAAAGAACCTCTGCCTGAACGCTCCTGGCAGAGCCTTTCCCAGGTGAGTCCTCCTGTCCTGCCCCTCAGAGCTCTGCTCAGCCCCTCCCTGCGGGACGAGCTCCGGGACGTGCTGGGGGAGGCAAAACCTTCCACGGGCACAACGGGCAGGGAGACAAATCCACGTGGGAGTCACCGCGGGCACAAAAGGGAGACAAATCCACGTGGGAGTCACCGCGGGCACAAAAGGGAGACAAATCCACGGGGGAGTCACCGCGGGCGGCGGAGCGCGGCTCGAGGCTTCCCTCTGCCGGGGCTGCGGGACCGGAGCGAGGCGTGGGGTGCGGGGGGAGGGATGCGGGATGCGGGGGGAGGGATGCGGGATGCGGGGTGAGGGATGCAGGGCGAGGATGCAGTGCTTTATTTTAGGTACCCGGATCTGACTTTCTTCATCCTTTAGTTATTTTCTGTCCCTCACAAACGCTGATCATTCCCACTCTTCGTTAATATTGGGTTTTTTCCATGCCTCCCCAGAGCCCTGGCAGGGCACAGCCCGTGCCAAGCCTTCTCTGGGCTCAGAGGACGGACACACTCTGTGTTTGTGCCCCTGGGGCGGGAGCAGCAGCTCCTGAGCACCCACAGAGGCAGCAGAGCAGGGCCAGGCAGCAGGTCTGTGTCACCTCTGCAGGGATCCTGGAGGTCACCCCGGAATCCCAGTGATCCCCAGACAGCAGAGGAATCCCGCTCCAAACCACGGGAATTTGGTAATTTCCCATCCCATTTGTCACCTGCTGCTCCCACTGCAGCCCCAGGGATGGGGTCTGTAAAGTGTATCACCTCCAGGACTCCAGATCACGGAATCATTAAAGGTGGAAAAGACCTCCAAGATGGAGAGAGACTATTTCCAAGGGCCTGGAGGGACAGGACACAGGGAATGGCTTCAAACTGCCAGAGGGCAGGGCTAGATGGGATATTGGGAAGGAATTCCTGGCTGGGAGGGTGGGCAGGCCCTGGCACAGGTTGCCCAGAGAAGCTGTGGCTGCCCCTGGATCCCTGGAAGTGTCCCAGGCCAGGTTGGACGGGGCTTGGAGCAACCTGGGCTAGTGGAAGGTGTCCCTGCCCATGGCAGGGGTGGCACTGGATGGGTTTTGAGGTCCTTTCCAATCCAACCCATTCCATAATTCTATGATTCCACGATTCTTTGATGTGCCTTTACATTTGTGCTGGAACCCAGGGCAGAGCTGTGGCAAACCCATCTCATGGTGGGTCTCACAGATTATCCAATCTGTCTGAGGTGATTCATCCAGCAGGAACCCCACCTCAAGAACCTCCCTCCCATCAGCTCCTCTGCAACCCCCAGACCTGCTCCTTACAACTGCTGGGCTCTGACAGCTGGTTTTGCTTTGCTGGTTAAACTTTAACTCTCTTTTGTGCCCCCAAGAATAACTGTTCTCCCTGATAACCCCTGCCTGGTCCCTGTGATCCCTGCAGCTCTGCTCCCTAATTACTGAGGGAAATTGCTGCTATCCCTGGCACAGGAGCATGGATATCCAGCACTGCTGCAGCAGTTGAGACTTTATTGAGGCATTTATTCATTCTTTTTTTAGCAAAGACAGCGGGCACAGCCTTGTTCTCCACTAGATGGTTTTGTGAGGGGAAAATCAATGGAGGAAATGATGTTTGGTTCAAATATTAATGTGGGGACATCATTCAGGGTGTGGGCATTTCTCCTAATTAATAACATCTTGGGTGTGTGTGATGCACAAAACTGCACCTGACCATAAAAATGGGACACAGAGTCATGGAATGGTGGAATGTTTGGGTTGGGAGTGACCTTAAAGACCACCTAGATCACCATGAGAGTTCACACCCCTCAGGTGGAATTTTACAGCCCAGGTCTTTACAGTTACTCAGCTGGCCCCAGGTGATGAGTTTTAATGTCATTCTCGTTGCCTTTCTGAGCTGTGTGACCCCCCCAGCCCCTGCAAGCCTCTGCCCACCCACCTGTGCCCTCAGGACAGACTCCCCAGCTCTGACCCAGCTCACACCAGGACTGTGGAGTCACATCTGGCTTCTTGCAGCTTTCTGGGGTCTGACACCGACCCTTTGGGGTTTTGCTCTGCTCACAGTGGGGTTCATCATGCTGGGACCTGCAGCAGGGGGTGACCACGGGGGTGTGAAGAGAGGGAGAAGCATTTTTCCCAAATTTATGACTGATGGACAGTCTGGCCACTGTGCTGCTGGATATTGCACAGTGAAGGTCTGGGAGGTGCAGCTGATCAAGGCTCTGGCCCTCAGGGGTGGAGAAAGTGGGGATGAAATACATCTCACTGAGGACAAAGCAGATGGATTGGTGCTCAAACCCACACAGCCTCCACTGCAGCACCTCCAGCCCCTCCCTGCCCGCTGTGCTGGGAGACCCAGACTGGGCCCAGTGCCCACACATGGTCTCACCAGTGCAGGACTGCAGGGGAACCACTGCCCTGCACAGCCTGAGAGCCCTGGCACCCCCAAATACCCAGCACCCTGAGACCCAGCACCCCAAAGAGCAGCCCTGAGACCCAGCACCCCCAAAGACCCAGCACCCCCAAATACCCAGCACCCCCAAAGAGCAGCGCTGACACCCAGCACCCCCAAATACCCAGCACCCCAAAAGAGCAGCCCTGAGACCCAGCCCCCCAAAGACCCAGCTCCCTGAACACCCCCCACCAGCCCCCTTCACAGCCAGCTCTCCTGAAGTTGGGGTTACTCATACCAGGCAGGACCCCAGCCCTTTTCTAATTCTCCTTTCTGGCCAGACAGTTGTCATATGGGATAAAAGCATCAACTACAATGAAATTTAACCCAAAATCTGTGGGCAAAATCTGTTCAGCCCCAAGGCAACTGCACAGTCTGTCCCCAAGCGCTGTTTTATTCCTGCTAATTATTGTTAATGACAACAACGGGCTGTTGTGACTCAGCCGACTGTTTGGATTCTGTGGGATTGACTTCCCAAGCAAGCTCACGTCTCCCAGTCCTCCAAGTGTTCTGATTGCAGGAGGATGATCAACACCCAGACATCTCTGTCTGCTGTCCCGCTCTCTCATCCCTCTCTGATGCCACTTCCAGCCTCCCCCAGAGCTGCAATCAGCCAAAGCCTCAGGGAAACCCCCTCCCCACCTCAGCTGGGAGTTCGTGTGTCACAGAGAGCAGAGGGATTTGTTGGTCAGTTTGTTTGTTTGCCTCAAGGACCGGGGATGTGACACAGAGGGGATGAGAGACAGGACAGGCTGGTACTGCCTGTATGGATATATTGTGTGTGTGTGTAAGTAACTATTATATTTAACAACTATATATAACTCATGGCTCTAAAACAACTCTGAAACAATCAGTTAAGGAAATGCAAGCTCAGACTGGGGCAAAAATGCCTTGGGGGTGGCAAAGAGAGCAAAGAACAAGCACCTGGCATGAAAAAATGCATCCTCTCTAGGAAATGTCAGTATCGTGGCTTGCAGAGCAGCGAGGGGACAGCAAGGTGTAAAAGCACCTTATCAAAGGCAGAACAGACACAAAGTGGGCCCCAGAGGGAGGCAGAAGAAGCCACAAACACCAATATCGTGACTCCCTGTGAAGGACTCCAGGTTTTTGTGGCTCTGTGTATCATCCACCACCAAACAAAAGTCACCAAGCTCAGACCCCAAGGAGCAGGGAAAGGGTGGCCCCAGCAAAGAGGCAGAAATTGGGAAGAGGGTGTGTAACAATTTATTACTACTTTTTTTTCTGTAGAGAAATATTAATTTAGCTCCTTTTTCTGCAGTAACTGGCTCTGGACTCACATGGCTCTTGTGCTGGCCTGCTGTCAGTGACACCAACAATTAATTCTTGCCTTTATACACGCGGTGTCTTTGCTTTTTGCTCATTAATGATCCTGATCAGAACAGCCCACGTGGCCCTGGTGGCAGCAGGACCCACGTGGGACCCCTCCAGGCCTCTGAGATCCCACCTGGCACTGAGCCCTGTGTGTGGGCAAAGGTCCTCCCTGCAAGGACAAGGTCAGCTCGTTCCCATGGAACACCCTGAGAGGCTTTTTGGAGAGATGGGGGGACCTGCCCAGCCACCAGCACGGTGTGTGTGTGTGACAAGGTCACAGCAACTGGAACAAAGGGCTGAATCCACAGCTCTTGGATAAGCCCCATCCCTGGAAGTGTCCAAGGCCAGGCTGGATGGCACTTGGAGCAATCTGGTCTGGTGGAAGGTGTGGCAGGGCATGGATGGCCTTTAAGGTGCCAACCAACCCAAAACTTCTGTGCTTCTCTGATTTCTGCTTTTCAACAATCTTTTCCTGGGAAGGAGAGGGGAAAACATCAAGTCAACCAAGTTTCTGATAATATTAAACCCCTCCAGGACCAGCTGTAAAATCCTGCAGCAGAGAGTGGTGTGGCAGCCTGGGCAGGAGGGAGTTCATTGTTGCTGTGCCTCAAACTCCAGTGGCCACTCAAGGAGGGAGTTGGACCAGGGTGTGGCCACCAGGGTGTGGCTGGGAGGGGCTGAACCGAGGTGGGGCAGCACCTTTCTGGGACAGCACCTTTCTGGGACAGCACCTTTCTGGGACAGCACTTTTTTGGGACCAGCTCCCCTGTTCTGATCCGTGGTGACCCCACAACAAAAAGGGCAGGAACGGGGTCATGGAGGGGGCACAAACTGTCAGCTGAGGGTCAGTCCGGTAGAGGGGGATCAAGACCTCCAAAAGACCCTCAGAACCCCTGAACCCATTTCCAGAAAGGCCCAGAAAAGCAGACTTCATGTGCTCACTCACATTCCTGAGGAGAAAGAAACACAATCCGGGGCTGGGGCAGGGACCTGTTGGTCAGATCAGAGCTGGAGCCAGGACTGGGGATTCCCTTTCCTCTGCTCTCTGAGCTCTCTTTCACACTCTCCTTCTTCCATCTTTCTTCTTACTCTTTTATTTCTCTCTCCATTCAAAAGAGGGGGCAAAACATGCACCAATTTCCACACAGAGGGTGGAGTTGGACAATTAAACTTCGTGAGCTTTGCTTTTTGGACCCTTCTGGCTTTTGTCCCCCTTGTTTAAGCACAGGCATCTCCGACTCCTGGGTGCTCCTTTCCCTGCAGGAGGGGGATGTGACACCTGCTCTGACTGAGTCACTGAACAATAAAGGACAGATTTTACTGAGAGCAGCTGAGCTGAACAGGCAGCGAAGCGCTGGGGAGAGCTCAGGGCACGTCAGAGGGAAGATGACAGGCTGGTGGCTGACAATTATCTCTCAGGAACAAGCTGTCACTGCTCTGACAGTGTTACAACACAGCTCAGCCATCAGCAGCTCCAAAAACAAAGCAGATATTGGAAATTCCCAGGCAGGGAGCAGGAACAGGCAGGGCAGAGCAGGGCATCGGGAACTGCCAGTCCTGCACCTCGGGGGAAACACTCATCTTGTGGGGGAGAAGGGAGCAGAGGAGGGGAAGGGTCGGGGGGGAAGGTCTGATCAGTGACAGCTCCAGTGGGAGGGGAAGAAGCACGAGGTTCTTTTCTGCCCAACAGGAGGGGGGAGCCGGGGGGGGTCGGGCTCTGCTCCAGGGAACAGGGACAGGAGGAGAGGGAACGGCCTCAGGC
>JAWWES010000001.1:114880384-114893408 GCA_035583135.1 Lophotriccus pileatus
CTCCAGGCTGAGCCCCCCCAGCTCCCTCAGCCCCTCCTGCTGCTCCAGCCCCTTCCCAGCTCCCTTCCCTTCCCTGGGTGCTTCAGGAGATTCACTCCAGATATGCAAAGAGACAAAGTCAAAACCCCTCAGCAGCAGGGCACTGTCACAATGTCCAGGGCCCAGAGGGGAATTTGGGGTCCCAGGAGGAGTGACCAGGTGTGTCAGGAGCTGCCACTGTGTGCACTGTGTCTGTGGAGCACAGAGGAGGGCTCCAGGCTGCTGCTGGATCTCCAGGAGCTGTGGTGCCAGTGAAAAGTAAATAATGAAATTCCCTGAGCATCCAGGCACTGGGGACTTTGGGAACATGGAAAATTTACAGCACATTCTGCACCAGCTCCCTCACAGTGCTCTCCAAGTGTTAGAGGAACACAAACCCATCTTTCTCCAAGGGAAATCCCTTTACATCCACCAGGTCTGGAGGAACTGAGCAGGGCCAGGGTGCTGCTTCCACCCCCTTAGAAACACAACAGTGCCCTCCTGGCCCAGTTTGTGCCTGGAGTTTGGGCTCACACAGCTGGAACTGCTGCCAGGGGACAGGGACATCACTGCCTCCTCTCCCGGGGCATTTCCCACCACTGCACTCACTGGGTGGGGGTTCTACAAGCCCTGCAGACCTTCAGGCTGTCCCTGAAGGAGCCTCAGTGAGTCCTCACCACTCCATCACTCACCACCCCCACCACAGTCAGCCCTGCACAATTCATTCCCTGCTCCTGGATCCCAAAGGGGTTCCCAGGGCTGTGCCTGGACCAGCCTGGGTAGGCAGGGACCTGTACCCAGCTGTGAACTGTACCCCTGGCCTTGCCTCAGACTCAAAGTGCTTTGGGACCAGAAACTGTTATAGCTTTTTTGGAAACCACGGTGGAGAGGAATCTGGGAGCTCTGAGCTAGAGACCAGCAGGTATTCCTGCTACAAACCTTTCAGTTGATTTTGTCCTCATTTCTGACTGTGTTGGACTGTTGTTCCTCCCTTAGAAACCTGCAGAAACCCTGAGCAGGCTCTGCAGTGAGGGCAGGGGACCTGCAGTGCAGCTTCCCGCCTGCCACGACCCTTGAGGAGCTGTCAGGGACCTTTGGGGACCAGCAGGAACCTCTAATTCCTGATAGGAAATCAGTCAACCAACACCTCCCCCTGAATGCTGAGTTACCATCTCGTTTCAGGCAGGACAATTCAAGGAGGTGCTGTGCTGTTTATTATCTCCCTGTCCCTCTTTACCAAGATATTACTCTGCTCTCCATTGCTGGTAAAATCCTGGCAGGGATTCTTTTGAACAGATTAATACCCACTATAGCAGAAGAGCTTCTGCCTGAAAGCCAGTGTGGTTTCAGGGCCAATAGGAGTACCACAGACATGGTGTTTGTTCTCAGACAACTGCAAGAGAAGTGTAGGGAACCTCAGGAAGTCTTCTATCATCCCCAAAGCTCCACTGGAGAGTCAGAGCTCAAATCAGTCCAGCAATTTAATTACCTGGGAAGCATCATCTCCTCGGACAGTAAGATTGACGCAGAAATACACAACAGGTTAACGAAGGCACACAGAGCTTTGGGCAACCTCCATAAAAAGAATTTGGCAAAACAAACACCCGAAGAAAAGCACAAAGATCTGCGTTTACAGAGCCATTGTTCTGTCTACCCTTTTATATGGGTCTGAATAACGGGTCATTTGTTCTGTCTGCCCTTCTATATGGGTCTGAATCACGGGTCATTTACCGCCACCACCTGCGACTCTCAGAACGCTTCCATCAGCGCTGCCTCCGTTCTATCCTAAACATCCACTGGAGGGATTATGTGACCACCAGCCCCACACATCCAGCTGGCCACTGACACAGAGGGTGACCCCCCTGCTCCTGTCCCTGCCCGCCCTTCCCAGAGCCACTCCTGCCGTTTGCCAAGACATCATGATGAGAGAAGTGAGGAACTAAAATCGTGCAGCTTCACTGCTCTAAGTCACTGCCCCCAGAGCTCTGCAAAGGAAGGACAGTTAACAAAGCACCACTGTCCATCAACAGCAATAAAACCCAGTGGAAATGTGATACTTGAACCCTGCACACTCAAGGCTTTGTCCACCATGAAAGCCAAGCTTGTCCCTGTCCCTGCAGCAAAGCAATCACAGACTGGAGAGTGTTTTCCTTTCAAACACACGCTGAGAGCTTGACTCAGCACAAGCCCGAGGCTCTGTCTCCACTCCAGGCACAGACTCGGCTCTTCCTCTGTGCACAAACACATCCACTGAGGGCAGGGGATTCTCAGCAACTTCCACTTATCTCCCAAAGGTTTTTGAGATTTCATTTACGTTTTACAAAATGCCAGTTGAAATTATAGAATCATGGAACCAAAGAATGGTTGGGGTTGGGAGGGACCTTAAGGCTCATCTTGTTCCAGCGCCCTTCCATGGGCAGAGAACCTTCCTCCTTCCATTCCTCCCCCTCAGAAAAGGGTTCTTGCACTCCAAAGACACAAAACCCATCACCTGAGCTAAAAAAGAATAGGTGTCTGCAGAGTTGGAGAAAAAGTGCAGGAGCTGCAGTTTCCCACTGCATGTGGGTTATTAAGCTGACATTTTAACCACACTGAAATATAAATCTCCCTGCTCAGCTGGCTAATGCCCTATTAGGCACGGGCCCCTGACCAGGAATGGTCCAGCTGGTGATTCATTGACCCGGGAACACGTCCCTGGGCAGTTTTCTCCTGACCCAACCATCATGTCCACCCAAGGAGCAGAGCAGCAAGTTTAAAACTGCCTCCTCCAGGGTATAACACCATTCTGGGAAACCCCAAGGAGCAGACAGATCCATAGAATCCCAGAATCATTGAATCCCAGAATGATTTGGGTTGGGAGGGACCTTAAAGCTCATTCTGTTCCACTCCCTGCCATGGGCAGGGACACCTTCCACCAGCCCAGGTTGCTCCAAGACCCATATATTGACCAACTCGGATGGCAGCTCAATTGTTCTCAGAGATACCAACAGCAACACACCCTCCTGACACATTTTCCTTCTCACAGCTCCCTCTCCCACCAGAAATCACGTGGCTGCTCTGAGCAAACACTCTTTCTTTTGCAAAGAAAACCAAGGCAAACACAAATGTTCTGAGGACATTAAAAAAACCCAACGACACAAGCAGCTTTTGTGCCCGGCTCTGTTATCTCCCCTGGGAGACAAACAGCCTTTAATGAACAGACTTTCATTTCCCCTGTGCCCATCACAGGGTGCCACCTCTGATCAAATCAGAAGAAAATAAAACAAAGAACAGAAGAAATGCTTTGAGTGTTAAGAACATTTGGGGGTTCTGATCTGAAATCACAAATCTCTCCCTTTTTTTGAAGTTTTTAGTGGGGAGGCTGGAGCACGGCAGGGTTTGGGTTGCTGTGTCAGTCACCTGCTGCATCAGTCAGGTGTGAACACCCCTGGTCCCAGAGAGCAGAGCACCTGTAGCTCCTGCTCTCCATCAGGGACATTGGGTTTGATCCACCAGCTGCCATCCTGATGCAGGGCACAACACTCTGTGGAGCCCATGTCCAGGGAGAGCCATTCCCTGACATCTGGGGGTCAGCAGCCACTCCAGGGGTTTGAATTCCGTTCAGGAGTCACGGTTTAAGGCATATGTTTCCTTCAAACACAGGACAGTAAAGCCTTTCCTGATCTCCCCAGGTTCTTCTGCAGGGAAACACCTTTAGCAGTGAAACACCTTTAGGAGCCAGAGGTGCCAGGGTCCCTCAACAACAAGGGCAGGACAGGCCACCCACCCTCTGTGCCACGGTGAGCAGAGAGCAGCCCATCCAGCCACGGTTGGCGTGCCAGGCTCCGCTCTGGTGGCTGACAAGGTGTTCAGAGTCTGGGCACTGAGAGTCCAGGTGAAGGAACAGGCAGAAACGAGGCTGTAGGACAGCAAACACAACCAGCAGCAGCAGTGACAGAGTCAGGAGGTGTAGAAGCCTTGATGATCCTCAGCTGAACCTGCACAGTCTCTGCCAGTGGAGCACTCGTGGAAGCAGCTCCAGCAGAAACCAACAGCAGCGAAAGTGCTGACGATCCAAGCCCGTGTTTCCAGAAATCCCACCACCCTCACCTTGCCCTGAACGCCTTGGGCAAACCTCGGGTGAGAAGCGCTGCAGCTCCTGGTGCTGCTTTCCAGACCCCGTCCCGTGTCTGCCTCCCCCTGCTCAGCAGCTGCCCCCCGAGCCGGGGCAGGGACACTCCCCCGCGGGGCAGAGCAGGCGGAGGACGCGCTGCCGGATCTGCCGGGTCCTCACCCCGTAGACGATGGGGTTGAGCATGGGCGGGACCACCACGTAGAGGTTGGCCAGGAGGATGTGGACGTGGCTGGGCACGTGGCGGCCGAAGCGGTGCGTGAGGAAGGAGAAGAAGGCGGGCACGTAGAACATGAGGATCACGCAGAGGTGGGAGCCGCAGGTGCTCAGGGTTTTGAGCCGGGCCTGCGGGGACGGGAGGCGGAACACGGCCCTGAGGATGAGCGCGTAGGACGCGGCGATGAGCACCACGTCCAGCCCCGAGGACAGCAGCGCCGTGGTCAGCCCGTACCACACGTTGGCCCGGATGTCGGCGCAGGCCAGGCGGGCGATGCCCATGTGCTCGCAGTAGGTGTGGGGCATCACGTTGTGGCCGCAGTAGGGCAGCCGCTTCAGCAGGAAGATGGGCGGGAACATGATGCAGAAGCCGCGCGCGACGGCGCTGACGGCGATCCTGCCGATCACCGCGGGCGTCAGGAGGGAGGGGTAGCGCAGAGGGGCGCACACGGCCACGTAGCGGTCGAAGGCCATGGCCAGCAGGACGGAGGATTCCACGATGAAGCTGAAGTGGGTGAAGAACATCTGCGTGATGCAGGCGTCGAAGGAAATCTCCCTGGCGCCGAACCAGAAGATGGCCAGCATTTTGGGCACCGTGGTGGTGGACAGCAGGAGGTCAGAGACGGCCAGCATGGCCAGGAAGAGGTGCATGGGCTCGTGGAGGCTCCGGTCCGTGCCGATGACGAAGAGAAGGACCGAGTTGCTGAACACGGCGGTGAGGTACATCAGGCAGAAAGGCACAGAGATCCAGATGTGGGACTCCTCCATGCCCGGGATGCCCGTCAGCACAAAGGTGATGGGGTCGAAGCTGCTGTCATTGAGCTCGTACATGGCTTCAGTCCTCGGTGTCAGCCCGGCTCGGCTCTGCGCAGGAAAGAGACGGCATGAACGGTGCCTGCTGCCTGGATCTGCCCACCAAGCCCTACAGACGTTACAAAGGAGGGCACAAGGCACCTGCCCTCCACCCTGAGGGGTTTCCTCGCTGTGTTTTGCTGTACAAAGCACCCTGTTTGTTCTATCAGCACTACAAACTGTGTCTGTAAGGAAAATACCTTCTCTGTGCCTGCACTGCCACCACAAACCAGGTCACGCCCTTTCCTAGATCAGCTTTACCCACTGTCCCACAAAGATTGCAAAAGTCACCATCACTTCTCTCTTGGAGACCCTTTAGGCACTGGAAGAGGCTCTAATGTCTTCCTGGAGCCTTCCCTTCTCCAGGCTGAACACCCCCAGCTCTTCCATCCTAATTCCAGAGCAGAGGGACTCCAGCCCTTCCTTTTCCTTCCTTCCTTTTCTGCTCCTTCACAAAGATGGGCAAAGACACGGTGGGCTGCACAGAGTGATCCTTGGACAAAGAAACGCTGGCCCAAAGCAGAAACACCCCAGAGAGACACCCCGAGTGCACAGTTCTGTGCTGATGTCAGCCCGTGGCACCGTCCCAGCCTCTGAGCTCAGTGTCATCGTTTCTGGAGTGCTGGGGCTGCTGGAGCTGGGAGCTGGGAACACTGAGCTGGATGTTTGGAGCTGGGAACACTGTCCCCGAGCTGGATGTTTGGGGCTGTGAGCATCATCCCTGAGCTGGATGTTTGGAGCTCTGAGATGTTTGGGGCTCTGAGCACCATCCCTGAGCTGGGAGCACCCTCTCGTAACCGATCAGCCTGCGGGTATTTTTGCACATTTGAATAATGCAAACAAGCCAAGCTGCGGGTCTTCCTCAAGGCTTTACCGTGAGAAGGGCTTTGAGGAGGAGGAACACAACAGGACTGAGGGGTTTACATGCTTTCCCCAGTTTTAGCCCCCGAGCCCCATGTAAGCTCCATCATATGGTAGAAAAACTCCAGGCCAGGCTTGGGATGGAGGAAAAGCAGTTGGATTTGGAGCAAAGCTAAACGTTCCCTGTTTGCAGCCTGGTTCACTTTCACTGCAAACGGCAGATACTCAAGTCAGACATGTTTGCATTTCTAAGCACTTCCATTAAGGATTCTCGGCCTCCCTGAACACAAAGTCCACTGAAAACATCACTCAGTACAGAAAAGACCTTCAGCTCAACGCAAATATTTATCCAGTCGCTTCTTCTACTTGCAAACCAACGTCACCCAGGCGAATGGAGCCAGGCTGGGTCTAGAACTGGGGATTAAATCCGCCTGGGAACGTCCCCAGGCTCCAGTGCCAGCCGGTGAGATTCTGGGGGGGCTGCAAACTCCTTCCACCTCCACTTCCCAGTTTATGGAAATCTATTCCTCTCCCACGCCGCTTTTCTTCCCTTCCGTTTTTCCAAACAGATCCCAACGTTCGACAGAAAATGACTCACCGAGGACCAGCCCCGAACCGAGAAGAGGAACCAGAGCCCCAAACCGAGAGGAGGAACAGCAGCCCTGGCCGGTGCAGAGCTCAGAGAGCCCAAATCCCCAAATCCCAGCCGGGCTGGGGATGTCGGCCCTTCCCTGTCCCGGGTCCCAGAGCAGCATCAGCCCCCGCACCTGGGGAGGTTTAAATTGCCGAGGCATTAACCATTAACAGCAATTAACGCTCCCGGGCCGGGCATTTCCTGCGTTCCCAGCATTTGCATTGCAAGGGATTTTTCTGCCTCCCTGACGGGTGTGAGGACCGAGGGGGCACAACGAGAGCCCTCCCGGGAGCACCGCGGGTGTTTGGGAGCCTTTTATCTGCCACGGGGGAAAATTGCCTCGTCCCACCGCTGAAACCTCCCAAAACAACCCCTGGTTCTTCTCTGCCACCCGAGCCCAGCCCGTGGGCAACGAGATATAACCACGGGTATGATGTGAGGACCACTGATCAAATCAACAATCTACAAAATCATGATTTGCAAGAAATTCCTGGCTGGGAGGGTGGCCAGGCCCTGGCACAGGCTGCCCAGAGAAGCTGTGGATGCCCCTGGATCCCTGGAAGTGTCCCAGGCCAGGTTGGACGGGGCTTGGAGCACCCTGGGCTGGTGGAAGGTGTCCCTGCCCATGGCAGGGGGTGAAATAGAATGAACTTTAAAGTCTCTTCCCACACAAATCATTCTAGGATTCCATGATTCTTTGATCCTAAATTGAGTTTAATTTGGTTCAAGCACTCACATGTAGGTATGGAAGACCCAGTTGTATTCACTTCCCAAACAACACCCCAAATTATATCCTCTGTCACATATTTTAAAGAAAGCCCGCAGTTCAAAAGCCAAGGGTGACTTTGCCAGCCATAAATGGGAATTGCATTTATTCTGGAATGGTTGGACAGTTATTTATTTCAGCTCTTCAAAACATTGTACTATCTAAAGTATTTCTTATCAAGTGCAAGAGTAACCTTGTTATGCAGAGCAATGAGAATACTGTTCCCTGACATGGAAGATTGTTTCATGTGAAACACTTGGGGTTTTTTTACTATTCCCATTTTTTTCCTGAAATCTGATGTGACAGATTATGCAAGGAGGGAGGACACAACCCTCTCTCACTCCCTGGCAAAGCAACGTCTCCTCCAGCCATTCTCTCTCCAGATTTGCTGTATTTCCCATTCCTACCCCGTTGATCACCAGGACAGGGCAGCAGCAGCAGCAGCAGCAGCAGGAGGAATGTCCCCTCCCAGGCTGAGCTCTGACCTGCTCCCTCTGCTGTGATTTTCTGCACTCAGTTTCAGCCCCACTAACACTGAATTACTGTGATTTTCACCCAGTTCTCAATAGAATGGTTGTGTTTCTTCCTCAGCAGGAACCACAGAGTCTGCAGCGACAGGGGAGTTCAAAGACAAGGTAAAAATGGAGCTTTGCCCATGAACTGCTTCTGATGAAACCACAGTGATGTGGAGGGGGAGGGGGACAGAGGCACCCTCATGGTACATGAGACAGGGGTTGTGCAGGGGGGGTCACTGCGGGCACTGCACCCCAAATTCCTCAACCCCCTGAGCCTGGGGACCACTGTGAGGGCAGAGAGGCCCTGGCACAGGCTGACCAGGGAAGCTGTGGATGTCCCACCCCTGGAAGTGTCCCAGGCCAGGCTGGACGGGGCTTGGAGCACCCTGGGCTGGTGGAAGGTGTCCCTGCCCATGGCAGGGGTGGGGCTGGTTGAGCTTTAAGGCCCCTTCCAACCCAGACCAGTCTGGGATTCCACGATTCCGTGATCCCTAAGATCATAGTCCAAAAAGTACTGTCAGAAAAGCCAATTGTGAGCAGTGCCCTGCCCCACCCAGCAACGCTGATCCCAGCCCTGGCCCCTCCACCCCCAGCCCTCCAGGGTCTCCCTTCTCCCCCAGGGACAGGGAATGCCTCCCCAGGGGCAGGGAATGCCTCCCCAGGGCTCCGGGGGAAGGAGGCAGCAGGAGAGGGAGGAGCAGCTGGGGCTGAGCAGAGCTGGGAGCAGGGACAGAGTCCCAGCAATACAGGGTGTCTCTGGGAGGAGCAGGACACGGGGGTTGCTCTGCTGTCCCCAGAGCTGGAGCACCCACAGGGTCTCTCTGGGGCTGGGGTGAGAAGGAGGAGCTCAGAGAGCTCCTTGGGGAGCTCCAGCCAGCACAGGAGAGGTGAGAGCCGGGCACAGCACTTGTGTGTGCCTGCAGAGACGCTGAGCTCAGCACGGCCCTGCTCCCTGCCCTGAGCCCCTCAGCTGCTGCTTTCCCAGGCTCAGCTCCGTGGCTCCTGCCCCAAACCAGGCAGGTGCTGCTCCATTGTTCCCAGGGCTTTTTAAATCATTTTTATTTACCCACAGACCCTTTTCTTCCCAGTGCCTGCAGAGGCAGGGGGGGACTGTCCCCCCACTCCTTGGTGCACCTGAGCACAGAACCCTGGCACTGGAGCTGGCAGGGCCACCAGAGCTGAGCCCCCACCGTGGAAACTGCCCCAGCTGGGGGCTGGTTCACATCCCCCCAGGTGACCTCCAGGGTCCTGCAGACACCAAGAGTTTGGGACCCCCCTGGCAGCCCCACAGACACCCCCCCTCCACCTCCAACCCCAGAGAGCTGCAGGGAGGAGCTGAGACCCCACAGACATGAGGAGCTGAGACCCCACAGACACGAGGAGCTGAGACCCCACAGACACGAGGAGCTGAGACCCCACAGACATGAGGAGCTGAGACCCCACAGACATGAGGAGCTGAGACCCCACAGACACGAGGAGCTGAGACCCCACAGACACGAGGAGCTGAGACCCCACAGACACGGGGACCTGGCTGAGCAGAGCTCTGAGGGGGCTGGGAATTGTTTGGTTTCCACAGGAATGGTGTCAGAGCAGATTCCAGCAGGAAAGGGCAGCAGTGGCTCCCCCAAAAGCCTCCTTTGGGACTCCACCCTGCCCCCAGCACTGGGCTTTGTCCTTCCCCCTTTCACCCTCAAAGCAGAACATTAAACCCCCAATAAGACGTCAGAGAGCAGCAGAGCTCAGCTCCACACCAGCCTCACAGGGTTATTTGCTTTTCCTCTCCTCCTCTGGCAGGTTTGGGGACGGGTCACAGCAGACACGGGCTCGGGGGTCCCTCCTGCCTCTCACCAGAGCCATGGCCAGGCCCTGCCATCCCAAGGAGCAGAACTGGGACACCCTGCTCGGATCTTCCCCACAATATGGGTTTTGTTTGTCTCCTCAGCCACAGAACCCGGGGATATGTTTAACCTGGGAGTGTTTTCTCCCGGGAAGAGGAGCTGCAGAACACGACGTGACAGCCCATAATAGCTCCGTGGTGAGCACCACACCCCAAGGTCAAGAGAGCAAGATGTGGAGCAGCAGCACAAGAGCTGCTGTTCCTGTTCCCAGAGCACCTTCCCCAGACAGAGCATCACCTGCCCCAGGTGTGTCCGTCACGACCTGGGGGGTCACCCTGCCCTTCTGCATCAGGGCCAGTGACACACGGACTGTGGGGCTCAGGAGGGTGAAATAAGGACTTTACTGAACAACTAAATAATTAAATAAATAAGTAATTAAATCATTAATTTGCAGAATAACTAAATAATTAAATAAGTAATCGAGTCATTAAATAATTAATTTACTGAATACTAAATAATTAAATAACTAAACAACTCAACAACTAAATAGCTAAGTAATTAAAAAAACTAGATAACTCACAGCCTCGGGCAGAAGCAGCAAGCAGTTAATTATCTAGCTACTTAATTATTTTCATTAGCTGCCCTCTCCAGCCTGAGTTGCAGGGCAGCTCAAGCAAGAGAAACTCCAAATGAGCTGTGTGGGATGGGCAGAGCTTCCCCTGGGCAGTGGCTGCAGGAGCTGCTGCTCTGGCACGTGGGACCCCCTGGAATCACTGAGGTTGGAAAAGACCTCCAGGAGCACTGAGTCCAACCTTTGGCCCATCCCCACCTTGCCAAGCACCCTCCGAGCCCACCCAGCCCAACCATTGCCCAGCACTGTCGGGGTCACCTCCAACCCCGTCCCCAAGAGCACCCACACGTCGTTGTGCCAAAACATCCCTCACTCCATGTCTGATCCCAAAAGGATCCTGCAGTGCCACTGATCCCTGAGCTCCCAGAGCTGCTGCTGGACCGTCCCCCTGGGGCTGGAGAGGGAGCAGGACAAAGGGCCTGGCCAAATTACGGGGAAGTTAGGGGGGAAAAAGGGTGTGAGGGAGACTGAGTGACCGTGGGGCAATGCTGTGTGTGGGATGGGGCTGAAAAGCGACAGCCCAGCCAAGGGGCTGGGATTTCCTGCTGGGAAGCAGCTCTGGCAGGGACTCGGCACATTGTCAGTCACAGGCTGGCAATTAAGAGCCTGGAGGTGAAATTAGGACTGAGTTCCCTGTGGGATCCTGCACCTCTGTGCACACACAGGGTGGGGCACGTTCAGGTGTTGCCCTCGGGGTCCATCCATTGGAGAAAGGGGTTGGAAATACCCTTGGCCAGAGCCAATGAGCTCCATCCCGTGGTCTGATAATGAGTGAGGAGCTTCCAGGGACCTCAGCAGGCCTTGCCACGTCCTGCAGGGCCAAGTCCCTGTTAGATAGGGTGGGATTCTGTGGGCTGATGGAAAAACTCCTCGAGGGCCTGACCCTGCAAAGTCTTCAGCAATCCCAGAGGGATGGTGGATGTTGTTCCCAGGAGCTGATGGATTCTGTCCCCAGGAGCTGATGGATCCAGTCTCCAGAGGACAGACATTGTCCCCTGCCTGCCCCAGGAAGCATTTGGCAATTTCCATGATGGGACCCAAAGTGTTCAATCATCGAATCACAGAATCATGGGATGGTTTGGGTTGGAAGGGGCCTCAAAGCTCACCTCACTCCCCACACCTGCCGTGGGCAGGAGCTCGCTCACTGAACCAGGCTGCTCCTAAATCTCAAGCACCGTGTGAGTTACGAGACCTTCAGCTCTGCAGATTGTTGGATTGTTCAGGTCCCAGAGGGCAACTCTGGACAAGCCACAGGAGGACAGGGAGATGAGCAGGAGCTTCCCAGTGACACCAGCACCAGGGGTGACGCAGGTTTGGGAGCCAAAGCGTGTCCTTGTGGGATCCTCGGACGCGGAGCCTCTCCCGGAGCGCAGGAGGGAGGGGGGGACGCGCCCTCAGCAGTGCTGTGAGGGGCTGAGGGGCAGGACGAGCCGTGGCCTTCGGGGAGAGCAGCGGGAAGGTCTCCCAGGAACCCGACAAAGGAGCCACGGCCACGAGGACACCGATACCGAGAAAGCCGCGGGCGAGGCGGGAGCAGAGCTCGTCCCCAGCGCGGCACAGCACGGGCTGATTGAGTCTGCAAATTACATTCCTCAGGAAATAATGAAGCACACAGGCTGCTGCTCCAGCCTGGGGAGGTCGGGGACAGCTCAAGCAGCAGCTGCCCAGCCGGGGGATGGGACAGGGACAGGGCTGGGGGTGTTGGGTGGCTCCGGGAGCAGAGACTCAGGAGCTCAGAACTGCAGACACAACCTGGGTTTGTTTGGACACCAGGAATCCCAGAGTCATTTAGGTTGGAAAAGACCTCCAAGATCATCAAGTGTCCCATCCTGTGCCCATCCCCACCTTGTCCCCAGCCCAGAGCACTGAGTGCCACGGCCAGGCCTGCCTTGGACACCTCCAGGGCTGGGCACTCCAAACCTCCCTGGGCAGCCCCTGCCAAGGCCTGACCACCCTTTCAGGGAAGAAACTTTTCCTAACACCTATTTTTCACTGGAGCTGCTGGAGGAAACAGCCCATCCAGCAGCCACCGTGGGGATTTGGATTCTCTGTCCCAGAAGAAGGAATCCTCACTGACAGGACGGAGAAGCACCAGGACGTGGAGCTGGAAGGTGGTGGCCAAGGCAGGGCAGAGGGGAATCCCCACAGCCAAACCAGGGGGAAGGAATAAAATGCTGCAGGTGCCTGTGGAAGAGGGAAGTCTATTAAAACTCAGCGGGCAGATGCCAGGCAGGCTGAAAGCTTGGACAAGCAACTCCCTCAGAGGATCCAAACCAGCCCCAGAGCCTTCCTCAAAGAATTCCAGAACAGGGGGAAACCCAGAAAGCTCACGGGGCCAAGGGGTGGTCCTGGCCAAAGGGAGTCCTCAGGGCAAATGGAGCCTGGAAAGAGCAGATGGGTGAATCCCCAGATCTTTTGTGTTTTCCCCAGCACAGGAAAGACCTGGAGCTGCTGGAGCAAGTCCAGAGGAGGCCACAGAGATGCTCCAAGTGCTAGAGGCCCTCAGCTCTGGAGCCAGGCTGGGAGAGCTGGGGGGGCTCACCTGGAGAAGAGAAGGATCCAGGGAGAGCTGAGAGCCCCTT
>JAWWES010000001.1:114912983-114931049 GCA_035583135.1 Lophotriccus pileatus
GGCGCCATCTTCGCGCCGCGCCCGACGCACCGCGCCGGCCCCGCCCACCGGCACGGCCCCGCCCACCACACCTTGGGGGCGTGCCCAGCGCGGGGGCGTGGTCGGACCGGGGCAGCCGAGCGCTCATTGGCTGCGCTGCTATGGGGGCGGGGCTCGGGCGGGGCCGGGTGAGCGTGGGAACCGGGAGCGGGGAACCGGGAACGGGGAACCGGGAACGGGGAACCGCAAACCCCTGAACGGGCACTCCCGGCACCGAGTGACCTTGTATGGGCACCCCTGGAACCGAGCGACCCTGCACCGGCACCTTCTGGAATGAGGCATCCCCAGAAATCGGGCACCCCTCTGAGACGGGCATAGGGAACTGGGTACCTGCAACCAAGTAAGCCAGTACAGGCACCCCCTGTTACAAGGCACCGCTAGAAACCGGACAGCCCGCTAAGCTGGGAACCTGGTACCTCTGTACTGGGAACCCTCTGTAACTGGGCACCCCTGTACCGTGTTCCAGGAGCCCCTGCAGCGGGCAATCCCAGCACACTGCATCCCCGGAACTGGGCACCCCAGAATCGGGCACTCCCCTGAGCCACGTGCCGGGAACTGGATAACTGGGTATGGTGACCCCTTGGAGCTGGGCACTCCAGAACCAGGCACCCCTATACCAGGACCCCTAGAATGGGGCACCCATCTATCAGATAACCTTGTACCGGGCAACCCGTGCCAGGTAACCCCATGCCGGGCACAGCTCTGGCACATGCACCAGGTACCAGGAGCTGCCACCGACTCTGCAGAGGGCAGTGCCTGGCACCGGCTATCATCACTGGGGCCTTGCCTGGGCCCCGGCACACCTGGCCACAGCTCCGTGCCCTGGCCTGCCTGGTGCTCCTGGCACCGTGGCTGCCACAGCTCGGGCATCCCAGGGGGGCCGTGGGTGCCCCGGAGACTCCACGTTGCCAGGACGCACCTGGCGTTGCTGGAGCCACGTGGCTGGGACCCCTCAAGGGACAGCGCTCGGGGCTGGGCACTGGTGGCAGCAGCTGCCGGGTGCTGAGGTGCACAGGACCCGGCACAGGACCCAGCACAGGGCCCAGCACAGGACCCAGCAGGACGTGGATGCACAGAACCCGCCGGGTACCAGAACTCACCAGACCCCGGCACGCAGGATGCAGCCCCTCAGCTCCCTCCTGCCCTGCCGCTGGGCCTGGCTCCGGCCGGGCGGCACCTCCAGACCCACGGCCAGGGCTGAGGCTGGCACCGGCACCTCCAGACCCACGGCCAGGGCTGAGGCTGGCACCGGCACCGGACACGCTGTGGGGTGAGCGGGGCACAGCTGCCCACTACAGGGCTGGGGGGGGGCACTGCAGGGACCCCTTCGATCCCTGGTGCTGGGGGTGGCTGAGCCCCAGAGCCCCTGGCAGCTGGGGGTGGGCGCAGGGCAGCAGGGCCAGGGGGCCCGAGTGGCGATGGGGTGACCCCAGGTCCTTCTGTGCCCCCACAGCACCGCCGTTCCTCAAGGGTGGACCCTTGACCCTGCCGGGGACTGGCACTACTGGTGGATCAGCCTCATGGTGCTGCCCATCCTCTACAACTGGGTCGTCCTCATCCTCAGGTGCTGGGCAGGGGGGTCGGGAGGGGTGTGGGGCATCCTGGCCCTCTCGGCCTTGTCCTGGTGACACCCTGTGATGCCACCTGCACCCCAGGTGCTGCTTCCCTGAGGTGCAGGAGGCACATGCGAGGCTGTGGCGGGGCCTGGACGGGCTCAGCGACGCACTGTACCTGCTGGACATCGTTGTGCGCCTCCACACAGGTGTGTGCACACACAGACACACGGGTGTGTTACACACAGACACACACAGACACACGGGTATGTTACACACAGACACACACACACACAGACACATGGGTATGTTACACACAGACACACACACAGGCACACAGGTATGTTACACACACACACACACACAGACACACGGGTGTGTTACACACAGACACACGGGTGTGTTACACACAGACACACACACACACAGACACACGGGTGTGTTACACACAGACACACACACACACAGACACACGGGTATGTTACACAAACACAGAGCCCTGTACACACGTGCACACACAGACATGCACACACAGATGCACAGGTGTGTTACACACAGACACAGAGCTGTGTACACACGTGCACACACAGACATGCACAGGCAGATACACAGGTGTAACACACACACAGACACACGCATGCACACACAGGTGCACTTCCACCTGGCACAGCTGTCACCCAACCCTGTACGAGGGGGATCTGGCTGGGCACTCTGGGGTCCCAGCACCCACTGCTGACCCCTCAAACACACAGCATCCCAGGGGACCCCCGGTGACATCCCCCAGGGTTCCCATCCAGAGGCACTGGTCTCCAGAACCCTCCCACACCCCATGGCAGGCATCACCTGGACCTCCCTGCCAGCCCCTTCCATCACAGGGACCCCCTGAGAAACCCCTACCCCTCAACTCTCCCGGGCACCCCTGGTGTCATGACCTGCCTGCTGCCCCCCAGGTTTTCTGGAGGATGGGATCCTGGTGCAGGACATCGGCCGGACGCGGCGGCGCTACCTGTGCTCCTGGGCCTTCCCCTGGGACGTGGCAGCTGTGCTGCCCACAGAGCTGCTCTGCCTGCTCCCGGGGGTCCCGGGGGTCTCGGGGGTGCCAGCAGCACGTGCCAACCGCTGCCTGCGGGCGCCACGGCTCTTCGAGGCCTTTGACCGGTGCGAGACACACACAGGGTGGCCCAACGCCTTCCGCGTGGCCAAGCTAATGACGTACCTGGTGCTGGGCATCCACTGGCACGGCTGCCTCTACTTCGCGCTGTCGGCGCGGCTGGGGCTGGGCGCCGACCCCTGGGTGTGCCCCGCCTTGGCGCGCCCGCTGCGCCAGTACCTGCACAGCTTCTACTTCTCCACGCTGGTCCTGGCCATGGTGGGCGACACGCCGGCCCCGCAGCGCGAGGAGGAGTTCCTCTTCACCGTCGCCGGCTTCCTGCTGGCCGTGCTGGGCTTCGCCACCATCACCGGCGGCATCAGCGCCGTCATCGCCAACCTCAGCGCGGCCGACGCCGCCTTCTACCCCGACGTGGGGCCGGTGCGGCGGTACCTGCGGGGCCGGGACGCGGGCGGGCGGCTGGCGGGGCGCGTGGCGCGCTGGCACCGGCACCTGCGCGTGCAGCGCAAGCTGCCGGCGGAGCGGGCCGTGCTGCGGCGCCTGCCGCGGGGGCTGCGGGCCGAGGTGGCCGCCAGCGTGCACCTGCCGGCCCTGCGGCGCGTGGGGCTGTTCCGGGGCTGGGGGCACGACGTGCTGCGCCAGCTGGTGCTGCGCCTGCGTCCGCAGGTCTTCGGGCCCGGCGAGTTCGTGTGCCGGCGCGGCGACGTGGGCCGCGAGATGTACTTCGTCCGCGAGGGCCGGCTGGCCGTGGTGGCCGAGGATGGCATCACGCAGCTGGCCGTGCTGGGCGAGGGGCTCTACTTCGGGGAGATCAGCCTCATCAACATCAAGGGTGAGCCCCGTGCCGCGCCCCGACACCGCCCTGCGGCCCCCCTGGCTCACAGCCCCCCACCCCACAGGGAACACGGCGGGGAACAGGCGCACGGCCAACATCCTGAGCATCGGGTACTCGGACCTGTTCTGCCTGGGCAAGGAGGACTTGGACGAGGTGCTGGCTGAGTTCCCCCACGCCCGTGCCGCCATGGAGGCCAAGGGCCGGGAGCTGCTGCTGGGCATGGGCCGGCTGGACACGGGAGCCGAGGCGGCGGCGGTGGCAGCCGAGGCCGAGGCTGAGCAGCGGCTGCAGGGGCTGGAGGTGGCCCTGGAGGGGCTGCAGACACGGGCAGCCCGCCTGCTGGCACAGCTGGAGACCGGCGCCCTGCGCATGGCCCTGCGCGTCCAGCGCCTCGAGGGGCGGCTGCACCTGAGGCAGCAGCGGGACGAGGCAGCGGGGACGGCTGGGGCAGCGAGAGTGGCCACACCACAGCAGCCAGCCAGGACACGGGGTCCTGCTGGGGGACAGGGTCCCACCAAGGTGCAGTGTCCTCTTGGGGCCCATGGTCCTGTTGGGGACGGGGATTCCTCCAAGGTACAGAGTGCCCCCAAGGTACAGGGTCCTGCCCAGGGACCAAGTCCTGCTGGAGGACGGAGTCCCACTGGGGTGCAGGGTCCCTCCAAGGCCCAGAGTCCTCTTGGGGATCAAGGTCTGCCCAGGGCACAGGGTCCCCCAATGGCAGAAGGTCCCCCAATAGCACAGGGTCTCAGTGGCATACAAGGTCCCCCCCAGAGTACCCCCGGAGTGCAGGGTCCCCTCAGGGCACAGGGTCCTCCCAGGTCACAGGGTCTTATTGGGGTGCAGGGTCACAGGGGGGCACATGCTTCCCATGGGGCACAGGTTCCCCCCGGGGGCCAGGTTCTCCCTAAAGCACAGGGTCCTTCCACAGTGCAGGGACACCCTGGAGGACGAGGTCCCCATAGGATGCAGAGTACCCCCATGGCACAGGGTCCTTCTTGGTCACGGGGTCCCAGACGGGTGCAGGAACTCCCCAGTACTCGGGGTTCCACCGGGGCTCGGGGTCCCAGGAGGGGTCGGGGTGCGGGGAGACCAGTCCCACGGCACTGAGAGGTCACCTGGGGGGGACACAGCAGCGACAACCATTGCCGGGTGACACCAACAGCTGCTGCTATGGAACGGGGACTGGGACCGAGACGGGGAAGGGGCCGGCATAGGAACAGGTCGAAGTCGGGGAGCGGTGGGGTCCGGGCTGGGAACGAGCCGGTACCGGAGCCGGAAACAGCTCGGGACCCGCAGCTCGGGACCCGCAGCCCGCCGGGCCGTGCCGGGGTCACTGGCGGGGACACGGTGACAGCCCCACGGTGACAGACACCGCGGTGACGGCGTCGCCGCCGCCCGGTGCCTCAGGAGCGCTCCCGGCGAGCCCCGTGCGAACCCCCCGACCCGCCCGGGGCTCCGCCTGCTGCCCGGTACCCCCCGAGCCCCGCGCCTCGGACCCTTCGCGCCCCCCGCCGTCTCCCGGGTTCCCCCCGTTCCCGACTCCCCCGCGCTCCCCTCGCACCCCCGGGCTCCCCCCGCCGCCGCCGCCCCCCGCCCCCGGCCCGCCCCGCGCCGGGCGCCGCCCCCGCTCATCCACCGGCGGCTCCGAGCGGAGCGGAGCGGAGCCTCGTTCCTCCCGGAGCCTGCCGTGCCTGAGCCCTCCCGGTGCCTCCTGCCGGAGTGGAGGGGGCGCGGGGGGGCCCCGCCATGGATCCCCAGTCCCTCAACGAGTCACTGCAGGAGCTGCTCTGCCGCGCCGGGAATGGCACCGGGAACGGCACCGGGAACGGCACCGGGAACGGCACCGGCACAGGGACCAACGGCTCTGCCTGCGACCTCCTCCGCAGGGGCCTCCGCGGGCCCCCGGCGCCCAGAGGTGAGAAGGGGGGGGGGGGACAAGGGACCCCCCATGCCCTGCCCTGCGCCCCCGGGCACCCCTCTTCGTCCCGCCGTGCCGCCTCGGTGTCGCCCGCCCTGCACGGCGGTGCCGCCGGTCCGTGGCCGGTGCCGCACCCGTCCCCCGCCGCGTCCCCCATCACATCCCGCATCCCGGTCCCTGCGCTCCGGACGGAGGCTCGGCGGCCCCGGCACTGCCCGCTGGTCCCGCTGGGGGTCCCGGAGGGGACACACGGGGCTGTGCCGGGCAGCAGGAGGGCGGAGGGGACCTCGACATGGGTGGCACAGCCACCGCCCGCCCCACACTCCCGCCCCACCGGCGAGGCAGGGACCCCCAAACCCTCCCCTCTGACCAGCCGGGACACTCAATGCCGACTCACCAACGGGGCTGGGACCCCCCAGTCCCACTCCCCGACTGGAACGCCCCACGCCACCGCCAGGGCTGGGGCTCTCAATGTCCCCCCCTGCCCGGCCGGGCTCCGCCAACCCCCGTTGTCACTCGGCTACCGGGACTGGACGTCCCCGGTCACGTCCGAACGCTGCCGACCGAGCGGGAGCCCAGCTCCGGGGAAGGGTGGGCAGGATGGGGGCACTCGCGTAGCTCGGGGCCCCAGCCTCACGGAGCAGATTCGGGGATCGGGGGGAGTACCCCAGTCCCACGGCGGCAGCCACACGGGAAGAACCGGCTGCTCAGCTGCCGGATCCTCCCCGAGGCACCCGGTCACGCTGCAGCCCCGGTGCCCCGGAGCCCGTACCTGTGCCGAGGTGCCTCCGGGGTGCCCTGGGGGTGTCTTTGGGGTGCCACTCGGGTGCCTGGTGCTGGTCCTGCACTGAGCCCCGTGGAGCCAGCCGGAGCCCCAGTGCCTGGACCTGTGCTGGGATGCCTTCGGAGTGCCTCTGGGGTACCACCGGGGTGCCCTTAGGGTGCCCGCAGGGGTGCCCTCAAGGTGCCTTCGGGTGCCCTGGGGGCTCCAACGCGGCTGCCTGCAGAGCTGGACGTGGCGGTGCGCGTGGTGCTGTACGCGCTGATCTTTGTGTTGAGCGTCGGGGGCAACACGCTGGTTGTGGCCGTGCTGGCGCTGAACCGGCGGCTGCGCACCGTCACCAACTGCTTCCTGCTGTCCCTGGCGCTGAGCGACCTGCTCCTGGCGCTGTGCTGCATGCCCTTCACCCTGCTGCCCGGCCTCATGGGCGCCTTCGTCTTCGGAGACACCGTCTGCAAGCTCGTCGCCTACCTCATGGGTACGGGGGGAGGATTGTCCTGCCTCGTGGGTACGGGGGGAGGATTGTCCTGCCTCGTGGGTACGGGGGCACACAGGGTAGAGGGGCTCATCACTTACCTTGTGTGGACATGGGGTGCACTGAGGGGCTGCGGGGGGTCGCAGGGGGATCACGCCGCACCCACTGACCCCCCCACCGCCCACAGGGGTGTCGGTGGCCGTGTCCACCTTCAGCCTGGTGGCCATCGCCCTCGAGCGCTACAGTGCCATCTGCAACCCGCTGCAGTCACGGGCCTGGCAGACGCGCTCCCACGCCTGCCGCGTCATCGCCGGCACCTGGGCGCTGGCGGCGCTGCTGATGCTGCCCTACGCCGTGTACAGCTCCACGCGCCCCGCGGCCCCCCGCGCCCCACACCCGCCCCCCGTGCAGTGCACGCACCACTGGCCCAGCGAGCGCATCCGGCAGGCCTGGTGAGTCCCAGGGGGTGTGGGGGCGTGGGGGGCGAGGGGGGACACTGAGTGACGGGGGCCACCTGTCCCAGGTACGTCCTGCTGCTCCTGGTCCTCTTCTTCATCCCGGGTGTGGTGATGATGGTGGCGTACGGGCTTATCTCCCGCGAGCTCTACCGTGGCATCCGCTTTGAGCTGCATGTCAAAGGGGAGGCGGCAGGTGAGGGGACAGGATGGGGGTGACACTGGGGGTGACCCTGCCCCAGAATGAGAGGGAGGGTAGAGCCCCCCCCCAGCTCTCCACAGCGGGGGATTCCCTGGGGACATCCCCTTTCCCAGGGACCTCTCTGTAGGATGTTCCCACAGCCTTGGGGTGCAGTGTGTCCCCAGGGTGCCATGGATGTGCCTGTGTCCCCCGCACTTTGTCCCACCCCTGAGAGGATGCTGCCATGGTACTGGGGTGCCTCAGGTCCCCACGGTGCTGTGACCATGGCCATGTTCCCCTAACAGCCCATCCCACTGCCCAGAGGATGCTCCCATGGTATTGGGGTGCAGCACGTGCCATGGCCCTGACGGTGCTCCCTCGGTGTTGGGGTGCAGCACGTGCCATGGCCCTGACGGTGCTCCCTCGCCCCACAGCCCATCGTGGTGCCGGGGGGGACGCAGTGCCCAGCTGTGATGAGGGGGACGGGTGTTACCTGCAGCTGTCGCGCCCGGGCGCGGCGCTGGAGCTGCGGGCGCTCGGGGCGGGCGCGCAGCAGGACCGGGCGCGTGTCAACAGCTCGGGGGCCCAGCTGGCGGCCAAGCGGCGCGTGATCCGCATGTTGGTGGTCATCGTGGCCATGTTCTTCCTCTGCTGGCTGCCCATCTTCGCTGCCAACACCTGGCGCGCCTTCGCCCCGCGGGCGGCCCAGCGGGCGCTCTCGGGGACCCCCATCGCCTTCATCCACCTGCTGTCCTACACCTCGGCCTGTGCCAACCCCCTCATCTACTGCTTCATGAACCGCCGCTTCCGCAAGGCCTTCGGGGCCACCTGTGCGGGATGGGGGTGCCGCCGGGCCTGCCCCCGCCGCCCCCCCGACGACGAGCCCCCCATGGCCAGTGCCTCGCTCTCCAAGTTCAGCTACACCATCAGCAGCCTGGGCCCCCGTGAGCTGGGACCTGTCAGCTGGACCCCCTTGAGCCCCCTCACACCAGTGCCTGGGGCTTCCCTGAGCCTAGCCCCCTGAACTGGACCCCCCAGACGGACCCCCTCGAGCCAGACCCCCACCTCACAACTCCCGGGCACTGCCAGCACCTCCTGTGCCCCCCCCCCCCCTCCCCGGTGCCTCCCAGCTCAGGGCGCTCCCAGGCTCCCACACTCCCGGGAGCCTCTCACCCACCAGCCCCACTGCCCCAGTGCCCCCAGTCCCCGTCTGGGTGGGGGCGAAGGGCGGGGCAGGGGCACCATCGTGGCTGGGCAGGCTGGGTGGGGGGAAGTTGAGGTCTCCCCAGCCCGGGGCTCCCCTGCACCGCTCCCCAGCTCCAGTCGCAATAAACTTATCCCGTGCCCACCCACGACATCTGCGACACCTGTGCCGCTGGTGCCCACCCGCGACCGCTATGCCCCTCAGCGTCGCTGCTCCCACCACTCCTGTCCGGCCGCCGCGGAGGCTCCGCGGGGCAGCACCGGGCGGGACGGGGGGTCGGCACCGCGCAGGGCTCGCAGGGCGGCGGGCTGGGACGCTCCGCTGCGGGGACCCCCGAGCCTGGCGGCGGCGGGACCGGCCGCGAGGGGCTGGGAGTCCCGGGTGCGGTGTGGCTCCGCCGTGCTCCGGGCGGTGACCCCACAGTGCCCGTGTCCCCCTTACGGCCCCGGCACGTGAGGTGCCCCAGGACTCCATCTCCCGTCATGCCCCGCGCTCCAACGCAGGCTCCGCCCCTCAGGTGTATTTATCGCCAGGTGGCCACGCCCTCTTCCCGTAACTCCGCCGGCTATTGGCCACAGCTACCCTCGTCACGCTCGGCCGCCCCGCCTCTGGCACAGGCCACGCCCCTTTCGCTTCCCGGCGCTTCTCTCGCCTATAAAAGCGCGGAGCTGGCCCTCCTGTCCCGGCCCCGCCCCCATCCCGGCCCCGCCCCCATCCCGGCCCCGCCCCATCCCGGCCCCGCCCCTCGGCCATGGCTGCCGGGGTCCGGGCCCCGCCGGGGCCGATGTCGCGGTCCCTGTCGCGGTCCCTGTCGCGGTCCGTGTCGCGGTCCGTGTCGCGGTCGCTGCCGCTGGCCCTGGCCGCGCTGGCGCTGCTGGCGCTGCTGGCGCTGCCGGGGCAGGCACAGGCGGGGCCGCTCCCCGATCCCGGGGCACAGCTGCTGGCGGCGGCGCCGCGCTGGGGCTGGAGCTGGAGGAACGTGTCGTGCCCGGCCTGCCGGCTGCTGTTCGGGGCGCTGGACCTGGCGCTGCAGGTGGGCACGGGGGCACCGGGGGCACCGGGGGGACACCGGGACATCGGGACGGCAGGACGGGCGGAGCAAGGCGGCAGGGACGGGACAGGAGCGGGGACAGGGAGTAGGACAGGACAGGGACGGGATCAGTTACAGGGACAGGACAGGCCGGGCCGGTCCCTTGTGACGGGGTTGGGCCGGGACAGGCCGGGGCAGGTCGGGGCTTGTGACGGGCACGAGACCGGGACAGGAACGGGGACAGGGACAGGGACGGGCGGAGACAGAGAGAGTGACAGGCTAAGACAGGAACGGGGACAGGGACGGGCGGGGCCAGGCCCGGGGCTCTGCTTGGGGGAACAGAGACGGACAGGGCAGTGTCAGGCTGGGACAGTGATAGGCTGGAACAGGGACGGGAACAGGGACTGAGTCTAGGACAGGCCGGCAGCATCATCCGGGGACAGGGATGGGAGGGAATGGGGACAGGCAGAGACAGGGACAGGCTGGGGTTGGGACATGGGGTGCGAGGAACCCGTGTCCTTCCCCGGGAGGTAACCAGGCTGACAGACAGAGGGGACAGAGAGGATGGGGGCCCGTGTGGGTCCTCTCTTACCTCGGGACACCCAGCTGAGGTGGGTGTGGGACAGTGACAGCAGCCAGGGATCACAGAGGGGTCCGTCCTGGGGCGCTGGTGGGCGCAGGGCAGTGAGGACAGTGGGGGGTCAGTGTGCTGGGGCTGTGGCCGGCGGGTGTGGGGCAGTGAGGACAGTGAGGGGTTTGGGGTGCTGTGGCCATCCTGGGGAATTGGTGGGTGCAGGGTAGTGAGTCTGCCGTGGAACAGGGAGCCGTGTCTACGCCAGTGCAGGGCGGGCAGGCATGGACAGTGATGGCAGCTGGGGTTTGGGGTGCGTGGCCTGTCCTGGGAGGCTGTTGGGCGTGGGCAGCAGGGGCACCCATGTTTCAGGGAGCCGTGTCCATCCCATTGTCCCCCCGCAGCTGGAGCCGAACGTGGCGCGCGTGGGGCGCGTGGCGTCGCGGCTGTGCCAGGAGCTGCGGCTAGCGCGGCCGCCCGTGTGCCGGCAGGCCGTGCAGCTCTTCCAGGGCGACGTGGTGGCGGCCTGGGCGCGCTCGGTGCTGCGCCCGCCCGAGGCCTGCGGGCTCCTGCTGGGTCCCCGCTGCGGCCACTGGGACATCCTGGGCTCCTGGAACCTGTCCCTGCCCGCCACCCCGAAGCCGCCGGTGCGGCCCCCTGTGCCGCCGCCTCCCGGCGCGCCCACCGCCCGCATCCTGTTCCTCACCGACCTGCACTGGGACCGCCGGTACGCGCCGGGCAGCGCCGCCGCCTGCCCCGACCCGCTGTGCTGCCGCGGGGCCCCCCGCGACGGGCCGGGGGCCGCGGGGTTCTGGGGCTCCTACGGCAAGTGCGACCTGCCCCTGCACACCATCGACGCGCTGCTGGCACAGCTCCCCAACGCCAGCAGCCGCGCCGGCGACGCCGGGAACGGCACCTCGGGGTTCGCGGCCGCGTACTGGACCGGGGACATCCCCGCGCACGACGTGTGGCAGCAGAGCCGCGGGGACCAGCTGCGGGCGCTGCGCACGGTGACGGCCCTGCTGCGCGCCCGCCTCGGGGGGCTGCGCGTCTTCCCGGCCGTGGGCAACCACGAGGCCACGCCGGTGAACGCCTTCCCCCCGCCCTACGTGCGCGGGAACCGGTCTGCCGCCTGGCTCTACGACGCCATGGCCGAGGCCTGGCAGGACTGGCTGCCCCCCGCGGCCCTGCACACCCTGCGGTGGGCACGGGGGGGGTACCAGGGATCGGGGGGTGCAGGGCTGGGGGCTCTGGGCTGTCAGGGGATCGGGGAGAGGGGGTTTGGGATAGTAGGGCTGGGGGGGGTTCTGTAATGGAGGGAGCAGGGGGGGAGCCTGGGCTCGCAGGGATGAGGGGGGCTTGGGGCTGGTGGGGGGCTCTGGGCTACTGGGGGCTCAGGGCTAGGGGGCAAGGGGGGCCCCAGGCTAGCAGGGACTGGGGATCTTGGAGGGCTGTGGGTGTCTCAGGTTCATGGTGCAGGGTTGGGGGTGTGTCTGTGCACAGAGGAGGTGCAAGCAGGGGGCATGGCTGGTTGGGGTGCAGGGCGCTGCTGGCAGGACAAGGACAAGGGGGGCTCCAACTGAGGGGGGCAGGGGGCTGTGGGATGGATGTCGGATCCATGAGTTGGGGGGCACAGCATTAACTCCCTCTTTCCCCACAGGGCTGGTAGGTTCTACGCAGGTTGGGGCAGGGGGTCCATGGGTGAGGGAGGGTCTGTGAGGCAGGTCTGGGGTCTGTGGGGAAGGGGTGCAGGACTGACTCCCCCGTTTCCCTGCAGGGCTGGCGGGTTCTACACGGCGCAGGTCTGGCCTGGGCTGCGCCTCGTCTCCCTCAACATGAACTTCTGCTCCCAGGCCAACTTCTGGCTCCTCATCAACGCCACTGACCCCGCGGGGCAGCTCCAGTGGCTCATGGGGGTCCTGGCAGATGCTGAGCGTGATGGGGAGAAGGTGAGGGGGGAATTCTGGGGGAAGGCTGGGGGGCCTTGAGGGTCCTGGGCACTCCCAAGCCCTGGCTCCCTGCCCCCAGGTGCACATCATTGGGCACATCCCCCCGGCCCATTGCCTGCGGAGCTGGAGTTGGAACTACTACCGCATCGTCAGCAGGTCAGTGCCCACACACACCCCTGGCCCCACATACCCCTGGCCCCCCTCTGAGTGCCAGACCCCCGTCCTGTGCCACGCAGCCCCAGCCTGGACCCCTGGCCCTGACCCCCAGGCCGTGTTCCAGACCCCTGCCCTTGTGCCCCGCCCCACACGCCAGACCCCCACACTGCACCCTGGACTCCAGCCCCATGTGCTGGACCCCTGCCCTGCACACCAGACTCCTGCCCCACATCCTGGACCCCTACACCAGACCCTCACCCCATGCCCTGGACCTCCACTCCATAAGCCAGACCCCCATCCCATGTACCAAAGGACCAAAGGCCCCTCCCCACATGCCAGAGCCCCACCTCATGTATCCTGAACCCCCATTCCACACACTGGACCCCCTTGGGGTGGTATCAGCATGGGAGTGGGGCAGGGGGTGGTGCTGGAGCACCCAAGGTTAGGACCCTGAAGCTGCCTGTGCCAGGCAGAGCCATGACAGGGGGTCTGTGAGCAGCCAGGCCTGGCTTGGGTTGGGGGCCCATGGTCTGGATGCTGCCCACCCTCATGCCACGATGGCAGGTTCGAGGGCACCATCGCAGCACAGTTCTTCGGGCACACGCACCTGGACGAGTTTGAGCTGTTCTACGATGAGGAGACGCTGTCACGCCCCGTCTCCATCGCCTTCGTGGCACCGAGCGTCACCACCTACATCAACCTCAATCCCGGTGCGCCCCAATCCCGCTGTGTGTCCCCCCACCCCCCGCTCCCGGCGCTGACGGTCCCTCCCCGCAGGGTACCGTGTCTACGAGGTGGCCGGTTCCTACCCCGGGAGCTCCCACGCGGTGCTGGACCACGAGACGTTCATCCTGAACCTGACGGAGGCCAACGCGGCCCCGCCGGGGACGCCCCCGCGCTGGCGGCGGCTCTACGGCGCGCGCGAGGCCTACGGGCTGCCCGCGGCCTTCCCGGCCGACTGGGACCTGCTGGTGCGGCGGCTGCAGGACGACGAGCCGCTCTTCCAGCGCTTCTGGTTCCACCTGCACAAGGGGCACCCGCCCCGCGAGCCCTGCACGGGCCCCTGCAAGGCCGCCCTGCTCTGCGCCCTGCGCTCCGGCCGCGCCGCCGACCCCGCGCTCTGCCGGCCCCTGCGCCCGGCCCTGCCCTTCCCGCGCATCCAGGAGCTCTGGCAACAGCGGCAGCTCTGCTGACACGGCCACCCCGGGAGTGGGACTGGGACACGGCCACACTGGGAGAGGGGTTGGAGTCAGCACATGGTTGCACCGGGGGTGGGGTCGGCACACGGCCGTGCCAGGACTGGGTTCGGGACTGGCACGTGGTCCTCACATCTCACCAGATGCACAATAAAGGCACAATGGACCCCATCACCCCTCCTCATCCTCATCCATCAGAATTGGGATTTGGACTGGAATCAGGATCAGCACACAGTCGTGTTCCCATCACCCAGCCAATACAGGTGTGCTGGACCCCACTGCCTTTCATCTTCCTCATCCCGATCCTCACCCCACAACACCCTAGGGAGAACCAAACCAGGAATAACAGAACCCTCACCCCTTCTCTTCCTCCTCCTCCTCCCTGCATGAGGCCGAAGGCAGAGCCAAGCCGAGCTGGTGGAATGGGTTTATTAATTAATGATTTAGTACAACACAGGCCCTCGTTACGCCGCATGCATTGGGGACTGTGGGGGGGTTGTAACCCACTGTGGGGGCAGCAGGGGCAGGGCAGGACCCCCAACCCAACACCACGGGGAACTCTGTGCCCTGGTGCGTTGGGTCGGCTGTCCTGCCCCCCCCCGCCCCCACCACCTCACACCCCTTGTGCCCTCGCCCCCTTCATGGGGTCTGTGCCCCTCCTCGCCGCGGTTTGAGGGTCCCCAGGAGGGTCTGCACCCCCCGGCGCACGGAGGAGCCCACCCGCCGTGCCACCGAGTCGGCCGGGGGGGCCGGCAGGCAGGAGCTGGAGGCCTGGGGCCGCGCATCCAGGCACTTCTGGTAGCGGAGCTGCGGGGAACGGGGGGGTCAGCGTGGGGAAGGGGGGCTCGGGGGTCCCACTCACCCTGCGGGCAGCCTGCAGCGTGGGGCGCAGGGAAATGGGGGCTCGGGTCCCACTCACCACGCAGGCGGCCTGCAGCGCCTCGCTGAGCCCCGCGGCGTTGGGCTCACACCACACCATGTGGCAGCGGAAGGTGCCGGGCGCGCTGGCCATGATGAAGGCGAAGGCGCGGACGTCGCGTCCCACCCCCATGAAGGACAGGAACCGCACGCGGCACTCGCACAGCACGGCCTCCGTCTGGGGGGACGAGCAGAGGGGTCAGCGCAGCCCCCCGGCGGGGAGGGCATCCCCGAGATCCCCTGGGTGTGGTGGGGACACACTGTGGCCCCCTGGTACGGGGAGGGATCCCTGCAGCCCCCCCCGGCACGGGATGGGGGCACCGAGGCCTCCGGAGCAGGAGGGCATTGCCAGTGCGGGTGGGGGTCACCAGCGTGGCCAGGGGTCACTGCAGCTGCCCAGAGTGGGACAGGGTTAGCACAGTGGGGTGGGGGGCACAATGGTCCTCAGAGTGGGAGGGGGTCACCACAGCTCTCCAGGGCAGGAAGGGGTCACTGCAGCCCCTCGGAGTGGGGAGGGGTCACTGCACCCCCCCAGGGCAGGGTGGGGGTCCCCTGTGGGCACACACCTGGCGGTGGGCGATGGTGAGGGTGGCGGGGGCCACGCTGACCACGACAGGGGTGGGCGTGGGCGGCTCCCCCGAGCCAGGGGCCAGCGCCGCCTCCAGCGCCGCGTTGATGACATCCATGCCTGGGGGCACAGAGGCGTCAGGGCAGCCCTGGGGGTGCCCCCACCCCACAGCAACCCCAGAGGCTGGGGGAGCTCCCTCGAGCCCACCACTTACCCACGGGCTTGGCAACGGGGACGCAGCCCAGGTAACACACAGGGAAGCGCTGAACTGCCTCACTCTTGGGGGCCGGGAACTCCACTGTGGGGGGGCATGGCAGACCTGTACAGAACCCCCCAAAATCCCCCAGAGCCCTCCCACCCCTCAGTGCTCACCCAGCACACCCCAACGCCCCCAAACTGCACCGCCTTGCTCGTGGGGACTGGGAACTCCACTGAGGGGGCACCGTCAGGAGCCCCCAAAGCCTCCCTGAACCCCTCAACACCCACCCTCTCCCCAGCTGCCCCCCACCACGTGCAGCCTCTGGACACGTGGGCCCCCTGCCCCGGACCCCCCCATGCTTCCCCCCAAGCCCTCCTCCAGCCCTTTCCCCCCATCCCCCCGCCAGATCCCCAATCCCCTCCAGGGTACCCCCCAGATCTCCCCTGCTCCCTCACAGGCACCCCACCTCCCATACCCTGCAGGGGGGTCCCCCAGCCCCATGCCCCATACCCCATACCCTGCAGGGGGTCCCCCAGCCCCATACCCTGCAGGGGGGGCTCCCCCAGCCGGGGGTGGTCCGTGCCCAGCCCGTTGGCCGCTGCTCGGGCGCTCCGCCGCTCCTCCGTCAGCTGAGGGACAGGGGGCACAAACCCCCCACTGTCACACCACAGGCACTCTGGGACCCCCGTGGGGACCCACGGCCCCCCAGACGTCACACACGGCCCCTCTGGATGTCACACCATGGGGACCCCCAGGGACTGCCTGGTTGTTCTGTGGGGACATGGGGCAGAGGGGCTCACCCTGGGGGCTGGCTGGGGGGGCCTGGAGAACCCCGGGGGTCTCACCTACACACAGACCCGGTGCAGGCTGGGGAAGGGGGGTTTGGGGGTGTCACCTGGACACAGACACGATGCAGGCCAGAGGAGGTCCCAGGGGGAAACGGGGAGGTGTCTCACCTGGTGCGGCCAGGCAGGGAGGTCCCGAGGGGGTCGGGGGTGCCAGGGGTCTCACCTGGGCACAGACCCGGTGCAGCCCGGTGGCAATGGTGCTGGCTGGCCCCTCGCAGCGGAACACGTGGCACTTCAGCACCTGTGTCAGGGGGTCCCGGGCCACGTACGCAAAGTCCCTGCAGGGGGGAGGGTGCTCAGGACTCTGTGCCGCCTTCCCCACCCAGCGTGGGCCGGGCCTGGGGGCACTGGGGGGCTGGGGGCAGGTTGGGGCCGTACCTCTCCCTGCGTCCCCGGCAGCGCAGTGGGACAGAGCGGGGTTAGATGGGGCAGGGGAGGCATGGATCCCCCCCCCAGCCCCAGGATCCCCACAACACCCCCAGGACTGGGTCTGACCCCGCTCCACATCCTTCCCTGCTGGGGGTTCCAGTGCTGAGACCCCATGGCCCCCATCTGCTAGACACATGGGACTGCACCCACACGTGGGACTCCCCAGCCCTGTGCACACGGGACCCCCACACCTCACCCATATGGAACTCCCCTGCCCCCTGCCCACCTCCACACCCAGACTCTCTCATCCCTGTGTCCCACACACATGGCAAACCCCCCAGCCCCACATAAGCGGGACTCCAGACACCACACTCCATGCATGTGAGACCTCCAAGCCCCACAGACCCCCACACGGCCAGACCCCTCCCCGGCTCTGCACCCTACACACACAGGACCCCCGGCCCACATGCACCCAGCATGACACCCCCTGCAGATATCAGCCCCCGTGCAACCCCCACCTGGCCGCCCCACGCCCCACACACGGGTACCCCGTGCCCCCCGTGCCCCACCTGCTGCCGTGCCGCCCCACGCCCCACACGCGGATGCCGCCCACGGGCTGTGCGTGCAGCAGCGCCCGGTCCCGCGGGTCCACGAGCTTCAGGGTGCGGCCCTCGAGCAGCAGCAGCGCCCGCGCCTGAAGGCACAGGGTCAGGGGCTCCCTCAGCCACACGGGCGGCAGCGAGGGGGCAGGAGGGTCTGGGGTCACTCACCTCCCCCCAGGACCGGGGGGGCAGGAGGGTCTGGGGTCACTCACCTCCCCCCAGGACCGGGGGGGCAGGAGGGTCTGGGGTCACTCACCTCCCCCCAGGAGCCGGGGGGGCCGTCGCGGGGCCCCGAGAGCTGCCGGATGCAGGCGCTGACGGTGCCGCTGCTGCGGCCGGGCCCCAGCTCCTCCTCCCGCAGCTGCACCCAGCCCAGGGAGCGCACCGGCAGGCCCTGGGGGACAGAGGGGCAGGGGGCAGCGTGGGGCAGCCCCAGCCCCCGACACAGACCCATGCCCCCTCCCTGGGCAGCCTCCAGCCCTGGGGCAGGGTGGACTCGTAGTGTGGCACAGCCAAGAGGCCCCTCCCATGGGTGTGACAGCCTGGAGCAGCCCTCAGGAGGGTCCCTCAGCCCCCCAGCAGTGAGCCAGACCCCACAGAGGTGGGGAAGGGGTCCTGTGGGTTGGGAGATCAGGGACCAGCCCTACCTTGGAGTTCAGCGCGTCCTCCTCGCCCAGGGCCATGCTGTGAGGGGAGGTGGTCAGGAGCTTCACCCAGACACTCTGGGACACCCAACTCCTGCCACCTAAACCGTGGGAGCACCCCCCACCCCCAGCCCCCAAGACCCTCCCCGCCCAACCACTGCTTCTCGAACCCTGGGCCCCCCCTCCACCCCACAACCCCTGCCCCCCATGCTCTGGTCCCTCACCCTACACCCAGATCCCGGCCTCTCATGGCTCTGAACTCCCCACACCTGGATTCCTGTCCCCTGTGACCTTGGAACCCCCACACCTGGGTCCTTGCCCCCAGAGCCTGGCTCCCAGCCCACACCAGACCTCCCTCTCCCCATGCTGCTTGTGCCCTGAGGTCCCACTCCCCGTAAGGCCCAGGCCCAGCCCTCTGCACCCCACAGCCCCCGGCACCCCACAGCCCCCGGGGCCCTGCCGTG
>JAWWES010000001.1:114972489-115008976 GCA_035583135.1 Lophotriccus pileatus
GCCCCGCCCCGCGCGCCCCCTGGCGCCGCCGCCGACACACACAGAGGCGGAAGGGGCGGGGCCATCCGTTTATTGTCCACGCCCCAGCACGGCCCGCCCCCCCGGTCTGCATCGCCGCCGTGTCCCGCTGTCCCAGTGCTGGCGTTCCGAGCCCACTGTCCCGCTGCCCCAGTCCCGACGTCCCGCTATCCCAGTCCCACTGTCCCAGTCCCCACGTCCCAATCCCATTGTCCCAGTCCCAGTGTCCCACTGTCCCAATCCCCGTGTCCCGCTCCCACTGCCCCAGTGTCCCAGTCACAGTGTCCCGGTGTGCCGGTGTCCCGGTCAGGGCAGCAGCAGCGCCCGCAGCAGGCTCGGGAAGTTAGGGGTGCCCCAGCCGGTGACAGGGTCCCAGGAGGGGCCAGCGCAGAAGCCCTGGCCTTGCACAGTGCCATCGAGGCAGGACAGGTGGCAGCCCTGGGTGACCTGAAGGGATTGGCCTCAGTGCAGGAGCACAAGGACTCCCCCGGGGTACAGGGAGCCCTGGAAAACCAGCATGCGGACCCCCCCAACACTCCCTATGGCACGGGCTGCCTCTCCCCAGGATCTCCTCAGGGGACAGCACCCCCCAAACAGCCACAGTCACACAAGGGGACCCGCCCCATGAAGCTCAAGGGAGGCCCACGGGGACCCTCCCCAGCCACCCTTCCCAAGGGAAGGCCATAGGGACTCTCCTGCGTCCCTGCCCCAAGCACAGCTCTGGGAGAAAGAGGCCCAGGACAGACCCCCAGCCCCCAGGACAGTCCCTTAGAGCACCCACGGCCCCTCAGCCCCCAGGACGGTGTGCTCAGCCCGGCCCCTTGGGACACCCATGACCTCCCAGCCTGTCCCCTGCCCTGCTCACATCGTAGAAGGCAGCGCCGAGGCCCCGCTCCTGCAGCTGGTAGAGCGCGGGGTTGAGGAAGCCGAGGGGCGCCAGCCCCCGCTGCAGCCGCCGGTCATTGATCAGTGCCACCATGCCCGCCACCACCGGGGTGGACGCCTGCGGGAACACCGGGCTCAGCCCGCGGACCCCGGCCCGCGGGGCAGCGGGGGACGGGCCCTTACCGAGGTCCCCGACACCCAGGGCAGCGGGATGCGGTTCGTCACCACCCAGTAGTTGTCGGAGAGCGCGGCCAGGTCGGGGTATGCGCGGCCACTGCTGTTGTAGTATGAGCTGGGCGGCAGCTTCGAGGCTGAGCGCAGGAAACGCCCAACAGCGGCAGCCTGGGGACAGCACAGCCCGTCAGCACCCAACTGCGGCCTTCATCACCCAACCGTGGCCTTTATCACCCAACTGCGGCCTTCATCACCCAACCGTGGCCTTCAGCACCCACTACGGCTTGTCAGCACCCAACCACGGCCTTTAACCCCCGCCACAGCCCAGTGCCAACACACCATGGCCCGTGGTCACCCCAAGTCCATTATCCCCCCCCAGGCCCTCCGCAGCCCCAGGCAGCCCAGCAGTGCAGGTGACCCTCACCTGGTACCCAGGCATGGGAAAGATGTTGCTGAAGCCACCCCCACTGATGTAATCCGTCACCTCCTCCGTCACCAGGAACGGGTTCTTGAAGGACGTGCCGCCCACAGTGGTGACATAGGGGCTGAGGGGACAGGGGGAACCATGGGTGGGCACACAGCTGCCTGGGCCTCAGCAGCCCCCCACGATTCCCCCGCTACCACAGCCTTGCCCCGCAATCCCAACCCCCCCACCAGGAGATGCAGAGGTCCCAGACCTGGGACCTGCAAGTGTCCCCAGGCCCTGGTGGGGACCCTCAGGTGATCCCCAGGGGGCTCAAACCACGCAGGGACTGAGGCCAGCACTGCCCCCGCAGCCGGCTCCCTCCCTCACCCACCTGGAGGCCGGGAAGCTGGGCCGGAACGTGTGGTTCCCGCTGTGCACCCGCCGGCACCCGGCGCCGTCGTCACCTGCCGACACACAGACGGGGAAGGGACAGCTGACTGCGGTGCCCCAGCCACCCCTTGGCCTGAGAGCCCCGGAGGGACTCCTGCAGCCACGCTCAGCACCAAGGCCATGCCCGGCCCGGTCGCACCTGAGGCGAACAGGATGGTGAGGCCACGCGCTGCCGCCTTCATGAACTCGGCGTTGACGCGCTCCATGTAGGCGAGGGACAGGCTGTCCTCGTCGTCCCCGTAGCTCACAGAGTGCACCCATGGCACCGCTGACATGTTGCTGAGCAGCACCAGCCAGTCCAGGAAGGGCTCCTGGCTCTCATGCCGTCCTGTGGGGACAGCAAAGCAGGGACACGGGGACAGCTCCCCCGACACCAGGGGTGGGGGACAGCGCAGTGGACCCTGTCTCAGCAGCACCGCCAGCACTGGGGGCTGAAACCCCCCAGCTCCTGCCTACGGGGCACGAACTCACAGCACGGCCAGCCTGGAGCTCCATGAGCTCATCCTGGGGCCAGTTATGGCGGATGGCACCAGGCTCCAGCTTGGCCCACAGGGTCGCCGAGAAGGTCACCCTGAACCCCAGGGCAGGGGCCTACATGCCCCCTTCTCTGAGCCTCTGTCAGAAGGCTGCAGCCACCTGGTCAGCTCTGGATCCAACAGGGCCTCAGCACCTCCCGTGGCAGCGCATCCCAGCGCAGTGACGTACGTGCCGCCTCCACACATTCCTCCTGCACCTGCCGGGGTCCCTCCCTGTCCCCCAGCCCTCTTCACTGGGAGGGGAGCAGAGCCCAGCCACCCCTGCTCACTCTCAGTCACCCACTCCACTGTTCCCACACCCTTCCCACAGCAGTAATTGCGTGGGGGCAGCAGGAGGGACAGTGGCAGGCTGCTGTCACTGTCAGGAACAGGGACAGGATCCCTGGGGCACTTGCCTCCTGCTCAGCCAGTTCCTGATCTGGGACAGGGACATGGCCCCCAGCACTGTGCCCTGTTTGTGTTTGTGCAGGCTGTTTGGCAATTTGTTTACCCAAATTCCTTCACTCTCCCTGCTCCACTGGGAGACTCACGGGCAAGAGCTCAGCTCCATCCCCAGCGAGGCTGGGAAATCTTATGGCTGTGCCCTCCTCCACAGGAGCGAAGCGGGGCAGTTGCTCTGCATGGTGCTGGCAAGGAAACCTCTGCTCTGGGATACTCTGGATGCTGAAGGTTCACACAGTTCAAAGCCAATACACAAATCAAGGGTGATTCCCCTAGGAGCTGGGAATCCAGTGCCAGTTCCGACTTGGGGAGGCAGCTGGGAAGGCACCTGGGGCTGTACTGCAGCCAGGAGTATCTGCATAGCCCTGCAAGCTCTTCCCTCGCCCCTCGGGGTTCTCTCCTCACCCCGCTGGGTGTTCCGCCTCCTGCTTGGGGCTCTCCTCTTGCCCCTCCGGGCATTTCCCTTCCCCTCCAGGTGTTCCCCCACCCCTCAGGGCTCCCCCCACAGGTACCTGCATTGCTGAAGACCCAGGTGGAGACATTGGCACCCGTGCTCATGATGTACTCCACGTCCAGGCTGGCCTCCAGCCCGGCCTTGCCATGGCCCTGGTGCCCCACCACGCGGTCCACCTGCATGCGGTGGGCGAAGCTGCTGCCGAAGAGCTGCATGAACTCAGCCAGGTCAGCCTGGTGGAAGTACTGCTCCAGGAACTGCACAACATGAAGGGACAGACTGTTTTGTCTTGAAAAATAAGGTAAGACTGGGATCCTGACTTAAAAAGTTGCCCAGCACAAGTCTGTGCTACGCCAGGTACTCCCAGCACCCACCGAGGGACCTCCAGCTGCCTCAGGACCCCCAGCGCAGCACCAATCCACAGGACTGCCCCAGCCCACAGAAAGCTGGGCAGCTCTGTTACCTGTGCACAAGCCTGGCTGTTGTTGGGCAGGAGCCCCACGTCCCCCCCTGTCATGTTGTATCTCTGGCGCAGGATGGCCGGCGTCACACCCAGGTGGAACAACGCTCCCGCCGACCCCACATCCTTCCTGGCCTTGGCTCTGCTGACCACGCCCTCCACGGGGAACCGGTGCATCCCACCCACTGCGGCACAGTCCAGTGGGACCAGAGGGACCGTCAGGGCACAGAACCCGAGGAGGGCAGGACACAGCCCCCGGGTTCCCCCGCCACCATACCCGTGCCCACACAGGCTGGCCAGCAGCAGGTCTCGGGGAGCCCAGCCCTGCAGCCCCGACCCTGACGACCCCCTCGTGTAGGTTCCAGTGGCCATCCCATGCACGGGGCAAGGGGTGCTGAGCCACGGCTGTGGGGAGGCTGAGGGGGCACCTGGGGGCTGCACCATAGCCTCATCTCCCACAGGTGGAACATACCAAAGTCCAGGTGCTCTGCCAGTTCTGCAGGGACAGTGTAGGGCAGTGGGGACCGCACCAGGCTGCGTTGGCCCTTCACGTACCGGTGGAACTCGGCCCCGGGGAGCAGGAGCTCAGCCATGCTGCAACGCAGGGATAGTCACCACGAGATGGGACACAGGGCCAGCCACCACGGGATGGGACACAGGGCCAGCCACCACGGGACCACCAGAGCAGGTCCAAGCCTCGGGGCTCACCTTGCAGGCAGGCGACACTCCAGGAAGTCGAGGGTGGTGACAGTCTGGCAGTCCTTCACTCCCTGGCCTTGCAGCCACTTCAGCACTGTCATCAGTGTGGCTGGGGATGGCTGCACCAAGTCCCGGACCTGCTCCAGGGACAGATACTGCCCTGGCAGGCACAGAGGGCTCAGACCCCCGCAGAGGCCCGGGGGTCCCAGGGGACTCAGGCACGTAGCTGTTACCGTATTGGGGGGACTGGGGGTCCGAGACGGCCTCGACGAGGCGGGCGAGGTGGGCAGTGCCGCGTTGCCGCAGGGCGAAGGTCAGCTGCACCGGCTGTCCGGGGTCCACGCGGCCGGCATGGGCCCAACCAGGGGGCACGCTGAGGTGGGGTTGTGATAGGTAGATTGTTTATTAAATTGAGCATGTTTTATTAGCCGTAGTCACAAGGTTAAAATGTAGATATATAATGCTTTGTTAGTTGGAAGATAGAATGTAAATATATATTGCTCTAAGAGTTAGAGGTGAAGTTGTAAAAAATGTTGAGAAAGAACAGATTAAGAAAAGTCAAAACGCCAGCCACAAACTAACTCAAGATAAGGAAAGGAGTCCCCTTTCAGAGACCCTTCATCAATGGACGACGGAAGAATAGAAGATAAGGAAGTGCAAAAGACCCCTTAAGGCAGAAGATTAAGGAGCAATTAGTCATGGACTGTCAATGGCCTCTTAACTTCGGAAACGAAACTAAAGAGGCTATAAAAGGAATTTGTCTAACAAAGGGACTCGTGGCGCTATTAGAGGGGCTTAGGCACCTCGCGCCACCGCAGCGCTGCCCTTTGTTCTTACACTTGCTTGCTGGAAATTAAATAAATTCTGTTTGGGCATGATCTTGTTTGGTTTCAATTTATGACAGGGTGGTGAGTGAGGGTGGCAATGAAGCCCCGTCCCATCCCATCCCACCGCCCCACACGTACCGGAACGGCTGGTCCCGCTCCAGTTCCAGCGCCAGCCCCGCGGCACAACTCCAGGCGGCCGCACACAGCACCAGCACAGCAGAGATCCCCCGACACCTGCAACGGGCTCAGGGGAGTGTGGGCATCGACACGGCCCCGGGAAACCGGGACGGACAGGCACTGACTTACCCCCGAGAACCCGTCACCGGGGAGCCTCCCGCTTGAGCCCTCCGAGCCCCCCTGACCGGAGAGCCCGTCTGCCCCCTGTAACCCTAGGGGTGGGGAGCCCCGTCCGAACCCCGAGTCCCAACACCGGGGAGCCCGCCTGACCCCCCGTTACCTGGTCACCAGGGACCCCCGTCCGAACCCCGAGTCCCAACACCGGGGAGCCCGCCTGACCCCACGGTCTCCATTCCTCCCTTAACCGGGGAGCCCCGTTTGACTGCCCCTGTCCCTGTCACCGCCAGCACCGAGGACCCCCGCTGACCCTCCCCGGTGCCCGTTGCTCCCCTCCCGGAGGAGCCCCGTGGGAACCCCCGGCCCCGTTACCCCCGCGCCATCGCGGTCACGTGTGAGAGCGCGTGACTCCCGCCCACGTGGGGGACCAAAACAGCGCTCACGTGACTGCGCGGTCACGTGGTGGGCGGGCCGGAGCCCCGGGATGGGGCTGGGGTCGGGATCCAGGGTCCGGGTCTAAAGCTCTGGGCCCGCCATCACCCGACCCTCCTGGTCGCTTGCCAGCGCGCCCCGGGCACGGTCCCGACGGAGAAGCCCCCCCTCGCCGGCGGCCTGGAGAGGAGGCCGGGCCGCGGCACCGGCCTCTGTTCCCGTCCCGCTCCCGGACTCCTTCCGGGGTGAGGCGAAGCCGTTCCCAGGCGGGACGGGGAGCGCGGCCCGGGGTCCATGCCGGGGTTCAGGGCTGGTGGGGGCGCAGGGGTTCTGTGCGGGCGGAGCCCGGGCTGGGCAGGGCAGTGGCGGGGCACGGCCCGCGGGAGCCCGAGGCCGCACACCGCGTGTCCGCGGCCCCCAGCTGCCCTGCACCCCGTCTGCACGGTGGCGTCTGTGCTCCCGGGGCTCGGTCAACCGGGGGCGCGGGGCTGGAGGCCAGGCGAGCAGTGCTTGTGTTCCTGCTCGGCCGGGGGCTGCAGGGGCCGCGGCCCCGCACCCGGGTCACACGCCGCATTCCGCCGCTCCGCCAGTTCCCAGCTGTGTTCCCGTTTCTGCGGAGCCGAGTCCAGTCCAGGAAGAGACGGGTAATGGGAAAACCACCTGCCTGGCCCCGGCTGCCCCGCGCCAGGGATGCCCGCTTTCCTGCTCCCGCCGGCCCGGCCCCGTCCCGGCCGCAGACGCAGGGCGCTGGCCGGGGCCGGGGCTGCACCCCCCGTGTCCAGCTGGTCCCAGCTTGGAGGCGGACTCTAAGTGGGATGGGATTTGCAGGAGATCATGTCCCGGACCCGTCTGGCCGGCCGGGATTAGGACGCCCAGACAGAGCTAATCGCGCCAACGAGCATCTGCTGCCGGTCTGCAGCCCGGAGGGGCCAGGGAGCCCTGATGTCCCGCGGAGCCTTGGCTGGAGCGTCCTTTGCCCCGGCACGCTCGTGTGCTGTTCCCGCAAACGGGGCCAGGTGTGTCCCTGCTCTGGGCAGCCGGGTTTTCCCGAGGCCAAGAACGCCGGGCGAGGACAGTGGCACCGAGGGCATCCTGCTGGTCCCGGCCCCGGTGTGCCCCCGGGATGGGGCAAAAAGGAGCAGGGCCTCAGGAACACAGAGAGGGGAGCTCTCCCCGGCTCACACTCACGTTCACGTTTCGAGGGGTCCCGTCAGAGCATGGGGACGGCGGGTGCTCTCTCAGCCCCGTCAGAGCAGGGGGACAGGAGCTGCATCCCCCAGGCACTGTCGGGGACAGGTGGGACACGCTCCAGGGGGACGAGCCTTGCAGAGAAGGTTTGGGCTGTGCAGGACTTGCTATGGGTTATTGGAAACAGAGCTGAGGACAAAGAGGGAGCAGGGTGGTTTGGGGAGCAAAAAACACTGGGAAAGCAAGGAAGGCAGGATGGAAGCAACTGGTCCCATGTAAGTATTATGGTTCACATGTGGGCCTGACCACGTCCCATGCCCAACAGCTGGACAGCAGCTTCCAGATCTCAGGCTCTAGGACTGTTTCCCAGGGTTGGGGGTATGATGTGTAGAGCCAGGTCATAGGGTCTGGAGATGAGTGGAGAACCCCTTGTGTGTCTGTCATCCAACAGGGGTCAGCAGAGCTGAAGCTACTGGGCAGACTGGTGGGATCACCAGGATCCCGTGTGTGTCTGTGTGTGCTGGTGTCTGTAATGGGGCCGTGGCTTCAGGAGCTCATACGTCCAGGTGTCTGCAGTGGGAATCCTGGGAACGTGAGGCACCCATTTGGGCAGATGGTGTGTCCGAGCCCAGCTGCTACAGCTCTCCCTGCACAGCCCTGCCCACAGCTCTGCCCACAGCTCTCACCGCAGGGAGGGCAGCGAGGGTGGGCTGGGCCTGCCCATGGCACGTGGGACCAGCTGTGTGTGTACGTGGAGTCACGTCTCGCACAGCTGTGTTTGTGTGTGTCCACAGGGACCAAGACCAGCCTCGCTGCTGGACAACCCCAGGCCACAGCCTCACCGGCCTGGCGGAGAAGGGACTTTGCAGGATGCAGCCATGGACATGGGTGCCAGAGCCTGTCCAGGCCCGTGGCCCATGGCACGTTGCCAGCAGCTGAGCCCCCTCTGGCACAGGTCTGTCCTCCCCTGCTGACCCCGCAAGGACACAGCGCCAGTCGGGCACGAGCAGCAGGGGTAGGGCTGTGTCTGTACAAACACGTGTGTTTATTAAGGCATTTTTTGAGAAGTTGGCACTTGGGTCCAGGCTGCGCCAGGCGGCCCCTGCACGGCCGCGGGCAGCGCCAGTACATGCGAGACATGATACAAAAGGTACAAACGAGTAAAAACAGGAATCATAGTACAATGTGTAAAAATAAATAACTGGGGGCTCAGTGACCCCAGCGCAAAGCAGGGTGCGTGTGTCTGACCCTTCCGTGTGGTGTGCAGGGTGACCTGTCTGTGTCCCTGTCCCAGACGTGCGGTGGGAGCTGGGCTGTGTGGGTAGCCTGCACAGAGCAGGGATGGGGGCACAGAGCACCCCCAGAGTGCCCCTGAAGGGGCTGAGGAGCACAGGACACCCCCAGAGTGCCCATGCAGGGACAGGGGGCACAGGGCACCCCCAGAGTGCCCCTGAAGGGGCTGAGGAGCACAGGACACCCCCAGAGTGCCCCTGAAGGGGCTGAGGAGCACAGGACACCCCCAGAGTGCTCTCACAGGGCCCAGGCAGCACATGTTCCTACAGTACTCGTGAGCAGGACAAAGGGGATGGGGGTGCCCACCCCAAGTGCCTCTGTGGGCTGTCCCTGCACCAAGGCAGAAGTGTCCTCCCCTCCCAGAGCCCCTCAGGTCCCTATGGATCCCAGGCAGGGTGGACATGATCCTGTGCTCCATTAGTGCCCCCATCACTGCTAAAGATCCCTGTCCCTTGTCACTGCGACCCATTGTACATAGGGACTGGGGTGCAACACTGGGGGACCTCCACGCTGTAGGGACCCCCACAGCACAAGGGGGATGGGGAACTTATGATGACAGATGGGGCTCCAGCCACAGATGGTTCTTCATGGGAAATAAGGGGAACAGGCAACATCTTTGGGGCTGGGGCTGCAGCCACCGCATGCACGTGGTGAGTCTGGGGAAAGTGTGATAGGAGGAAGCTTCCCTCAGCCCTTGCTCAGGTGTGGGGTGTCCTCTCTGACCCCCAGACATGCTCATGCCCAGACTGGCTGTGAATTGGGGGATGCTGAAGGGTTCCCTGTGCCCTGATCCGGCCCTCGCTCTGCACCCACAGCTGTGTGGGGGTCACAGCCTTGGGGTGCAGCAGGACTGCAGCGGCAGAACTCCCAGCCACACTGCCAGGGCTCCTGGCTCGTGGCTGTTCCCTGTGAGCAGCTGTGGGCTCGGGGTAAGCTCCAGTGAGGGCTGAGCCTGGTGTGAGTGTGACACCGGCTCCATGGCCGGCTGTGCGCAGTGGGAGGGGATGGGGACCGGCCCCATCACAGAGGGCTCTGTCCTGTGCTCACAGCATGCATGACAGGGGTGCAGAGCAGTCCTGCACAAGGGGCTGGGGCCAGGAGCACTTGCCCACATTCTGGAGGTGGCGCCTGTGACCCAGACTTTCCTAGAGAGCAGTGACACGACAGGGCCCCAGGGGAGTCCAGCTGCTCAGTGTCCCCACCGTGGCTGTAAGAGAACACACTGGCTGCCACCACACCAGCTTCAGGCCATGTGGCTTTTTGGGGGACCCCTCTTACCTGTGTCCCTGCAGCTGCAGGCTGCCCACCAGGCCTGGGGTGGATGGGGGTCACAGCAGCCATTGCTGCTGCTCCTGGGGCTGGGCTGTCCCCATCACTTTTCACACAGCTCTGCCAGCCCTACTGCACTGCCCATGCCTGGACACAGACACTGTCCCTGCCTGAAATCCCCACCCAGAGAGGCACCTGGCCTGGGGAACAGGGCTCCCACACGGAGCAGGGCACCTGCCTCCCTCCCTGGGACCCAGGAACAGCTCCCTGCAGCTCTGGGCAGGAGATCCCCTGAAGCGTCACCTGAACTGTGGGAGGTGGAAGGGCTGGAGAGACCTCAAAGGGTCCCCTGTCCCCACCCAGCCATGGACAGGCAGCAGGACACTGGCACTGCCTTCTCCGTCTGCCATATCCAGCTGTGGGTGGGTGTCCCTTCCTGGTCAGGAGGCAGGTTCAGCCCCATCCCTGCAGGCAGCACAGACAGATGGGCAGGCAGCATCCTTGCCCTGGGGCATTGCCCCAGCTGTGGTGCATCATCCCCCTGCCCTGAGAGATCACCCCCAGCTGTGGGGCATTGTCCTTCTGCCCTGGGACATCACCACCAGTGCTGGGGCACCAATCCCCGTGCTCTGGGAGCTCCTAGGGAAGGGGCAGCAGGGACGGTGCAGGGTCATCCTGCATCTGGGCTGCTGCATGGCCCTGGGGCTGGGGAGGGGAGGGTCTGGGTCTGCAGTCCCTGGCCCAGCAGCCCTCTGCTCCCAGCCACTCCCAGAGCACCGAGTACCGTGACACACCATCCTGCCTGGCACCGATCCGAGACACCGTGAGCAGCACAGGGACCATCGCCCCAGGGTGCCAGCACTGGGGTCAGCAGTCCACAGGGCACCAGCCAGCATGGGGTCTGCCAGACCACAGGGACAGGGGCCACAGCGCCAGAGGACACAGGCACCCACAGCCCCCTTGGGCCCAGGCCAGGTGTAGTGCTGGGAGCAGGAGGGGCACCCATGTGAGCAGCCCTGGGCCAGGCCCCGCTCCAGCCCCATGGCTCCAGGCTGGGGCGGAGGAGTCCAGGGGCCCAGCTCTAAATCCTGAGCTCGGCCTCCTCGGGGGGCTCCAGCGAGTGCTCGGCGCTGATGGTGGAGGCCGACGGCCCCTGCGAGATGCCAAAGGGCGAGACCACGGGGGAGCGGGCGGCCAGCGGGGACAGCGACGGGGAGAAGCTGGGCGACATGGCCGAGGATGAGATGGAGCCCTCGTGGCTGATGGGCGAGCGGCGCAGGGAGGACGGGTGTGGGAAGGTCCTGCCTGGCGGCGGCTTGGGGGGCACGGACTTGGCACCCGGGTGGGCCACCGAGGTGATAAGGGGTGGGGGGTCGATGCGGGGCTTGGGCTCTGCCTTGGGCTTGGCCTGGAAGGGCTTGCGCAGGGAGCTCTCATCCTTGAGGCGGGCGATCTCTGTGAAGACGCTGGCCAGCGGCTGGAACTGGGGGCACCAGTTCAGCAGGTAATCCCAGTTGTAGCTGCCGCGGAGCTCCTCGTCGCTGGCCACGATGGCAGTGAGCGAGCCGTCCACAGAGGGCTTGCCATCCTCTGGGAAGGCATAGTCCTGGGGCTGTGAGGAGACACTGAGGCCACAGCGGACACCCAGGAAGGCGCTGCCCCCCCCGTCCTCACGGTACAGCTGCAAGGGTGGCCCCGGCAGCAGCAGCCCAGAGCCCTTCTTGCTCTTGAACCATTGGGCACTCTCCAATGCAGCCGGCTCACAGGAGATGTCAGAGAGCTGGTCGGCATCCTGCTGGATGCCGGAGTCAGGGCCACGGGCGGCGATGTGCTCCTGCATGGAGGCTGTGATGCTGGCCACGCGCGGGTACTCGTTGATCATCCGGATCTCGTCGTCCTCAGCGGCTTCAGCAGAGCCGCGGCCGCTGGAGTGCGAGGGGTCCAGTGAGCCACCGCGTGTGTAGGGCCCTGCCGGCTCGGCCCCATACCCCGGCAGTGCCTGGTGGTAGATGTGCTCAGCCCCGGGCAGCGTCGGCTCCTCACGGCCCAGTTTCTGCAGGGACCCGCTCTGCGTGTGGGCCAGCACCCCGTCCCCCTCCGCCTTCTTGCGGCCCCGGCGCTGCCGGGAGCGCACCAGCGCCAGCACAATAGCCACGGCAGCCAGCACCACCACAACGCCCAGCGAGGCAGCCACAGCCACCAGCAGCAGGTTGAGGTCAGGCGCGAGGCCAAAGGAGGTGTGCGTGACGTCAATGGTGACCTGTGCGGAGGCCACGCGGGAGGTGGGCAGGGGACTGCGTGCCTGCACCTCCAGGCTCATCTCCCGTGGCTCCCTCTTGGCACGCCCTGCCCCGGCCTGGGGCTGGCTGTCCACGCGCAGGTAGATGATGCCCGTGGTCTGGTTGATGGCGAAGTATGGCGAGGGCTTTGCCAGGGCATACAGCACGACGCCATCAGCCCCCTCATCCTCATCTGTGGCCAGCACACGCCCGATGCTCTGCCCTTTGCGTGCACCCTCAGGTACCTCAAAGTTGAAGGAGGGGCTCAAGAAAATGGGATCATACTCGTCCTCCCCCGTCACCAGCACCCGCACGGTCACAGTGGCTGAGGCATTGCCAGCGTCAGTGGCCCGAACCAGGAGCTGGAAGGCTTTGGCTCGCTCGTAGTCAAAGGTGAGGCAGGAGCGCAGCTCCCCAGAGCTCCTGTTGACGGCGAAGGCGTCCCGGCCGTCCCCCGTGGTGGGGTCCCCCGCCACCTGCTCCAGAACCGTGTATCGCAGCTCCCCAAAAGCGCCAGTGTCAGCGTCGACGGCGCGCAGTGTGGTGACCAGCGTGCCGGGTGGCAGATTCTCCCGGATGCTGGCACTCAGCACCTCCACTGGGAAGTATGGCTTGTTGTCATTGACGTCCTTCACCTCAATGGCCACAGGAACCAGTGCAAAGTGCCCGCCTGGTGTGTCCGTGGCCCGCACCACCAGTGTGTGCACAGTCTGGGCCTCCCGATCCAGTGGCCGCACCAAGCTCAAGGCCCCCGTGCTCTCATGCAGCTGGAACAGCCCGTGCTGGTTGCCCGAGCTTATGGTGTAGTGTACACGGCCCCACGGCCCCGAGTCGGCATCGTGGGCTGCCACGCGCAGCAGCTCGGTGCCGGCGGGCGCGGCCTCGCTGACGGCCGCGCGGTACTCGGCCCGGGCAAACACGGGCGGGTTGTCGTTGACGTCCCGCACAGTGATGAGCACAGGCACGGTGGTGCTGCGCTGCGGCAGGCCCCGGTCCGAGGCCGCCACGGTCAGGTTGTACACCGGGATGGTCTCGAAGTCCAGCGGCTCCACAAGCACCAGGGCCCCCTGTATCCGGAGCTGCCCCTCAGCCCAGGCCACCCGGCTCTCCACCTGGAAGGCATTGCCACCATTCCCGCTGACGATGGTGTAGTCGAACCCGGCGTTCTCCCGGGAGAGGTCAGCATCACCTGCCTCCAGCGTCAGCACAGTGGTGCCCGGGCGCAGGTCCTCGGGAATACTGGTGTTGTAACGTGGCTCCTGGAAGCGGGGGCTGTGGTCATTCACATCCAGCACCTGGAGCTGCACTGTGGCCCAGGATGAGAGGCTGGGAGAGCCATGGTCATGGGCCTCCACCACCAGATCCACGGTGGGTTGGCTGGCGTCGAACTCCATCTGCCGGGTGGTGAAGAGGGTCCCTGTGGGGCACAAAGCCAGGGTCAGCATAGGGCCAGCAGGAGCCAGGACTGATGTTGGGGTATCATCTGGAGGAGCAGGTGTTGGGACACTGTGGCAGGAGCGTGTGATGGCCATCCCAATGTGTCTGCCTCACCAGCCACCCCAGAAAGTGATGTGGTGAGGGGCTGAGCAGGGCCAGCATGGGGGCACCCCCCTCCACAGGCATCCCCAGAGTGACCCATGACAGGAGCCCACAGAGCGCCAACCTCACCCACCATTGCTGGGGTCAATGGCAACATCAAGGCTGGGCACAGCCAGGTGGAAGGTGACATCCCCGTTGCTCCCCGAGTCAGGGTCAGTTGCGCTCACGGTGAGGATGACGCTGCCAGCAGGTGTGTGCTCTGGCAGCAGCACCTGAAGAGGAGGAAACCTCGGTCAGTGTCTGGTACCAGCTGCCCAGAGCCTCCAGCAGGTCTGGGAGGGGGCCTGGGGTTGGCCAGGCAGCCATAGCCAAGGTGGCCCAGCACTTCACTGGCCAGGGAAGCCATGACCAAGGGGTCTGTGCTCCTTCAAGCATCCCTGGGGCTCCCCAGCCCCTTGCCTGGGCTCCAGAGCTGCAGCACACACTGCCTGAGACAGCCTTCATCAGGGACCTGGCCGTGGGATCCCAGGTCTCACCACAAACATTTGTCCAGGCTGTGGCACATCTCCCACCCACTCTGGCCCCCCTCTGTGCCCATCCATTCCAGGCAGACCCTCTGCAACCAGTTGTGCCCCTTGCGGGGGCTGGTCCCAGGGTCACCTGCGTGGTTTCAGTCCCTTCTGCACCACAGCACGAGGAGTGCCAGGATGTGGTTGGGAGTCAGGAAGCGGGGCCAGGAGGGGCTCAGACCCCTCCTCTGTGCAGGTGACCAGGCAGGAGCTGCAGAGGGCTCACGCAGGATGGCCCGCACTGCCTGGCACACCCGGTGCATGTTACCTGATAGAAACTCTGGGTGAAGGTGGGCGCGTTGTCATTCACGTCCTCCACGAGGACAGTGAGGTTGGCCTCGGTCTCATGGCGTGTGTCGGAGGCACGCAGGGTGAGGGTGTAGCGGCTGCGCTGCTCGTGGTCCAGCGGCCCCGTCAGGGCAATGTGGCCCCCATAGCGCAGCACCCCGAAGGTGCCCACCGCATCCCCCTCCAGCAGCAGGGTGTAGGAGAGCGCAGGGCCTGAGTCCACGTCGTTGCCAGTCAGCTGGGCTATCTGGGTGCCCAGCAGCGTGTCTGTGGGGAGCAGAGGGGTGAGCGACCAGCCCCATCACTGTGGAGCACACGTGGCCCACCTGGTGGGAAACCAGCTCATTCCAGAGCCTGAGCACCAGAGAGGAGAGGACACACCATGGAAGAGGGAGATGCTAGGGGACAGGGGAAGGTCTTGCGAGCTTGGCAGGGCCAGTGGAGGTTGGCACAGGAACAGGGTACACTGGCTGAGGACTGTGAGCAGGCAGGGCCAGTGTCTGCAGCCAGAGCCGTGGCAGTGGGGCAGGGGCCTGGGCTGAGTTTGGAATTCAGATAGCTCCCTCAGGACACAACTGCACCACAGGGGTTGTGCCAGAGGCCTTGGGGGGCTCAGCGAGAGAGTCAGTGTGACACAGCCCAGTCTGACTGGGGCTCCTCCCTGCCTCGTGGTGCCCATTACACCCCAGCTCCAGCCCTCCGTGCCGCAACACTCACTCTCAGGGACGCGGACTTCCCAGGGGACTGGGATGGTGGGGCTGTTGTCATTGACGTCCATCACCACCACAGTCAGTGTGGCTGAGCCCACGAGCGGTGGCGTCCCTCGGTCCATCGCCGTCACCACCAAACTGCAGGAGGGCACAAGGGTCAGACATGTGTCCACATGTGTGAGGGAGCACTTCACGTGTGAACACCACCTAGGACATGCACTGCACAGTGCACAGCACCTGGGACATGGACCATAAGTGTGCACAGCACCTGGGTATGCACTGCAGGTGTGCACAGGGCTGGAGCAGGTGCATGTAGTGGGGAAACCATGCACAGCAGCCGAGTGTCTGGGGTGATGGATCTGTGAGGAGCATTCCCTGGGGGGACAGGCTGGATGTGACAATTAGTGCCATGGTCCAGTTGACAACATGGTGACTGGTCATAGGTTGGACTCAGTGATCCCAGAGGTCTTTTCCAACCTAATTGATTCTGTGATTCTGTGACCTGGAGAGCATGTGTAGGAGTGGGTACATAGAGAGCACATGTGGGCAGTGGGTGCGGCTACATGGAGGGCATGATGGGGCAGGGAGCAGGTGTATGCACTCCTAAGGCACGTGTTGGAGTCTGGAAAGTGTGTGGGTACAGGCAGAGCACCTTGCGAGGTGCAGGCAGGTGTCTGGGGCTCTTTGGCTGCTAGGGAACACTTGGAGCCTCTCTGGAATGGTGAGAGGTGTGTGGATGGAAGGAACGCCCCAGGCCCTCCCCCACCGGGGGACAGGAGAGAGGGGCCCACACCCACTGGAGCAGAAGTTGTGGGGAGAGAATAGCCTGGGGGGCTGCACCTGAGCCAGGTGTGTGGGAAAGGGCAGGTGAAGACTCAGACTCTTGGCGGGGTGTTTGCTAGCATTTAATATGTGTGCGGGCAGAGTGGCTGAACATGTTCAGAGCATTCACACGTGGCCAGGGGCGCAGAGGGCCTGGCTGGATGCAAGGGACATCTGGCAGGGCTCAGTGTAGTGCAGCGGCCCGGAACCATGTGGCAGAACACAAGGATGCTGTGCTCTGAGGTGGGAAGGGATTGAGCAGATGTGGTGTGGATTAAGCAGGCAGGAAGGGAGATGGATGAGCCCAGGGCCCCCTCACAATCTCCTCGGCTCTGCAGAGACCCAGCTGGGCCGTGCTTGGGCTCATCTTGGCCATCTGTCTCCTGTGCCCTTCACTCCCACACTCACACTGACCCTCAGCTCCTGCTGCTCGCAGAACCATTTCACAGCCAGGCTGGGACAGCTCTGGGGGTACCATGGACAGTGTCCCCTGTGCCCTGGCACTGTGCTGCATAGCTCTGCCCTGTCCTGGCTCCCCCCAGCTGGGCTGTACTCACCGGGTCTGGGACCAGATCTCCCTGTCCAGGATGGCGGTGGTGGTGATGGTGCCGGTCTGAGGGTCGATGTGGTACAAGCCTGGCATTGGCAGGGACTGGTTGATGGCATAAGTCACCTGCCCATTCGCTCCCTGGTCCAGGTCATCTGCCAGCACCTGCAAAGCCACATGAGATTCAGCTGTGGAGCCCCTGAGGCAGGACTTGTTTACAGGTGCCAGGCCCAGGTCCAGGTAGCCCCCACCCCCTCATCCCACCCAGGCCAGGGCTGAGATGCCCCTGTTTGTGCCCCAGCCCTACCTGAATGACAGGTGAGTCATAGCTCTGTGACTCCCAGATGAATGCCACGTAGTTCTGCAGCTGGAAGCGGGGCAGGTTGTCGTTCACGTCCTGCAGGTTGAGGTTTACGGCCATAAAGCCGAAGGAAGCCACGGTCTCTGCCTGGATCACCAGGCGCAGCCGAGGGCTGGCCTCGAAGTCCAGACTGCTAGAGTCCTGCACTGAGATGACACCTGGGAGGGGGAACAGGGGGATGGGGAAGTGAAAGGGGGGAGGTGATGCACTAGCATGTCCACCTCTCATCCATCCACCCCTCCACTCATTCCTCCATTGATCCATCCCTTCCTCTGCCCATCCATCCATTCTCAGATGGACAGGACAGATACACCGAACCCTTCCTAGCCCTCCCCACACTGGAAGCTTCTCATTCTCCCCAAGAACTGCCCTGGCTGATAAATTCCACATCTTGCTGGGGACAAGCACCTCCTGCTGACATTACAGCATGTGACAGGCCCCCACCTGGAGACCCCCCCCAGAGGTGTGGAGCAGAAAGAGCTGTTCCTATCATGACTCAAGCTCATCCAGCTCTGAACCAGAGTCACCTCACTGCAGTTTTGAGTCCAGTAAGAGCCTTGCAGAGGACTCTAAGGACAGACACCCACTGCCACCCACCTGAGCCATGGGCACCTTGGCTGCTGCAGCAACAAGGTGTTGCTATCCTACCTAGGAAGGAGAAGGGCAGCCAGCAGGATGAACTAAACCAGTTGGCAGTGTTCCTACAGGCACGTGTTCACACAGAACAAGGGGGAACTGAGCTCCTATGGCTGAATTCCTGCCCCAGGAGTCCTGTGGAGCCTCTCTGGAGCCTGTTCCAGCATCCACATGAAACCAGCAGTTGAACCACTCCAGTGGCAGGGATGCAGTGGCAGCATCTGGCACAGCTGTGTGGCTTTGGACAAGCCTGGTCTGTGTGAGAGCTCTGACACCAGCTTTGCATGGGGGCATGGTGACAAGGGTTCCAGGGCACACAGTTAACCAGACCACACGTCCAGGAGTGGACATGGGTGGCAGCTGCCCACACAGGGAGCTGGTTTGGGGAACAGCCACGTCCTCACCTCCTGCCACCTGCGGGCTGGGAGCTGGCGGTGCTGCTGTCCCCCCCTTGCACCCTCTGCCTCTGTAACCCTGCTGGGCAGCTGACACAGGGCAGGGGTCAGGTCCATGCCAGCCCTTCTGGCTGGCCTCCTCCAACCCCTCATGTATGCCTACAGCACTGGCCCCTTGCCCCAGGAGAAGGCAGGGCAGCATCACCTATAGGCATACAGGACTCACAGACAGACATGTTTTAAGGGAAAAATCTTGTATTCTGGATGCTTTGCTGAGGACAGTGTTTCCTCAGTGGAATGAAGTGTCAGTACCGCAGTGACTGTGCAGAGCCAGGATATGCCCAGGGTGTTCTGGGAACCATGGGCACACACGGCTCGAGCAGGGGCACAAGAAGAGGATGCAAAGGAACAGGGATGATGGGGAGTGGTTCTGTGCCCCCACAGCAGTGTGCCATGCAGTCCAGTGTCACACGCAGTGTAGAGGGTCCTGCTCACACAGCTCCGTTGCCATGCTGTGCTCACTTCTAAACATTAGGCTCACACAGACCCACTCTGCGGTTGCAGCAGGAAACCTGCAACTCTGGCCCCTCATGACTTGGTGGGGCCACGGCCCTGTGGGGGATGAGACTCCCTCTGGGGATGCAGGGGGCTGACCTGTCCTCCCTGCAGCGCTGTGCCGTGGTGGGGGGGGGCTCGCGGTGACACCAAGGTGCTGGGGGGGCCATACGGTGGCTGACGGGACGCGTGGTGACTGGACTGCTGCAGGCATGCTGATGTCAGATGGGTTCTCCTGCATGGCTGAGCATTGCCTGCTGTGCCCATGGGTCACTGACAGTGGCCAGTACTTGGTCATGGTGCCGAAGGATGCACACTGTGCTCTGCAACGGGTGGCTCACAAACATCTGCACAGTGGCCATGGGCTGAAGAGGGCACAGGCACAGAGTCAGCCAGATCTCTTGGGGCCTGTCCTGGACCCAACCACCATGTGGGCACAGGAGCACGGGGCTTTAACAAGAAGTTCCCGCTGGATGTCTGGGCTCCAAGGACCAGCTTTCTCCTATCACAAAATCCCAGACTGGCTTGAATTGGGAGAGTCCTTTAAAGGTCATCTGGTCCACCCTCCTGCCATGGGCAGGGACACCTTCCACTATCCCAGGTTGCTCCGAGCCCTGTCCAACCTAACCTTGAACACTTACAGAGATGGGGCAGGGACAGCTTCTCTGGGCAACCTGTGCCAGGCCCTCCCCACCCTCACAGGGAAGAATTTCTTACCTATATCCCATCTAACCCCATGCTCCGAGGTTCTGGGGAAAGGTCCAATTATGGGAGGATCACAATAGCACTGGGAGCAGTGCTAACAGCCACTGGACAGTGACAGGGCAGTTCCATATCCCAGTCCCAACACCTCTCAGCTGACAGAGTTGGTTACAGAGTTGTGAGCAGTGTTCTTGTGCCCTGGGGGCCTCTGAGCAGCCAAGCAAGTATGGGCAGAGCTCCCCAGGTATTCCTGGAGCTGTACCTGAGCTAGGCTGGATAAGGAAGGTGTTCCTCTCGTTGCCGCTGACGATGCTGTAGGTGATGTGCCCCGACGAGCCCCCCGTGTGCACGGCCTGGACACTCGCCACTGCAGTGCCTGGGAGAGAGAAAGGGTGTGAAGAGACAGCAGAGCCTTGGGGCAGGTGGCAGAGGGTCAGGGTGGCGTGTGGCAGCACTGCTCTGAGCCCTGCTCTGCCCGAGGACACTGCTGACAGAGAACACAAGAACTAATGGTGATGTTGGGCTGGGAGCCTGGAGATGTGGCACTTGTCCATGGTGGCCTGTGACCCTGGAGCACCTGGGTGTCTGTGGCTGCTTCTAGTGATTCGAACACCCTGAGGCCAGCCCACAGGGACACCACCCTGACCAGCCTGGGCACCAGTCAGATCCTGCAGTCCCTCAGGTCTCCCCAAAGCATAATGGGGCTTCCCCAGGCCCTGCAGTGCTTCCTGGTCTGAGCTCCCCACAGCACTGCTCGGACCTCCCCTCCCGCCCTGTCCTATTCCATCCCAGTGCTTGCTGTCACTGCCAGCAGGTACCTGGGGCGGCATTTTCGGCCAGGGCCACATCGCTGGTGCCACGGGGAAAGCGCAGCCCGCGGTACGGCTCCTCCTGCACATGGATCACCACCACCCCAGTGGAGGAGAGCGCCGGCTGCCCCAGGTCCGTGGCCAGAACGAAGAGTGTCCGCTGGCGCTGGCTGAGTGAGCCCAGGGGCTGCAGAAGCTGGATGTCCCCCGTGTAGGAGTTGATGGCAAAGGCAGAGCTTGAGGTGGCAAGTCGATACAGGATGGAGGCGTTGGCACCTGCGTCCCTGTCCTCGGCCCTCATGGTGGCCACCACCTGCTTGAGCGGTGTGTGGCGGGACAGGTTGACAGTGAGGGGGCTGTGCAGGAAGGCCGGGGCGTGGTCATTGACGTCTCGCACTGTGACGGTGACACGCACAGCCGCGCTCTTGGGCTCCCACGGCGCTGAGTCCACTGCCTTGGCCAGAAAGCTGTAGCTGGACTGGCGCTCCCGGTCCAGCACCTGGGCACTCCGGATCTGCCCACTCTGTGGCTCCACCTGGAACATGCCCAGGGACTCGTTGCCCAGGTAGTAGGAGACCTGCCCGTTGGTGCCCTCGTCCGGGTCCTTGGCCACCAGCTGCAGCACCAGGGCACCGACTGGCAAGTCCTCTGGTACCTCCACTGCATAGGTGGCCTGAGCAAAACTGGGTGTGTTGTCATTGAGGTCCAACACCTGCACAGTCACCGACATGGTGGCACTGCGTGGGGGAGAGCCGTGGTCCTGCACCACCACAGTGAGGCTATAGGAAGCAACTTGCTCCCGGTCGAGGGCACGTGCAGTGGAGAGGACACCAGAGATGGGGTCTAGGCTGAAATCCTGCCCAGGGTCTCCATCTGGAAGAGAAGAGGCGGAATAACAAAGGAGCATGACTATAATTGGAACAAGGAAGGCCCTGGACAGCAGGAAGCCCATCACCATGTGTCCTGGGGGGGTGGGGAGAGTAAGCCCCAGTGGGACCAAATTTCCTTGGGTCAGTTCCATTTGAAGAACTGACTTCAACCACTCATAGGCCAGTACTGCTGCCATGGGGGCTCCCCAGGTAACATGTGGCAGGATACAGCAGAGAGCTCACTTCACAACCTGTGAATTCACAGGTCAGAGCAGCCAGGAGAGGTGGGAAACTGGTCCAAGCCTGGGAAACCAGACATGAGCCTGGGGAATGAGGAGTGGAGCCTGTCCAGAACTTGGGGTGCTCTTTACTGGGGGCACAGAAATTCAAGGGCTGAGAGGCGGCAGCAGTGCAGTGCAGTTTGGAGCAGGAGAGAACTGAGGGGGGAATAGAACCTGCCGCTGGTGATGTCCCCAGAGCCAGGGGAGCACAGAAGAACCACCCTTGCCCAGCCGTGCACTCCCACTGCTCCTCACCTGCCACCCGGTATTCCAAGCGCCCGTTCTCTCCACCGTCGGGATCGGTGGCCCGCAGGGTGTAGAGGGCCATGCGGCTCTGGTTCTCGGGGACCTCCACAGAGCAGGACTCGCTCTCCAGGTGTGGTGCGTGGTCATTCTCGTCCCCCACTGTGATGCGCACGGTGGCCTTGGCGAGGCTGGGGGGCAGGCCAGAGTCCCGCGCATACACTGCAGGACACAGAGAGCGCCCTGCCACTGGGAGCTACGGCCTTGGCGCCCATGTGCCAGTGCCGAGGCATGGAAACACCAGCATTCCTGCACCTCCAAACCACCCCAGAGCCCTGCTGTGCCCCACAAACCCCCCTCCCTCCCCATGGCCTGCCTTCCCTGCAGTGGTCCCCACCCCAACAGCAGGAAGCCGCTATCTACCCCCCTGACCCCCTGCCTGCTGCCTCTCATCACCTACCTGTCAGCACATGCTGCTCCTGCTCCTCCCGGTCTAGGGGACGCGTGGTGACAATGAGCCCTGTCTGTGGGTGGATGGAGAACGGCCCCCCCGAGAGACCCCCGTAGGACACCTGACCGTTGACACCTGTGGGGAGGAAGGAGGTCTGACAGTGGCCCAGAAGCAGCCCAGTGTCTCCTTCAGCTCCCAGCCCTACACCTCTCTGCTCTCAGCTCCCACCCGGGCTCACAGGCTGAGAAAGAGGGTGGGCTTGCTCCCTGGGAGCAGAGAGGTGTGTGGGGGTCCCACCCCAGCCCAGCTGACGGGGGTGCACATGGCCCAAGGAGCCCCTACAGAACAAAGGCCACTGGCCGGGGGGAGCAGAGGGAATCACAATCCCTGTTCCATTCTCAGCTTCTATCAGGATCCAGGCCATCTCCCACCTCCAGGCCAGGTGCTGATCCTTCCTTTTGGTCAGCCAGGCTCTCCAGACCAGCAGAAGCAAACAGGGTATGCCCAGTCCTGGGGCTGCATCTCCAGATGGACCCTGACTGAACTGGGCAGCCCACCCCTGTGTGTGTCCTCACCCAGATCCCGGTCCGTGGCCAGCACCTGCAGCACCGGACTGCCAGCCGGCAGGTTCTCCATGATGTGGGCTTCGTACTCAGGTTTCTCAAAGGCAGGAGCCTCATCGTTGACATCCAGCACCAGCACGGTCAGCAGCTGCGTGGCGGAGTGGCGTGGGAAGCCGTGGTCCATGGCCACCACTGTCAGGTTGTGCTGCGCCACTTCCTCGCGGTTCAGGGCCCGCACGATGGAGAGCGCACCTGTGGGCACAGGAGGAGGGGCGAGCTGGCACCAGCAGCACTGGGGCGAGCTGGCACCAGTGGCACTGGGGCTGACGGCTCTTGGGACAGGTCTACCATGAAGCTGCAGGCACTGGGGTCTGCTGGGACAGACAGGTCTCAGAGATCAGCAACACTGTGTCAACCATATACTGCTCTTGAGGCTTCCTGCACCCCTAAGCTCCTTCCTCCAGGCTTCCTAGCCCACGCTCTCCTCCCATGCATCATGAAACATCCCCATGTACCTCTGCACCCTCCTCAGCCTCCGTGTTCCCAGTGTCCATGCTGCCACCCCTGCATGCTCCTAGCCCTCACCAGTGCTGGGATTGAGGTGGAAGCGGCCGTCACCATTGCCTGCTCGCAAGGAGTAGCTCACACGTCCATTCTCTCCCAGATCGCTGTCCTGGGCCACCACGTGCAGCGCCACGAAGCCCGTGGGCTGGTCCTCCATGATGCTGACAGTGGCCGGGGAGAGGAAGACGGGTGTGTTGTCGTTCTCATCAGTCACGAACACGCGGGCAGTGACGGCAGCTGAGCGACGCTGGCTGACGTTGCGGGCCTGGTCCGTGGCCTCCACCACCAGCAGGAAGGAGGCAGCCGCCTCCCGGTCGAGGCCCTGGCGCAGGGTCAGCTGCCCCGAGCGGCTGTCGAGCTGGAAGGGGGCCCCAGCGGGCTCCAGGTGCAGCAGGGTGTAGCGCACCTGGCTATTGGGGCCTACCCCATCCCCATCCAGCGCCTGGAATGTGAAGATGGAGGAGCCAGCCTGGGCATTCTCTGGCACCACGATGGTGATAGGGTCTTCGGGGAAGGTGGGCGCCTGGTCGTTGCAGTCCTGCACATGGATCTGGACCAGCACCAGCCGGCTGGAGGGATAGCCATGCTGCATGTCCTCGGCACTCACCTGGAGCACATGCCGTGCTCCAGCTTCATAGTCCAGCTCCCGGGCAGCGTAAATCTCCCCTGTCACACTGTCAACCACAAAGGTGCCATCCCCACCACCTCCTACCACCGTGTAGGTCAGCTGTCCTCGTGCAGGGGCATCCGAGGGGGCCACCGAGCCAATCACAGACCCCGGCTTGACCCCCTCAAGAGGGTGCAGGGTCAGCACGGTGGCATCAGGCCGTGGCAGCACACGGGAGGATGGCAGAACCTGCAAGGAGAGGCAGCAGTGAGGGGCACGTGCAGGGTCCTGTGTGCCAGGGCACACGCTGGAACACAGGAGGGTCCTTCTGGTCCTCGGGGTACACTTTTCACTGTCAAGGTGCCCAAGTCCTGGCACCAGAGAGGTGGTAGAGTCTCCAGCCTTGGACACAGCCAAAAGCCACCTGGATGACCCCACCTAAGCAGGGGGCTGGACAAGGTGACCTCCACAGGTGCCTTCCCTCCTTGGGCCTGTGACTGTGTCAGATACCTCAAAGGCAACAGACAGGAGCAGAAACAATTCTGCAAACCTAAGCAAGACTGGGCAAGAAGAGAGGTCATGCTCATCTCAATGACATGTACAGGAAGAGAGAGAACCCAGTATGACCCTAAGATAAATAAGTACTATATCTAATTTTATTAGAGATACTGGAGTTAATCTGGGGAAGAGTGTGATGGGAGATGAGAATGCTGAAAAGGCCACTGCAGTGTGATCTGAATGCAAAACCCACTGAAGAACTCAGTACACTCCTGTCAAGGAGCTGGGGAAAATGGGAATAACATCAAACTTGTCAGCCCAGAGGGGACCAAACCCAGCGACTGTCAAGCAAACCCTGTGTTACAGGGATGCCAACCAGCACATTGGGGATGACCAGCCTGGCCTCAGTGCTCTGGAGGGCCCAGAACAGCTTTGCTGGCAAGAACAGTTACAGACATGGTGTAAAAAGGAAATGGTATCAAACATACTGTGGGTGGCTGGAGGCAGATGTGCCGGGCTAACACCGGGCTCTGCTTCTCGAGACAATGTGGTGTATTGCACCCCCCTGCGCTGGAGCTGGGCTCTGATGTGGGAGCACACATGGAGTTCCCAAACTAACAGGGGAAAGGCACAGAGTGGGGATGGCTGTGTGACAGAAAGGGGAGTGATGGGCTGGGCTGGTGGGGATGGCACAGCATGGAGAGTCAAATGGCCTTGATACCTGCAAGGACAGGGACAGGAAGATGTGAAAGTGTTTTTGAGAGTGCCTTGATGGGGGGAACCAACCAGAGTCTCTGCTGTAAAAGGAAGCTCATTATTAACAGAAGAGAAAGATGTGACTGTCCAGGCAGTTCGAGGCATGGAGTGCCAAAGTGACAAAGACGTGAGGGACATCCTGAGGGTCAGAATGTGCTGTGGTCAGAACAAACACCCTGGGGGTCAGAACACCAATTTCAGTAGATGGTAGGAAGAATGGATGTCTCTGTGCAGGGGACCTCTGAGTTCTTCCCTGCACCAAGGTATCTAGGACAGAGTTGGCTGTCCAAGGCCTAGAGAAGGCAGAATGTGGTCAGCCACTTTGGAAATGAGAACATGTGCAGGGGCAGATGGACCCATCCCTTCCCATTTCAGGTTCTCCACATGGATTTTAGGGCTCAATCAACAGCTGAGCAAAGGCAGAAGGTCCCCAGAGATGAGAGTGGTGGAGGGTGAGTAGGTAGGGAGAAAGACTGACAGATAGCTGGAAGGTGTTCTTCAAGAGGCGAGTGAGGGGTAGATGGTCCAGGGACAGGAGGAACTGGGATGCAGGGACAGGAGGAGCTGGAGTGCAGGGACAGGAGAAGCTGGGTACTGGGTACCTGGACACGAACGATGGCTGACGTGCTGCGAGGCACCACGCCGCAGTCACTGGCTGTCACGGTGAAGACGTACTCGGCACGGTCAGCCCGGCGCAGAGCTGTGGCCGTCCGCAGCTCTCCAGTAGCCACGTGCAGGGTGAAACGCTCTGCCCAGGCTCCTGCAGAGAGAATTGAAATGCTGCCATGAAGGAGGAAGGGCAGGGGAGGGCAGGAAGGAGGGGGAGCACAGTGTGGGGGTCCCGGGCAGTGGGCACCCATCTGCCTGCGTGAAGGCTGCAAGGCAGAGTAGCGTCGATATGCCAATTCTCGAGCTCGTACCTATCAGTGAGTAGATGATGGTCCCATTCTCTCCCTCGTCAGGGTCCTTGGCCTGCAGGGAGGCGACCAGAAGTCCTGATGGCTTCTCTTCCAGCACCTGCAGCACAGCCCAGGGAGCAGCTGAGTAGCACAGGGCACTCTTCAGATCACCCCCACAGCTCCCCAAGCATGGCACGGGGTCTACACTCTCCTGCAGCAGCCCTACACCTCACCCATGGCACAGACCTCCAGGAGGACCTGCAGGTTTTGTCTGAGGCTGGGAACATGGAGGAGCCTGCAGTGACACTGGCCAGGGGAGGCTCTGCCTTGTCAGTCCTCCTTCCCTTTTGCCCTGTTTCACAACCTGCTCAGCAGGGTTGGGGCACACTGCAGGGCTGTGGTAGCACACTGCTTCACCTATGTTACACCAAGAGCCTCTGCAGATAGGAAAGTGCAGGGCTCCACAACAGTCCTGCTTCCCTCTGCCCCAACAGACCCCTTCAGCTGCCAGTGCCAAGGTGTGAGCCCTGACAGCCCAATGCCAGCCTCCCTGGCCGCAGCCAGTGATCTCCTCAGTTCCCACAGCCAGCCTGGGAGGTTTGACACCTCTGGAAATGCAGCTAGCAGATCTTCCTGGGCTCAGGCACCTCTACTCCGGGATTATCCCTTCCCTCCTTTGTTCCTGGGTAGCACTGACTGCCTGTCTCTGGGCACTTTAGACCCACAGTTTATGCCAGTGCAGCACAAGACTATTGAGAAATCAATCACACATGTGCTCAGGTAACCCCATGTCCTGAGGTGAGTGACCAGCTTCCCCTCAGAGACCACACGTAACAGCATTGCACACAAACACCTTTCCTGGATAGTTATGGAACTGGATGCATCCCCATCAATGCTCCTCAGTCAGGTTTTGGTACCACCCTCAGCAAACATCCTTTCCCTGCTGAAGACATGCCTCCTCCAGCACAGGCTCCTTGGTGGAGCAGGATTCCTGCTTGGCACAGGCCCTGCAGTTCCTTTCATCCCAGCAGATGCCAAATTCCCACCCCAAGGGGACAGACCTCAAGCATTCCCATCCTGTCAGCACATCCCGAGGCACAGACCACCTTCCCAGATCCAGCTGTGCAGGGTGATTTGTGTCTCTTAATGCGCTTAGGAAAGGGACAAGTGGAATCTGAGCAGGACTCCGGAGGAGAGGCTGCGGGCTCCCAAGTGGAGGTGAGGGCCAGGGCTACTGCCCAAGCTGCTGGCACTGTGCTGGAGCCCTGGAAGGGGAGACCAGAGGAGCTGGACTCATTCAGCCAGGCCAAACAGTGCTGGGACTGCTCTCTGTAAACACTGAGAGAGGGAGGGAAATTCCAGAGAGAGAAGAGAGCTTTTTAAGCGAAAACACAATATTGGCACAAGAACAAATAAGTATAAAATGGTCAGAAATTAGTTTAGGCTGGAAATGAAGAGATGGTTTCTAGTACCAGATCAAGGAATCTGGAACAGCCCTTCACAGCAGTGATGGAGGCACAGACCTAAATATAGCCTGGCCCTCGATGAAGGGAGAGCCTGCGTGGACACCTCTGCGTGGGGCCATGCTTCGGAGGCCCCTTCCAAACCCTCCCCAACACAGGCTGGGACAGGGTCTGCCCTCACACTGTCCCTACTGCCCTCAGTCCAGACACAAGTGGTTCCTGCTCAGTGGGCAATGCAGGAACTGAGGAGGAATGGAGGAATCAGACCTCTCTGAGGAAGGCAGAGACTTGGCAGAGGAGCCACACGAGCGGCACCCACACAGCCCCATGTCCAAATAGGAATCAACAGCAATAGCAGTGGCCTTGCCTCTGCAAACTGGTGAGACAGTGGCCAGGCCACCTGAAGGTTGCTGCAAACACCAGCCTGGTTCCAAGGTCACAGAGCCATTCTGGTCACAAGGCAGCTCTGGCAGGGGCTGGCAGTGGATATACAGAAAAGATGCAAGAAACATGGTATGTGTGGAACAAGCCTGCTGTGAATCTCCCCGGCTCCCAGCCTACTGTGGCTCAGACACTTCCTGAGCCACAGATCATATTTGTGTTCAACAGCCTTTGATGGATATTTTTTTCTTTCCATGAATTCATCTAGTTTTGAACCCATGCAACTGTGGGCAATGATTTCACAATTTAATTATGTTCTGCATGAAAAAGTGCTGCCTGTGTTTATTTTAAACCTGCTGCCTGGTCAGTTCTTATGGAGCTGCCCGGTCTTGTGTTGCGAAAAAAAGCAACTTCTCATTTCCCCATGACTCTCTGCACACCTCTATGATATTCCTGCAGCTTTATCCATGCCAAAGAATGTCCAAGTATTTTCTTTCTGCATGGAAACCATTATCTGCCAGAGATCCCATTAACATCCTTTTCTGAACCATTTCTAGCACTTCTGCTCACTTAGGGAACGGAGCCGGGCAGAGAGAGTGGGCAGAAACTGAGGTGGGGTAATGATGTTTGCTTTCATTCTCTGTTCCTTTTCTATTTAAACTCAGCATCTGATTTGCCTCTTGGCCTGTGCTGAGCCTGGGATGACACTTTCACAGAGCCCCAGGTTTCTCCCCAGACTGAAGCAGCCAGTTCAGAGCCCACCACTGTGTAAGTCTCATCAGTGTCTCTCTCCAGTTAGAAGTGATTTCATCTCCCATCGTCTTTCCTGACTGAACAGTGAAAGATGATTCTTCTACAGTTTTTCACTGGGAGCCCTCACCTTGATTGCTGTGAACAGACCAGTGACATCAACCTTCGCCTCTTCAGGAGGTGATGGTGTTTTGCCCACAGCAAAACAACAGCATCAGGGGCACCCCCTCTGTGAAAACAGACCTCTTTTTCCTTCCCTTTGTACTCTCTCCCCTCTCCTAGCAACCATTCCCTGAGAGGATCCATTACTGCAGACCCTACACAAATGCCCCTGGTCCTGCCAGCGTGTCATCAATTTGCTTCAACTTAGAATCCCCCCCCACGAGACACTCCTCCAGCTGATGCTGGAAGGTGCTGACACGGAACCCTGCTCTGCTTTGTCTGATGAACACCAACATGAACACAGCACGAAGCACGTCTACAGGGAATCACAGAGCTTTGTGTTATCATTCAGTTCTCACTTTTCCCTCCAAGCCTCTCTTCTACACCCAAACCATGGTTAACAGTGGGCTCTTCCTGTGTTTCCTACCCCTATTTCCAGTAGGAGAGCTGCAAACCAAAGTACCCAAACAGGTTTTTGCTCAGAGCTGCTGCAGCATTTACCTGCCCTCAAGGCTCTGAACCCATCCCTGCTTTCTTGACCTTCCAGAAATAAGTGTGGCTGTACCCAAAATCCCCAGACCTAGGTGATGGCATCCTGCACCTTCCCACTCACAATTGCTTACCCTGGTTTTTCTGGGTCAGGTTCAGGGCTCCTCTTACCATCCCTCCCTGCCAGCACATGCAAGCCAAGAGCTTCTGTCTGCTGGCCAGTCCTGCTGGTGCCAGAGCCCTCTGCAGCCCTTGCCTGCTCTGTCACCAGGATGTCTGCATTGCCCAAGGACATGCCCATCCTGCCAGTCAAATTTGCCAGACTGCCCTGGATGCTGCATAGATCTGACTCGTGCCTGCTCATCTCCCACCCCAAAACTCTCCTGGGTGTCCCTACCCCTCCCCATCCCCCAGCAGAACCACCTCCCCCATATCCAGAGGCCACCTGATCCCTGCCTCAACAGCGTTCCAGCCCGTGCCTCTACCTGCACGGGCAGCTCCTGGCCACTGCCCACGTGGAGGAAAGCAGGAGCATTGTCATTCTCATCCAGCACGGTGACATAGATGGTTCCGGTGGCACTGCGGGGCGGCGCTCCCCCATCCTGCACGATCACCAGGAGCTGGAAGCTGGACTGCTGCTCCCGGTCCAGGCTGTGCTTGGTGCTGACCTCTCCTGTGAGGGAGAATCCCAGAAGGGTTTGGGTTGGAAGGTAACTTCAGGCCCATCTTGTTCCACCTCACTGCCAGGGGCAGGGACACCTTCCACTAAACAAGGTTGTACCAGGCCCTGTCCAACCTGGCCATGAACACTTCCAGGGATGGGACAAGCACAAGAAGTGGGAACACAGAGGTGAGGACACAGCTCAGCCCTCGAGTTGCCTTAAAGCAGAGCCTGTGCTCAGCTGTGGTGCTCAGCTGTGTTGCTGGAGCCCAGCACTGCAGGGGTAGGAAGGTGCCTATTCTGCTGCTGCACTGGCCTGGCTGCCATCACTGTTGTCCTGCCCTGGGCTTTCCCACCAGTCAGCCCCACCTAGAAAGCCAGGAGTCTCTCACCTGTCTGTGTGTGGATAAGGAAGTTGGGATCGTGCTGGAGCAGGCGGTAGGTGAGCCGGCTGTTCTGCCCCGCATCCCGGTCGCTGGCCATCACCCTCCCCACGCTGCTGCCAGGAGCCTGGTTCTCGGGCACGGTGAAGAAGTACCGCTCCTCGCTCAGCCGAGGGCTGTTGTCGTTCTCATCAGTGATGCTGATCCGCACGGTGCTGGTGCCGGTTTTCCGGGCATCCCCCCCAGCCCCGCTGCCTCCCACCGAGGCCAGCACCGTCAGCACGTACAGGTCCCGCATCTCCCGGTCCAGGGCGCTTTTGACGTACAGCCAGCCGCTCTCCGGCACGATGCCGAAGCTGGCAGCGTCCCCATCCGCACGCAGGTGGTAGGTAAGAGCTGTGGATTCCGCATCGTGTGCCAGGGCCCTCACCTGCAGGAAGCGGGTGGAGACGGGAACACCCTCCTGCACCTCCACACGGTAGGTGAGAGTGTCAAAGATGGGCCCGTTGTCATCTTCAGCTTGCACGTGCACCAGCAGTGTGAAGGTGGAGCTGAGCTGTGGGACGCCGCTGTCCCGGGCCACGATGGCCAGGCTGTAGGCTGAGCTGACCTCATACTGCAGGGCCCCGAGGAGCCGCACCGCCCCTGAGGTGCGTTCCACGCCAAAGGTGCCCTCACCCCCTGACACCAGCTCAAAGGTCACCTGGCCGTTGGCACCGCTGTCACGGTCCTCGGCCTGCACTGTATAGACTATAGCCCCAGGTTCCGTTGCCTCTGGCAGCAAGATGGAGTCGGAGGGGCTTGGGAATGCTGGCACGTTATCATTCACGTCTGACACAGAGATCTTCACGCGTGTGTTGCTGTAGGCGGGGGGTGAACCGCTCCGGGCCTGGACATCCAGAATGAGGACTGCCTGCGACTCGTGATCCAGAGGCAGGCTGGTGCGGAGCTGCCCCGAGGCCGAGTCGATGGAGAAGTAGCCATGAGGATCCCCCGAGGAGATGGAATAGAAGATGTCATCAGCATGACCTGTGGACAAAGGGAGGGAGACAGGAGAATGATAGCAGGCTGGGCAGCGCTGGCTGTGCTGGAGGTGCTCTGAGATGTCCAGCAGCACTGGGCCCATGCTCATGGACGCCCAGGTGTGTGTACCAACGTGTGTAAGCAGACACGCTGAGCTGGGTGACAATCAGAGGGTGCACATTCAGACGCATGTGTGTGTAGCTCCTGGAGGAAGTGTGGAGGGTGCTGGACCTTGAGGATAGTGTGGGGACAGGGAAAGTACAGCATGCAAAAGGGACAAACCCTTACCTGGTGGGTTGTGGGCCTGGACAGCCCCCACACTGGCACCCTGTGACATGTCCTCGGGCACAGTGAAGAAGTACTGAGCTTGCTCAAAGACAGGAGGTGAGACCGTGCCCTCCACGATGCTGATGTTCACCCGGGCATTTGGCTGTGCCTGCAAGCCTCCCCCGTCCTGCGCAGAGATCACCAGCTGCACCAGGGTGTTGGCTTTGCCACTCAGTGACCACGACAGGGAGATGACACCTGGGGAAGAAAGCCACTGATGGGGCACTATGCTGCACCCTTGTCTGTCACCTGGCACCAGGGGACAGGCCAAACCATAAGCTGGAAAAGACAGATCAGAGGGGACAGGAAACAATGTGAATCACAGCGGGAACTTGCTATGGAGGAGTTGGAGTGAAGGAGAGGAGCCCTCCCAGGAAAGCCTGCCCAAATACTCCCCACTCAACCTTACACCCAGCCCTGAGCTAAGCAGTGGCACAGGCTGAGGAACACAAGCCAGAGGGCAGATCTTGGGAGAGGGAAAGGAGGGGAGAGGGCTTTCCAATGTGGGGTGCAGGGTGAGGGTCATGACACAGCAGGTGGGTCCTGGGCTATGGGGAGGCTTTGGGACTGAAGTACCACAACTGACAGGCCCTATGAAGGAGGTAGTCCTGTGTTAGGAGGGCTGGTAGTGTCTGTCTCATCCCAGTCACCTGCTGGAAACTTGGGAAACAGTGTGCAGATCCCTTAATGAACCTTCCTGTCCTGCTGAGAGTCCCCGGCGCTGCATGCTCGTGTGCCCACGTCCCCAGAAGAAACTGCTCTGTCTTCAGTGGCCGATGCAAGGCAGAGCAGACACAGCCAGTGAGAATGGTGGGACCAAGAGTGACAGAGTTATAGCAGAGTTGAGCTGGGGAGAGGAGGGTACTGGCAGGGACAAGAAACAAACCTGGATACAGCTTGATGGGGCAAAGCATCAGCACACAGGAGGAAAGGCAGAGTGAGTCAGGGATGGGGAATGGGGGAGAGGAAGGAAGATGGGACAAACGAGAAACAGAGCAGGGAGCAGAAACAAGAGGTCAACGACTGAGTCTGGGAAGGGACTGCCAGACGCTCAAGAAGTCAAATAGGGAATGATGTGGCAGGGAGAAGAACAGACATACTCCGGAGGCAGACTGCACTGCTGAGGTGTCCAAGCATTGACAGACAGGCTTGCTTTGACATTTTCCATATCACAATGCTCTGATTTCTGCTTGCTCCGGCTCCCTGCCAGCTCTCACCTGTGTCCTTGTTGAGGGAGAAGAGCGGGGGCGAGTTTCCCCGGACAATGCGGTAGGTCACTCTCCCGTTCAGCCCCTCATCCTTGTCATGGGCGGTTACACGCAGCACAGCCGTCCCTGGCATGCTCTGTGTGCTGATGCTGGCGGCGTACTCCAGCGGGTAAAACACTGGCCGGTTGTCATTTGTGTCCTCCAGGAACACCTTCACATACACCATGGAGTTCAGGCCACCCTGCAGAGGGACCGGGTCAGAGACAGTGCAAGGACAGCAGCATCCCCTGCATAATGCTGAGGCAGCAGCACCGTGTCCCGCGGCCTCGCCAGCACTCACCCCATCCACAGCAGTGATGGTGAAGTCGTAGGCAGACGTGCCCTCATCACGGTCCAGGGGCTGCTCCGTGCACAGCTGCCCCGAGTGCTTGTCAATGCTGAACTGTGTGGGGACAACACTGCCGATGCCAGAGCCAATGGAGTAGGAAAGAGAGCCAAACGCACCGCTGTCTGCATCTGTGGCTGTCACCTGGGTCAGGGAGGGTACCACCTTAACAGAGCAGACCACCAGCCAGACCCAGCCCTGCCCCATCACCACACCCCAGTGCCACCCTCTGCTCCACGGCCCACAGCCACCACACCGTCCTCAGAGAAGGTCACCGTGACGCAGTGACAGTGACTGCCTTGGGCCTGCAACTCTTGTACCACAGCAGCCACTGCTTTCCCTGCAGCCCTCCCTGCAGCACGACAGGGCTCCCAGGGCTCACTAATGCAGACAGTGCCCTGGGCAGTGTTGCCTGCAGCTGTGGGGCACTCTAGGATCAGCCTGTGCTGGCTGGTCCCCATGAGGGGATGCAGGGGAGGGGGAACACTGTGTTGTGAACATGCAAAAGCTGCGCCCTGCTTTCTATCTCCAGCACTTCCGTGGGTTCCTCACCACCCCGGTGACAACTCCCTTCTGCACCTCTGGGGCAACATCCATCACCCAGGTCAACAGACTTGACTTGGCAAAAGAAAAGACCATAGGGACAGGGGAAACAGACAGGCCCAGGCTCACCAAGAAGCCAAGGATGCCACAGTCAAGCACCCCCATAGCCCCCCAATTGATCAGCCAGCCAGGGACAACCCGCATGGCAGCAGCAGCTGCCCCTGCCTCTCTGCTCCTTCTTTTCTCAAAGACACTCAGTACGGGACGGGAAGAAAGTCAACCCCCTGTCACCAGAGCCCTAGCTCTGTCCTGCTCTCAGAGCTCTGTGTCCAGCAGCCCCAGGTGCTAGCAATGAGGACGGAGAGTGGCATTACCCTGTGACAGCCCAGTCTCACCCAGCCTGGGGCACAAGAAGTGCCCCCACCACAACAGACACAGCAAGAGGATGAACACAGCTCCCTGCTTGCCCACCCCAGTTCCTCCTTGGGCTCCTGCAGAGCTCAGGTCAGCAGGAACCAACTCCTGACCCCACATCCCTGCCCACGGCTCCTCCACCAGCTGGGAGCTCGGCAGAGAACAAAGCTGGGGGATGGAGCCGAGAGGAGGCAGCTGGGCCAGGCCCGGGTGAAGTGGAGTTCAGGCCTCGTCAGCCACAGCTCCTCCCTGCAGCGGCCATGGGGCCTCGGCTCCCGCGCGAGGAGCACAGGAACGCCGCGTGCGCGCCAAGGAGAGGGCCCAGCTGGGGGCTGCAAGCTCTGCCACCGGGGACGGAGGCACAAGGGCGAGGGGACAAAGAATGGCTGGGTCAGGAGGGAACAGTCAACCGGACAGGGGTGGCACCACCCTGTCCTGACCAAGAAGAGGAGGCAGCACCTGCAACAGTCCTGCCAGCCCTGCTGCTTGCCTGCATTCTGAGGGGCTGCCTGCAAGGAGAAGCTCAGAGCACGTCTCCACTGAGCACCAAGCTCCTGTGCAGAGGATCTGCTCCCCAGCTCTGCAGCAGCTGCCAGAAGAACACCATGGCACAATGGAACAGGATTCCCACTCCCTGCTCCTGCTGCAGAGCACTCGGAGACAGAGGTGCCATGACAGCTGGGTCAGGAGGCACTTTGGGAAACTGGACCCATCTGCTCCTCCAGAGCTCACCCTCCCCTCTACTGTCCCAGCCCCCCTTACTGGGGAGCCGCTCACTGGAGAGTACAAATCTGACCTCACTGACATCACTGGAGCTCATCCAAAGGGTACCAGCACAGTGGCTCCATGTTGGCTGTCGCTACTGGGGTACAGCCCCGTACCCGCACCCCGGCGTGCAACTGGGCCTGGCCCTTGTGTCCCTTGGATGGGTGATGCTAAACTGGTGCCGAGAGAAAAGCCACAGGAACAAGAAATACCTGCTAGAGCAGGTAATGGTGTTGGCTCAGTTTGGGGGCGCTGAACACTTTGCTTTGTGCTCTGCCACTGTGTGCAGAAGGAGGGAGGCTGTGGCTGGTGCACCCCCAGCCCCAGCTCCCTGCCCGCAGACCGCTGACTTCCCACATGTGCATCCCATGGGATGGGGCTGGCTGCCTGCCTACGGACAGCCCACACTCATCAGGGCCTGACCGAGCCCCCAGGGCATCAGGATCCCCAGTGCAGCTGGTTGATGCCTCCTGGGGACTCCTGAGAGACATCACAGGGGTCCACCAGCCACGAGGTATGGCAGCCACCTCATTTCAGCTGGCACACACAGCTGCCAGCTCAGAGCACACATGGTCTGGGAAATGGACACATTTTTAGCTGTAAGGGTAATTAGCCACCAAAAGGGCTCATCAAGGCCTGCGGTGAGTTCACCACTCCTGGAAATTTTTAAACCAAGTCTGGACATTTTTCCAGGAACTCTGCTAGAAACTAATGCAGGGCAGCCCCAGACTCTGTATTTAGCATCCGCCCCAAATCTTGGATCCACAGCTGGTTTTACTGTAGCTCACTCATGAGACTCCTGATGTTTGCCTGAAAAACAGAGGGAAATGGGGTCAAGCTGCCTTATGGAATTGCCCAGAAAACACTCCTCTGGGGCTGTGCCAGTCCTGCTGCTTGAATATGGGGGATCAGGAGTCAGAGCTCTGAGCCTGAATGGAGTCTCCACAGTCCCCTCATCTTTGACTTTTGAATGGAGTCCCCACAGCCACTAAAGGCTTTAAGCACAAGAACATCAATGCTCTGCCAGGAAATCCCTGAAATAAAGCTGCCAAGGAGGCAGCAGTACCTGGGGAAGCCAGGGTCACAGATCCCTCATCTCACAAAGAATTCCAAGGTCCCTGGCCAAGCAGGAGTGGCACACAGCTGGATCTGCTGTTCACTAGAAGGGAGCACTGACTGGGGATGTGGCCGTCGGCAGCAGCTGTGACTGCAGTGGCTATGAAGCAGCAGGTGCAGAATCCTAAAGGGACTGAGGAAGGAGAGAAGCAGAGTACAGACCCTGGCGTGCAAGATAGACCTCAGCTTATACAAGGAACTGGTTGATGGGAGGGATCCCATGGCAGGCAGCGCTGAAGGCCAAGGGAGCTCAGGAAAGCTGGCAAGCTGTCAGGACAGCACAGTCCTCCTAGAGCTCAGGAAAGCAAGGAGACATGTCAGCAGATGGCCTTGGCTAAGCAGGGGCCTCAGGGCTAAGCTGCCATGCAAAAGGCAGCGTATGCTAAGAGAACTGGGATTGTTCAGCCTGCAGAAGGGAAGGCTCTGGGGTGACCTGATTGCGACCTTCCAGCACCTGAAGGGCACCCACAAGAAAGATGGAGAGAGACTATTTACAAGGGCCTGGAGTGACAGGACTAGTGGGAATGGCTTCACACCGACAGAGAGTAGGTTTACACTAAATATTGGGAACGAATTCTTCCCTGTGAGGGTGGGCAGGCCCTGGCACAGGTTGCCCAGAGAAGCTGTGGCTGCCTCATCCCTGGAAGT
>JAWWES010000001.1:115009076-115043083 GCA_035583135.1 Lophotriccus pileatus
GGGCTTGGAGCAACCTGGGCTAGTGGAAGGTGTCCCTGCCCATGGCAGGGGGTGGGATGAGATGAGCTTTAAGGTCCCTGCCAACCCCAACCATCCCATGATTCTATGAGGTGGGTATGGAGGCCAGCTACACATTAGGAATTTATAAACACCAGGCATGTCAGGAGGGTGTGAACAAAGTCAAAGTTCAAGTTGGGTTGAGACTTGCAAGGCAAACTGAGGGTGCCAAAAAGAGCCTCTACCAATGCACTGGTAGGAAAGGGCTGAAGAAGTGCCCATTTCCAAGTGTGGTGGGTGATATAGTGACAGCAGGCACAGATAAGACTGGGACACTCGATGTCTCCTCCACTTTGGTCTCCACCAGTTTCCCAGGCCTCCATGTGTTCAAAGGGGTTCAGAGCTAACAGAAAGGGCTGAAGATGGACTCAGGATTTCTCTAATGAAGTTGATCCACATGAATCCATGGGACTCAACAGGCTGCGTCAATGCATGCTGACAGAAATAGATTTGTAGGGCTGCTCTTCACATGTGATGGAGATCAGGGGAGATCCCTGACAAGCAAATATCACCGCACCTTCAACAAAGGCCAAGAGGATCAGCCACTTTGGTCCCCAGGAGAATCATAGAGTGAGTCCTCTCAGAGCATGTTTTTGGCCACATGGGGGATCCTGGGAGGGAAGAGTCATCATGGATTGACTGTCCTGTTTGCCCTCGGTGGTGCAACAATGATGGGATGTGGGGTCAAAGGGCTGACAGCTGTGGGTGACAAACTGCCTTGACTTTAGGAAGAATTTTGACACCTTCTTCCACAATCCTCATATCCAAGGCAGGATGATATAGCTTGGAGAGCTGGACAACTAGGTGGCTGAAAGACAGGTTGGAAGGCAAGCTCTGAGGGGAGAGGTTCATGAGCTGTGCTCTGCCAGGAGGTGGTGATGAGGGAAAGGATCTGGATAAAAGTGACAGATGAACTACACATCCTTTCTGTCACATAATGGATGCAAATGAACTGGCATGTGCCCTTGGGACCAGAGGATGTGTTAAAGAACACAGAGGATGAACCTGATGCTGTGTTTTGAAGCCTTTTCCTTGATGGGTGTAGAAGAGGCTGCTACCACAGGGGGGGCTCAGGGAACACACCTGGGGCACTTTCTGCTGAAATCACCCACTAAAGAGTGTAATTACATGGAAACACAGCTGTTGGCATCCAATTCCCAACTGGATTTTAATCTGGCAAGGGATGTCAAAGTCAAGATGAAGGGCTTCTATAAGTGCATCAGTGACAAAAGGAAGGCTGGGTAAGCAGAAGGAGATGGGAAACCTGGTGACACAGGACATATAAAAGACTGGGGTACTTAATGCCCTCTCTACCTCAGTCTTTACTAGTAAGACCAGTCTTCAGGAATCCTAGGCCCCAGAGACTGGGATGAAAGCTGGATCAAGGAATATAGACCCTTGGTTGAAGAGGAACAGGTCACTGAATTCCTAAGGAAACTGGACATGGACCCTGGGCACCCATGAGTGCTGAGGGAGCTGGCAGACGTCATTGTTAGGCCCCTCACAATAATCGTTTCTCAATCATAGTGTTTAGGTGGAGTGCCTGAAATCTGCAGGAAGGTAAATCTCTCTCCTATCTTCAAGAACAAGCAGGAGGACACAGGTAACTACAGACCAGTCAGCCCCACCTTGATCCCTGGAAAACTGATGGAGCATTTAATCCTGGAAACCATTTCTATGCACCAGAAGAACAGGAAAATCATTAGGAGTGGTGAGCATGGTTTCTCCCAAAGCCAAATCATGCTTCACCCACTTGATAAACAACTGGTGGATAACAGAAAAGGAGTGGATATTGTTTACCTGAACTTCAGGAAGTTCTTTGACACTCTCCCCCCTAAGATCCTCACGGAGAAGCTGTTGGTGAATGGGCTGGATGAGCCCACAGTGAGGTTGGCTGGAAACAGGCTGAATGGCTCCTGTCCAGAGAGAGGTGATCAGGGGCACAACATCTACTTGGAGTAGCTAGCAGTAGCTAGCAGTGTACCCCACAGGTCAATCCTGGGTCCAGTCCTGTTTGGAATCTTCATTAATGACCTGGGTGATGGGGCAGTGCATAGCCTCACCTCAGCACACATGCGGATGACCCCAAACTGGGAGGAGTAGCCTGATACACCAGAGGGTCGTGATGCGCCCAGAGGGACCTTGACAGGCTGGAGAGATGGACGAGAGGCCTTGCAAAGTTTTACATGGGGAGGTGCAAAGTTCTGCCCTGGGGAAGCAACAATCCCCTGCACCAGCATATGCTGGGGGCCACCCCACTGGAGAACAGCCTGGCAAAAGAAGCCCTGGTGGGTGCCAAGTTGAAGATGAGACAGCAAGAGGTCCTTGCTGCAAGGGAGGAGAATGGTGTCCTGGGCAGCATCAGGAGGAGTGTGGCCAGGAGGTCAGGGAGGAGATCCTGCCCCTCTGCTCAGCACTGGTGAGGCCAGGGCTGGAGCACTGGGCCCAGTGCTGGCTCCCAAGTACAGAACAGAGATGGCCACACTGGAAAGAGTCCAGTGAAGGGCCACGAAGATGATGAAGGGACTGAAGCAAATCTCCTGTGAGGAAAGGCTAAGGGAGCTGGGATGGTTCAGCCTGGAGAAGATAAGGGGTATGATCCGTACACAAAAGAAGGCAACAAGAAGATGGAGCCAAGCTGTTGCCAGTGGTGCCCAGTGCCAGGATCAGATGCCATGGGCACACAGTGGGACACAGAAGGGTCCCTCTGAAAGTCAGGGAGCACTTTCCTACTATGAAGGTGACCAAGCTCCATCACAGGTTGCCTGGGGAAGTGGTGACGTCCTGGGCAAACAACTCTGGATGTTGCTGCTTGTGCACAGGGGGTTGTAGCAGATTATCTCAAGAGGTGCCTTCCAAACACAACCATTCTGCGATCTTCCAAAGACCCTCCTAAACACCTTAGTCCCCCATTGAGCTCCAATTGTCCAAGAGAGCTGATCTGCTTCCCCAGCCCTGCCCCACAGCCCTGACCACACTGGGCAGCAACACCTGCTACCTGCCCCTTCTTCCTCCCAGGTGTGGTGAGAAGACTTAGCTGGAGTGCCCTGCAGCTGGTCAGAAGAGCACCTGGTGGGAGTGCTATGGCCACCACAGAGCAGAAGAGGATGACACAGGAGAGAAGCAAAATGGCTCAGGGCTAGGCAGAAAGAAGCCAGTGCACCAGCCTTAGAAAAGGAAGCAGGGTCCTGGGTTACTGTGCCTCTCCCCATTGCACTGAGAACTGGGAGGGCAGAGATGGGCATCGAGGCCTTGCTATTTCACACCCTCCTCCCCAGCAAGACAAGAGCTAAGGCACCACAGACACATTTCCCAGAGATGGGGACGGATTAACACTGGGGTCCTTAACTGCATTGCCTGTGGGAGTCAAAGCCTCCCCTTCCCACAGACCCATCTCGAGGGCAGCACCAGAGCCCCTCACCCAGAGCCATCCCCTGCCTTCACAGCCCTGCTGGTGAGCTGCGTACCCCCGTCCAGCCCACAGCGATGGAAAGCAATGGAGCACTGCTCAGCAGCTCGGGCCTCCATTCCCTGGCTGTCCTCCCCGCTCCAGCCAGCGCAGTCGCAGGCAGGGAGCTCATCTGGAGCCCGGCCCTGGCTGGGGTTCTGCTGTGCACATGTTACGCTGTGGCTTTGGCAAACATCTGGCTCTGGGCTCCCGCCCCTCCAAGTGACGGCTCTTGGTGGGAGAGGAGGGGAGGCTGGCGCCAGTGTGGTCAGCGATCCCACGCAGGCTCCCTGCGCCTGAGTGCGTGCCAGGCATCCTGCCCTCCCGGCCCTGGCACAGCCGCTGACCAGCTAAAAGCCGGGGAGCGGCCACGCGGCTATTTCAGGAGCCACCCCTGGCTCCCAAGCTGCGTCTCAGCCTCCAGCACGCTCGGGCCTCGGGGGAGGGAGCGGGGTCAGAGTTCGGCCCAGCGACAGTCCAGCACACGTGGCTGAGACGAGGGTCAGAGCCCGCAGCTGCTGCAGCCCCCGTCCGGGAGCCCCTGCACAGCTGCCGCCACTGCTGCCTCGTGCCGCTGGGTCCCCACTGCCCCGGGCATGGGCGGGGGGCTGGCTGGCAGCCCCACAGCCACAGCCTCCACACTGCCGACTGGACTGCTGCTGCCCCGGCCCTGGAAGTGTTCAAGACTGGTTTGGATGGGGCTCGGAGCAACCTGATTTAGTGAAGGTGTCCCTGCCCACAGCAAGGGACAGGCTTTAAGGTCTCTTTGTGATTCTGTGAAACACGCTGGGCTGCCACAGCCGTACACAGCCAGGAGTGGGGAGCAGGGGCGGCCAATGGCCTCCAGCACTGCTCTGGGATGGGGTAAAGCCCTGGGTTTGGAGGATGAGAGGAAGTGGGCTAACCACAGACACTGTCAGGAAGGCAGGATGCAGGATGTGGAGGGTGAGGCTGAGCAAGAGGTACAGGAGCCTGGGGATACACAGCGCCTTTCTGGGAGCCTGGGGATACACAGCGCCTTTCTGGGAGCCTGGGGGCCTCTGAGCGCAGGGGCAGATTAAGACACAGAAGGAAAAGGAGCAAGGCTCACGCCTGGGCACCCAGGTGTCCTCGCTGGCAAAATGGCAGCTGCAGCTACAGGGCACAGGGAGCCCGTGCAGGGTGCAGGAGCTGAGCAGACTTGGAAGCTGGGAAGCAGAATAAGGCAGGGAATCCTGGAGCTGAGTGGGGCTGGGAGCTGGGCTCTGCAGGGAAGAGTGCTCACAATGCAGGGCTTGAGTGGGGCAGCCACAGTGTACAGTAGAAGTGGTAGGTCCTGACCTTGGGGCACTGGTGCAGAAACCAAGGTGTGGGACTGGGTTTCAGCCATGCAGAGCTCAGGCAGGGAGTGCTCACAGATAAGGTTTGTGCAGCAAGATGGGACGCAGCTGGGCAAGACATGCAGGAGAGACAGGGCTGGGGTCAACATGAGATCAAGCATGCCAGGCAGGGCAAGCCTGGGGACCAAGGCAGGGATGGGGGTCCCCAACAGCAGAAGGACATGGAGCTGCTCGAATGAGTCCAGAGGCGGCTCCAAGGGCTGGAGCCCTCTGCTCTGGAGCCAGGCTGGGAGAGCTGGGGTGTTCATCTGGAGAAGAGAAGGCTCTGGGGAGACCTCAGAGCCCCTTCCAGGGCCCAAATGGGGCTCCTAGAATGCTGGAGAGGGTCTTTGGACAAGGGATGGAAGGGCAGGGATGAGGAGGAATGGCTTCTCAGTGCCAGAGGGCAGGGTTAGATGGGATATTGGGAAGGAATTCTTCCCTGTAAGGATGGGGAGGCCCTGACACAGGTTGCCCAGAGAAGCTGTGGTTGCCCCATCCCTGGAAGCGTTCAAGGTTGGACAGGGCTTGGAGCAACCTAATCCAGTAGAAGGTCTCTCTGCCCATGGCATGGGGTGGAATGAGATGGGCTTTAAGGTCCCTCCCAGTCCAAATCAGTGTGTGAATCTGTAACGAGCAAGGAGAGGCTGGCATGTCCCAAGAGATGTGCAGGTCAGGGAGAGCATGGCCAGTGAAACCTGCCCTGGGGCACAGCAGCAAAGGTCCTGGGGAAGAAGACAACTGCAGCTGGCACTGACCAGGGGGTGTGGGGAGAACAGGGGTGAGCAGAGACTGGGGGGCCCATGCTGGTGGCTGGGGCTGTGTGAGGGGGGCACGAGGGCTGGCCCTTTGGAGAGCAGCATGCACCAGCGTGAGGCTGTGGGTGCAAGTGGAGGAGGGAGCTGTGTGAGCAAGGGCGGTGGGAGGAAGAGGAGTTCCAAGGGGCCTGGAACTGAAGCAGAGGTAAGGGAAAAGGGGCAGCTGTGAGGGGGCTGGGGATTACGTGGAGGAAGGAGAGAGCTGTGTGAGGGGGCTGGGAGGAGGAGCAGAGCATGAGGGGAGAGGAGCGCAAGGGGCTGGGGCCTCTCGGCTGCAGTGGAAAAGCTGCTGCAGCTCCAGGGGAAATGCTACTTGAATTAATCATGGCGCTGGCTGCTGTGCCAAGCCCAGGAGGAGGCTGCTGGCAGCGCAAGGAAATAACTTTCACAGGAATTTGGAACAAATGCAGCTCTTCTGGCGGTAACAACAGCACTCACCTCCCCCCACAACCTCCCCATGTACCAGCATCTCCCCCATGTCCACACTCCTGTGTACCTCCAGACTCTCCCACATGGCAGCCCACTCCCCAGGACCATGATGCTCTCCCTCCCCTCACTTCACTCCTCAGCACACTCACAGGCATCTCCCCATCTTGCCTCGGAAAGCTTGCCTTGTTTCTGAGGAGGGGAGAGGCCTGTTCTCTGTCGTGCAAAGGTCTGAAAATAAGTTGATGTTAAATCCCTCAAGAACACAAATGTAGGCAGCAATGCCCCCTCTCCTTGGCAGCAGTTACTGAGCATGAGTCCTCCTGCTGCTCCAGTCCCCATGCACAGCTATGCCCCACGTTCCCTCACAGCTGCCGCTTCAGCAGCACAACCGAGGCATCAGGATTAGCCCTCCACACACTCTCTTTCAGTAATACAGTGTATGTGGCCTGGTGTAGCCTACAGCTCTTCACCCACGTCTTCCTACCCAGGGCACAGCCCACGGGACCGTCCCAGTGCAGTGCATGTATGTCCCACAAATGTCCCATGGAATCACAGATCAGGACCTAAAACTCATCAGACTTATCCTCAAAACTGCAGACTCTACATTGGGTGCACTGCTGGTCAGCGTTTCATTTTGGATGTCCCCCAACAATTGTGTGTATGGATGCAAAGGGAATATGTAAACTCTGGTTCCATAATCATCAATATTGGATCTACGCAAGAATCAATTAACTACCATCTCATGTCATTCAGGTTTTCGTCAAATCAGCCCATGCTCACTACATTGGGTTCACAGCTCTCTGTCAGAGCACAGACAATGCTTGATTTAGCATGAAAAGTCAGAAAGTCACAGAAAAACAGCACCTGACCATGCATGCAAGCATGCTGGTACAAGTCAAAGGTTTAAAACAAATTTAAGCCAGCAGGGTGAATTTATACCAGAGCAGTGCTTCCCATCACGGAACCACAGCACTGGAATGTGGTCCAGTGTGCCCTAAAGCTTCTGCATTGTCAGCTTATGGCCACAGAGAGGAACAAGGGAGCCAGCCAGTGACTGTCTCCTGCTCCATTTTCTGCTGGTTGTATGTTCACTGCTTACATGGGTTCTGCCTCCACTGGTGTTTCTCTCTAATCTCAAACTTGAACTGAGTTTGCCATTTTCTTTGCTTCATGCTCATGCAGAGCCTGCTACCGTGTGACCTGACCCATGATAAACACAAGTGATATACAGAGGAGATATTATGAGTTCCTTTTCTTTCTCCAGAGCTCAGGCCAGCAACCTGCTCTACTCATCCCTGTTTGTACCCCAGGTACAGAGACTGACCTGGCAAAGAGGGGAAGCAGGAGACATACAGACACTTTTCAGGTCTCTCCTGGTCACTCACAGGGACTCCTGCCTTCCCCACTCTTTGTCCTACCCACCGAGAGCAGACATGAAAAAACCTCGTCCGCCCAGGGTCTTCTGCTTAGGAACGTGACAGTCCGATGGAGAACCGAACCCACTGAGTTCTCGGCTGACCTGAGTGATTGTCCTGTGTCCTGCATGTCATCTGGCAGGGCCAGAGCTCTCGTGACTACTGTGGCCCAAACCTAGACCTTGACAGAGACCCTTTACCATCCCGAGTCAGGGTGAGGCCTGATGTCTGGAAGTTGTGGACAGATGGAGTCAGGCAGAAGCAATGGCACACAGGGACTGTGGGGCAGCACACCTGACATGGGCAAGCCTGTGGGACACAGTGCCAGACACTGGCCACTGTGGGCCCTAGCAGCACCTCTAAAGCCCTCCTGTTCATGATAACAGGGGTGGTCATGGTGGGCAGCTGTGCTCTGAGCTCAGGGCTCCCTGCCCAGGCTCTGTCCAGCTTCCAGATCTGGCTGGCTCCTGCTGCGTCCTCGGCCGAGCCATCAGCCTGAACAGCCTCCTTTCCCATCCTCTCACATTTCCCGGCTCAGAGGAAGCAGCAGCAGATGTGTGAGCTGTTTGCTTTGTGCCGAGGCCACACGGGAGTTACCTGCACTCAGCCCAGACGCGCCGTTTCCAAACGAAACACAAGGACTGAGCCAAGACCATCGAAATCTGGCCAAAGCCTCTGTCGCTACTGGCCACAGGGTCAGCCCTGTGCCCTGTGCAGTGTGGAAACGGGCTGGACCCTTCAAGGACCAGGCAGCCACGTGCTAAACCCGTTCTGGGTGTGCCCCCATGGCGCTGCACACCCCGGCTCATCCGCAGGGTCCGCTCTCCCTTCAGCTCGGCCCCGCACTCGCCGTCAGGAGCGCAGCCGCCATCTCCGATTGCATTTCCAGAGTGCCTTCCCACACGTCGAGCAGCACTGAGCAGGAAGGCACGGACAAGGAGAGAGGGGGGCCTCCCTTCAAGAGCTGTGCAGCCCAGACATCCCCACACATGCCTGAGGCCACCATGCTCACCCAGGGACACATGGCTCCTCTGCTCCAACCCCATTCCTGATCCCATTCCTGACTCCTTCCCCATCTCTGTCCCCAGCCTTGCCCCATCCCTACCCATCCCAGACTGGGACAATGCATACTGTTACCCTGCATAGGCCAAATCTAACTCTCCTCCGATCCAAATCTTCCTTCTCATCTCCCACTCACTTCTTCTGCCCAGACTTCCCCCTAATCCTACCCTGACCCATCCCCAAACCCCCCAGATCCGCCCCATCCTACACTTGCCCCTGCCCCACATCCCTTCTCTTCTACATTCCTCCTTTCCCCCACACTCCTATCCAATCCCCTACACTCAGCCCCTGACAAGCCCCTCTCTAGTGCTCCCACCCCACTCCGTCAGTCACTTGGATTCACACACCCACCACAGCCCACCCTCCCCAGAACCAACTCACACCCCCCTGCCCCTGCACTGCATCCATAGAGCACCCAAAGGCAGTTCTTTCTTGCCAGTTCCAAATCCTTCTCCAGGCCCACCTAGAGACCCCTTTCCCAGGCCAGGTCACAGGACCTCCTCCTGCCTTGTCTCACGGGCCCCAGAATTCCTCCTCCTCCTGGCACCACGGGCACCTCTCACCACCTGGCCCCAGCCAGACATCCCCATGCCCCAGGGCTTCAGCAGAGAAGTGTCCTCAGTGTCACTGGTGCTTGTCCTGACGGACAGCCTGGACACCGCTGTGGTCAGCAGTGCCTCACTGCACCCCTGCACCAGCTCTCCACTGTCCCCAGTCCTGACGGCGGGTGGCATCACCTGTGCCCAGGTGACAGAAGCACCAAGCGCAGGGAACAAAGAACACACAGAATCCAAGTGGCACTGCTGGCTAATCGTGGGGTCACAGAGCTTTCAGAGGGGCGGCAGCTCTCTGGCCCCAGCTGTGACCTCTTGCAGCATAAAGGCTGGCACAGCTGCACGTGCCTCAGTTCATCAGCATAATTAATGCTAATGCTCACAACAAGCCCTAGTAACACTGATGAACTTGGGCTAATGACCTCAGATGGAAGGGGGAGTGGGGGAGAGGGAGGTTCGCAGCCTGGTTATAGGCAGCTTCCCAGAGGTGGTTCCTGAGCTCTGCTGTGAGTGTCCTGGCTGCAAAGCAGCTCCACACTGGTGCAAGCAAGGCCTGGCACAGCAGAACCCACCTCAACTGAGGCCCACAGCGTGCTCTGCACGATGGACAACCTCACAGTGTGTCTGGTGCCCGTGGCATTGCCCACTACTTACACACAGAAAGGGTGTGACACTGCTTGGTCCCATTCTAGACTCACACTGAGAGAAGGGATCTCCACTCCAACATTCCTGCTGCAAACACTGCCCATCAAAGCCATGGCACCTGCACCAAACACTCTGCAGTGGCACCCCAAGCCACTCACAGCCCTGGCCATGCCCTCCCCAAGCTTAGGTCTCAACACCTGTACCTACCTGCAAGAAGCAGGTCCCAACAGGGGTGTTCTCCTTCAGGGATACATTGTAAAAGTTACTCCTGAACACGGGCTCATTGTCATTGACATCCTGCAAGGCCACGTGCACTACAGCTGAGGAAGAGAGGGCAGGAGTTCCCCGATCCGTGGCCAGCACAGTCAGCTGAGGCTGAGGGTCCTTCTCGTAATCCAGTGGGGCAGCAGTGGTGATAATGCCAGTGGCAGGGTCAATGGCAAACCAGCTGGAGTGGGTGTCACGGCCATGCACGATACTGTACCGCACCTCTCCGTTGGGACCCTGGTCCTTGTCACGAGCCGTCACCTGCAGGACGAAGCTGCCTGGGTACACCACCTCGGGGATGCTCTGCTTGTATTCCTGCTGGTCAAAGAGTGGGGGGTTGTCATTGACATCCATCACCTGCAACACAAAGGCCGATTCTGCCCGGAGTGGGGGTGTTCCTGAGTCAGTAGCTGTCACCCGCAGATCATAGGAGTCTCTTTCTTCCCGGTCCAGAAGTTGGTCCACACAGATCAGATAGATGATGTTATCCTTGGTAGTGAGGGCAAACTTGCCATCCCCTCCCTCGAGAGTAACATTGACATTGGAGTACTCTCCATAGTCTGGGTCAGAAACAGAGATGCGAGCCACATATTGTCCAGGCTGGGCTCCCTCAGAGATCTGTGGGGAGCCATCCTCACTCAGGAAGATGATAGTCATGGTGGGCTGGTTGTCATTGTAGTCACGCACATGAATAGTGACAAAGGCTGTGGTGACCTCAGGATGGACAGCCTTATCCCTTGCCTGCACCACCAGCTCATGCACCTTCCTCACTTCATAGTCCAGACCCTTGTTGAGCTTGATGACTCCAGTCCGGGCATCAATAGTGAAGTACTGGTCAGGATCACTCTGCCGCCGGTTGATCTCATAAATCACATCCCCATTGTCACCTTCATCTGCGTCAGAGGCAAACACCTGCAGGATGCTGCTGCCGGGTTTCAGATTCTCTGAGATCAGTGTATGATAGCGGCTCTGGTTGAAGCTGGGAGCATTGTCATTGATGTCCTGGATGGACACATCCAGTGTCATCTGGGTGCTCTGGGGAGGAGAACCACCATCGTAGGCTTCCAACAGCAGCGAGTATGATGAACGGTTCTCCCGGTCCAGAACATTGCTGACCACCAGGTCCAGATACAGGACCCCATTGGGTCCTCGACGCGTTTCCAGGCGGAAGGCCTGCCCCACATTCCCTCCCTTAATCACATAGCCTTGTGTGTTCAGGAGGCCACTGTCAGCATCAAAGGCTGGGTCCAAAGGAAACCTGCTGCCAATGGGTGTGTGCTCTGGGATCTGGAGGGTGCTGTGCTGTTTGGGAAAGGCTGGAGCGTGGTCATTGATGTCATTCACTTGGATGTTCACTTCTACCGTGATGCCCTCCGGCGTGACAGCAATGAAGCTGTAGTGGTCCCGAGTCTCACGGTCCAAGACACGAGCTGTTTTGATGATTCCCGTGTTCTCATCTATCCCCAAGTCAGTGGAGACACCGCTGCCCTCCTGTGCCGAGATGAAATACATGTAGGCACTAGTTCCAGGGGGCAGGCCAGCACTGATGTCCCCAATGATGGTGCCAGCCGGCTGTTCTTCATCTATTTGTAGATCCAGGGTGCCCAGGACAGCAGAGCCCATCCCTGCTCTCAGGCCCCCAAGAATGAGCAGCTCCAGCAGAAGCATGGCTGACCCCTTCATCTGCTCCATGGCTGGCAACTGGCAGAGCAGAGGGCGGCTCGATCTCCTTTGCAGTGTTTGCTTTAATCCTGCATGGAATGCAGACCAGAGGATGCTGATTAAGAGGGAGCAAAGGAAGGACTGAGAAAAAAACCTTGAGAGGGAAGGCCTGCCAGGTACCTACTGCCCAATTGCTGTGTATCACCTGTTCCTCACAAGGAGAAAATGTGACAACATGTCAGAGGGTGCCCAGAACGAAGGCCAGGGACAGCACCTGGAGTCAGCCCAGCAGGTCACACCTGACAGCACGCTGAGGTGATCAGCTCATACCCTGTCACCTACACCCTAAACCGCCCCTCCCAACCACCACCTGGCTGGCAACACTGGCACCATCTGCCCCAGAGCAGTGTGCTCCTGTGCCTTTAACAGCTGAACACTTCCTGTGAGGCTCAGAGCCCGTCTGCAAGAGGACAGAGATTTTTGGACAAACAGCAGCCTCGCACCTCTCCACCCTGAGAAAAGCTGGTCTCAAATTGTGAGAGCGCTCAGCAAGCGACCAGCTGAGACCCTAGCCCTCGTCCCCCACTCCCTCCCCCCCATCCCCAGCAGCATGCCTTTCGGGACCACAGGGATATAGGTGCCAAAAACCCAAGTGCAAATCTGGTGTCCCTGGGAGGGAGCACAGAGACGGAGTGGGCTTCCATCCAGTGAACAATAAATCAAAAAGCTGTATTGCAAAGGATGTGCCCACAGCTGGGAATGCCCGGGATAAAAATCAGACCATGCCCATTGTTTGGGTTGGCACAGAGATCTGTGGGTGCCCTAAGCTGGTACCATGGAGGGTTGTGGCAGTGCAGTAGGAACGCAGCAACTCCCTCTGAGCTGCCAGCTGCTCCGGTTCCTTCCCGTCCCACACCCTCTGCTGCTCACTCCCCTCCTTTGTCTCCTTCTCGCTGCTCCTTGCTGGCTCCGGCTCCTTCCCTCCCTTTCCCCCTTAGCTGCATTTCGCTGCAGCAGTGGGGGAGGGACGCGCAGCCAGCCACAGCTCCTGCAGCACCGCAGCCGGACACAGCAGCCAGGCTCCCCGTGCCCGTGGGCTGCCAGCCCCCCGCCCTGCCCTCTCCCGCTGAGAACGGCCAGGGGAGCCCAGAGGCCAAGTAGCTGGTGAAGAGCACCAGCCCCAGCGCTCGCTCAGCCCCGGTGAACGAGGCTCCGTGGTCTGCGGGGATGGCGGCAGCATGAGCTCACACTTGGACTCCCTTGAAAGCGTTTGCTGCTGGTCCCATAACCACACTCAGGAGCCGCTCATGTCAGATGAAGGAGCAGGAACCGCCCTGTTTTGGGGGATGGAGGTGGCTGATATTGTGTAGTTTGGGAACTAAGAATGTCAGCCCTTGACCAAAGAACCCCACGGCGGTGTTAACCTTTTCTAGGGAACATAGAATGATTATTCCTGGGTCCCCTTTCCCACCTTGGATCAGCTGTTTAGATTGTTTTTCCCTGTGGAAATCTCCTGTTAGCGACAGAAACATTAAAAAGTATTTTATATGCATAAAGAAGTGTTTACTTCTGTGAGCATCTGGTGTCTGAGATCTATCCACACATTCTGAGCTAAATCCACATGCTCCTTTTGCACCCAGAAAGTGAGAACCCTCCTGTCCCAGGAGCAGAAGTCAAAAGAAGATACTTTTGTCCCTTTGGACTCCGAGTTGGGAATCTGCATTAATTCAGTGGTCCCAGACAGGTCCTAGACTGGCTCTGTTGGAGCCAGTTCTAATTCCCCAGCTGGAGGGGTAACTGCCCACCCCCAGAACATGCAGTGCTGGGGCATGGGGTCCCAGGTAGCTTCTGTGATAAAACTGCACCATCCCAATGGTGCCCAGCTGCTCAGGTCATGGGAAGGGACAGGACAGAGGATTTAAAGCCTTGGCAGGAGCTTAGACACAAGGAACAAAAAAATGAAAAATGAGAGTGAAAAGCAGGTAGAGGGGCAAGGTTCCCTGGGGCAAACTCAGTGGCTGAGGACAGTATGGAGTGAAAGATCTTGGGTAGTGCCCGGAACAGATCAGGGCACAGATATGGGGAAAAGCCCACCTGGTTTGATTAGTAATGCAGCTCTGGAGAAGCCAGTGAGGCTTTGTGAGCTGCTGGCAGGGAGGAGAGAAACTCAAAAAGCGAATCTGGGGAGTGTGAAGACCAGCTGAGAGCACTGGGACAACCAGGGAACAAAACTTAGGGTCCCTGGGTTGGGGAACTGGTGATGAAAGCCTGTGTAAACTTCTCCATTTCCATCCTCCCTGGATGCAACTGGGTAGTGTCAGAGCCTACCTTTTGGTAAGAGGTGCAACTGCCCAACTGCCAGACTGCACCAGTCCAGGATAGCAGAAGCCATCCTCGGTACCAGCAGCCCCCTGTTCTGATGAGGTCTGCAGTCTTGGGTCAGCAGTGACCTCAGTGGATGCAGAGTCACCAAATCTGAACAGCTGCTTCCAGTTAGCAGAGAGCTCAGCGCAGGGGCTGGCTTGGCCGGTCCCTGTAATGTGAGCCAGACTGCCCTACTCCCCCTCTCTCCCTCCCATTGCTGGGCACCAAGGTCTCTTGTGAAAAATGGCAGCAGGAGCCTCTGAAGAAAACTGCCAGGATGAGAATCTCTCCACACAGGCATTTGGTGTCCAGAGGCACGGTGAGGATGTTGGCAGGAAGGGCAGCTGAAATGGAGCGAGCTGCAACATCCATAAGCACATCCAAGCCTAGGGCTGACAGGCTGGGGCACCAGCCTACACTAAGCAGATACGTTACATTTAGGAAGAAAAAAGATATGGAACTACACTGGGACCACTGTGTCCACCTCTACCTGCCAGTGGCACCTCGCACCTCATGTCAGCCATGAGAAAAGGGACGTGGGCCCACAGCAGCCCCAGCAGAGGAGCTGGAAAGATGGCACCCACTGTGCATGCCACAAACAGATGTCAGAGTGCTTGCTGTGCAAAGGCCCCATCAAAGCTGCAGATGCTGCTGATGCCATACCCTAAGTCTCACATGAGGGGCCATGACTCATGTAATGATGTTTTTGAGACTCCAGTCCAGATGAGGAAGGATTCTGAAGCCCATTTAATCTTTGCTGAGCACCAGTTACTGACCTGGAATATGCTTTCCTCCTCTACATTCACACAGATTCTCTCTAGTTTCAGATGATCTGCCCTCCGAACCATGCACAGTTTAGACTTGCCTGTAGTGTACCCTTGGGCTAACAACTCCCTTCCAGCCTCTGCTTAGCCTTCTGCTACAGCCACGTCTGTGCCTTCTGGCCCTCCTACCACTTCCAACCTGGGCCTTCAGGACCAGCACCCTTCTGCTCGCTCCCAGCCAGGCCACACAGCCTCATGTCCCTCTGATATGGTATCTGAGCAGTCACAGTGGCAGTGGCCATCCTCTCCCGAGGATGCAGTCAAGACTCACTGCACCCTTGTGGATCTCATTTTCGTGCCACACTGGGACTACCCACGGGCTCTCCTGTCTCTGAGAATGCTTCCTCCACAAAGGCAGCTCTAATGAAATTTCTTCACACCGGAGCCAGTTCCCACAGTCCCAGCCCCGGGACACCCCCGCGCTGCACCGGCTCCTGCCAGGCTGTGCCCATCGCCGAGGCGCTGCGAGGCCTCGCCTGCTCCCCGCACACCGGTGCCCCCGGCTGTCGGGACTCGCGGTCCCCCGGAGCTCCGGGCTCCCGGGGTTCCCCGGCCGCCGGGCCCACTGCCCCTGCCGCTCTTGTCCCGTTCCCTGGCGCTGCCGGGCGTCCCGCACCGGGCGGTCCCGTGCCGGCGTTCTGCCAGCCCCGCTCCCCGCTCCGCCCGGGCCCGCAGCCCCCGCCCGGCGCCTCCGCGGCTCCGCCGAGCGCCGTCCCCGCGGCGGGTCTGCCCTGCGGCGGCACCGCGCCCGTCCCGTCCCGTCCCGTCCCGCCCGACCGCCGCCAGCGCCGAGGCCGCGGGCGAACCCGGTCCGGCCGCGGGTCCGCGGTGCTGCGCCGACGTGGGCGCGCCCCCCCGACACCCCCTCCCGCCCCCCCGCTCCATTGTCTGCGCGGCGGAGGCAGAACAAAGCGGCCGGTCCCGGTGCCGGACCGGGCCCCCCGAGCGGCGATGCCGCCGTGCGGGACAGCGGGCGGGCGGCGAGCGCGGACCGGCCCCCGGCGCTGGCACTTACACCGCACGTCCCGCGCCGGCGGCGCTCACATCCCGCAGGGTCCGGCCCCGCCGCGCCGTCCCGCAGCCGCTCCGCTGCTCCGGTGCCGAGGTCCCTCCGGTACCGCCGGCCGCTCCAGCGCCCCGGTACTCCCCGGTGCCGCGGCCGCCCCGGTGCGGCGCTGGCCCCGCGAAGCGCTCGCCGGCGGGTCGGAGCTGGCTCGGCGCGGAGGCTCCTGCTGAAACCCGACCCAGCGCCGCCCTCAGCCCCCCGCTCCCCCCGCCGCCCCCATCCCCGCCCCGCACCGGAGCGCGCCGGCGGAGCGCGGACCCGGGGCAGCCCCGGGCGGGCAGGGGTCCGGGAGGCGGGACGGTCTGGAGGGGCACCAAGGGGCCGGGGAGTGGGGCCGGCACGGAGAGGGGGGAAGGGCTCCAACCCGGTAAAGAGGGATGGAAGGAAACGGTGGGCCCTGGGAGCCCAGGGAAATGGGAAGGGGCTGGCAGGAGCAGGAGGCGGCAGTGGGACGGGACCGGGCAGGGAGAGGGCTGGGCAGGGAATGGACGGAGGCTGTAGGTGACAGTGAGGGTGCGTGGGGGCATGATCGTGGAGGCACGTGCCATTGTTTCCTCTCTGCTGCAATTCCTTCTTCAGCACAGAACCTGGAGCCCAAGTACCTGTGACCTGTCAGTCCCTTGAATGTCAGCAGGGTTCCTAAGGTCCAGGCTGGAAGGTGCTCACCATGTGTCTGTGCTACAGGGGACTGGGGCCTGCCAGTCCAGCCAAGGGACAAGCCAAGACTCTGGTGAATGACTGTCCGTGCATCTCCACCAGTGACTGGCTCCTCAGCTTGGCTTGGCCGCTCAGGCAGCTTTTCCCTGCACCAGACAGGCCAGGTCTCAGCAGTGTCCGTGTGTCTGTTGGAGCCACTCAACACCCAGGCAAGTAAACACTGCTGGATCTTCCTTGATTTCTTAGCGGAGAAACTGCCATTGACTACGGTCCATTACAAAGATCATCTGCTATAAAGGTCGTGGCTCAGTCTGCTCCATCGGGAAAAGGTTCTTCCACCAGTGACAGTCAATTCAAAGAAGGAATAGGGACCACCAGACAAATTTCACAGAGAAGGAACCCTTCAGGATTTGTGTGTCTGCATACCACATTTGTGTGTCCTGAATACCACATGGGCTGAGCTGGATTTAGAAATAAAAAGTAACTCTGGATTACTGCTACTGATCTAAAGGTACCCTAAAGAAGCCAAATCCTTTTGACCCTGAACAGCACATCTCACAATTCTTATCATAAATTCCCTAAGCTATAGTATATTCAGTTTATTTCCTTCTACATCTATCTTGAGAAGGTCACAGGAAGGTAGAAAAATAGTTCAGAAGAGGGGAACGAGGATGATAAAGGTCCAGGCTAGTTCAGTGCATGGAACAATTTAGTTTCCATTTTGGAAAGGAGAGAAATGAAGGAAATGGGGAAGAGGACAATGCAGCCTGTGGAGGGTCTTTTTGTTCAGCTCTGTGGAGCTGATTTTGTTCATGTCTGTATTTCTCTGGCAGACCTTTAATGACACTTTGCTTAGAGGGCAACAGCTCTCAATCCCCAGGTGTCAGCAATAATGTGGCCAGCAGGATCAGGGCAGTAATTCTTCCTCTCTGCTGCACCTCGGAGAGACCCCATCTGGGACACTGTACAGCTCTGGAGTCCTCAGTTCAGGACAGACACTGAGTTGTTGGAGTGAGTCCAGAGAATGGCCACAAAGATGATCAGAGAGCTGGAGCATGCTGAAAGACGTGGGGTTGCTCAGCCTGGAGAGGGAGGGCTCTGAGGAGACCTTGAAGCCCCTTCCAGTACCTAAAGGGGGCTTATAAGAAAGGTGGGGACAGGCTCTTTAGCAGGTCCTGTAGTGATAGGACAAGGGCTGATGATTTTAAACTAAAATACCGTAGATTCAGAGTAGGTATAAGGAATAAATGTTTATGGTGAGGGTGGTGAAATACTCAAGGTCAGGTTGGATGGAGCTCTGACTAACCTGATCTAGTTGAAGATGTCCCTGCTTATTGCAGGAGTGTTGGAGTAGGTGACCCTTAAAGGTCCCTTCCAACCCATCCCATGCTATGATTCTATTATTCAAACATTACACTCACTTTAAGGAAGGCAATGAGGAACTCAAAGAACCATCTGTTTGTCAAGGTCACCTCCATACCTGGAAAACTCCTGGACCACACTGTCTCAGAATCCCTCTCTGAACATATGGAGAACAAGGAGGCAATCAGATTTAGCTAGCACAAATCATGCCTGAGCAGCCCAACTAACCAGCTGTATGGATGAAGGGAAAGCAGGAGATGCAAAGTGTCTTGACAGTGGTTCCCACAGAGTTTTAATATATAGCCTGAGGATGTATGGGCTGAGAGAATGGAGCATTACGTGGGCTGAAGACTGGCTGCACCTCTGGGCTGTGAGGGTAGTGATCAGTGACTCAATACAGGCTTGGTTGTGGCAGACAACAAAGTACACTGAGCACCAATTTGGAAACCAGTATTGTTCAGTATCTTTGTCGATACTCCATGATGACATGCAGTACAAATCTGAAGATGACACTAGGAAGGGTCACCGATATGTGGCACTTCAGTTCAGGGAGATACGTAGAAACTCACAGGATTGGATTAGCAGAAACGTCGTGAAGTTCAGTAAGGAAAAGTAGAAAGTTTTGCACCTTTGGCAGAGTGACCCCAAAACTGGTACAGGTTGGGAACCACCCAGCTAAGTGGCAGTCCTGCTGAAAGGAACATGGAAATAGGGGTTAGCATGGAATAAAGAGTCAATAGGATGCTCTCATTGCAAATCAAGTAAAAAACTTCCTACATTGGAGAACTTTAGGAGAGTGGTCAGCAACAGATCAAGGGAAATAATTGTGCCCCTCAAACTGGGACATGGTAAAGCCACACCTGGAATCCTCTGTACATTTTTGTCTCCCACTGTTCAGGAGGGATGTGGAAAAACTCTAGGAGATAGGTAGGGGCCTGGCATATCTGATCATTTATAACAAGAGACTGAAGAAACTGGGCTCTCTCAGTCTGGTGATGTGTAGGTGACAGGGCTGTGTAACAGCATCCTGCTGCCACCTGAAGGACAGGTTATGAAGATGATGGAACTAAATGCAGACAATAGAACAATAACAATTACCACAATTACTCTTGAGAGATTCAGAGTGAGCATTAGGGAAAGTTTTTTCACCAGGGGAGTAGTGTAGCACTGGAAAAAACAGAGTTGTGAATCTCATCCCCTTGCAGGTTTCCAAGGCTGATTTGACCTAGTATTGTTGACTGTCTTCACATGAGAAGTTGGACTATGCATTTCTGGACACCCCTGTTAAGCACAGGACTGTCTACTATGAATCTATTAATTTCACTCCATTTCTGTTAATGTACTCTTTAATAATAGCTTTTTGCTTTTATGATGTTCCAGTCACCTTCAATACCCACAACATCTCTTTGCTGTTGTGCCACTGATCTACCTTATTAGTGTACTTTTTTTCCTTTCTGAGATCTTTACTGAAAAAAAATGAAACATGTGAGCTCCAAAGCTGTCCTTGAAAAGACTGTGCATTTCCCCAAGCATAAAATGTCTGACTTATTGTTTGGGGTTTTTTTTTAATCAGTCTTCAGCATCTTACCGTTTTCATATTAATTTCTATCTTCTCCAGTTGAATAAATAACTATGTGTTAAATAATTTCTTATGTAGCACTGCAGTTCAGAAAGTCTGATCAATCTTTCTTCCTGGCCCACCCCAAAATCACCTATAAAGGTGTCTAATGTGCTATTTTGGCACGATTTGGCAAGCTTGCTGCATTGGATCACATGTTTTCAAACTATCATTTCCCTTAAAATCTGCTTTGAATCCTTTATACCTTTACAGGCAATCTGCATTTTTCTGGGTCATTCCCTTCAGTCCTTTCTTTGGTACCAGTGAGTTTGTTATTTCTCAGCCCCATAGCATTACCCCAGATCATCAAACAATCCTCCACTCAGAATCCCAATTTATTCACAAGTGCTCCCTCTACTCAGAGATGGAAATTAGTGAATTCCTTTTGGTCTCCTAGTAAATTCTAGTTCTGAGAGCCCCTTGGCAAGAGAGAAGAACAGATCCATACCATGTGCTTGGACATTCAGAGGCCTTGCACAGTCTTTCTGACATGCATCTTTGGAGATGTATGTGGACTGGTAGAAGGAGATAAGTCAAGCTATGCCTTGTGAGAGCAACTGATACACAGCAACAGGAGCAGAAATACACTGTTCACCTACTTGGGGCAGACTGTTACTAGTAGTAGTAGTTACTGGTAGTAGTAATTAATCAGTGCTTTGGTGAACTTCCAAAACTGAAATAATGCAGGAGGAGGTGTAGTGGCCCAAGTCCAGCTGAGATGGGCACAGAAAACACACTCTCTGCATGCTCTGAGAGTTGCAGGCAAAAGCAGTGGGATGCCGGGATACCCCTCACAATGCTGTTCTGCCGCCACACTGACCCTGCCCCCAGAATCGGGCACATCCCCACCCAGACTGGACTTTGCATTTCCCATCCTCATCCCTAGCAGATGGAAAGTGATCGGGCAGTTTGAAGGTGCTAGATGGCAACTTGCTCCTGAAGCTGACAGTAGCCACCTGGCCCCCAGTCCGGCAGGACCGAGCTCGCTGCTCAGAGGCTCTCGCTTGTGCAGGCTGGAGTCTGGCTCTAAAGTCCCACACAGGAAATCCTTCTAGGATGTGCTTAGACTCTGATTCCCGGATGTTCACAGCAAGCAAAGGCTTCCTGCATGCAGAATGGAGGTTAAAAATAAAACAAGGCACCTGCTAGGAACACACATGGCCAGGGCTGGGGGAAAAGTGAGGGGACAACTCTCCTTAAGGCAGGAAAAAGTTTTTTTCATGTGAGATCCAAAGTTTGCCTCTGCCATTTAGGATGCCCTTGAAATCCATGAAAGACAATCCACAAAATCCATGAACAGAGAAAAAGCTGCAAGATCATTTCACCTACAAATGGAGTTGGTACCTCAGCTGTGCAGCTCTGTATTCACAGCCAGGACAAGAGGAAATGCTACTTGCGTGCTGCTGCTGGATCTAACCTGGTTAGAGGGCTTTGAACCTCACAGTGGAACAGTTCTTCTGCATTCCCTTCTTGTCTGGATGGACACAGAGCTCCTGTCACACGAAGTTCTTGCAACATGCGTATTTCTGTGCTGTAGCAGTTACTCCTGAGCAGTCTGGAGCCCTGAAAGTAAGGTCCTCTCCCTGGGCTGCATGTGATGGATGGCTTTAGGATAGAGAGCAGGTGGAGTTCAATTAGTTGATGAGAATGTTTGCAATCTTGTAACTTTGGTGAAGCTCTGGCAGTGTTGTAAGCAGCTGGATTGAGCAGGGGTCTTAACACCACACTTTGGCTTCAGCATGGATGAACCCAGCCCTCACCTCCATTTGCTTCCCTTTTTATTTATGCTCTGTTTTCCAGGAGGTTATCTAGCACATCCCTAAGCACCCTGAACACCTGATTGTCAGTCTTACCTCCTTTTATAGACAAATCCTCTAGCACAGCAAAACCTGTGAAATAGTTGGTCTTAACATGTTGCTCCCTGCTACCTCCTTGCCTTGAGCTTATACCCTGCATTGTTCACACCGGGAGCCCTACTGCTCTTTTTTTCACCTCTCCCAAGCCTGGACTTGTTCCTAGTTTTGGAGTTCCTTGCATTCCCAACTAGCAGTTGTCTTGAAATTCAGCATGAGACATCTAAAACTGCTCATTTGGTATTATCTTAAGTTATAGCAGCATGTAAATGTTAAGACTTTAAGTCAAGTGCAGAAATAACACAATCATATCCAGAAGACAAAATGGTCAAGTGAAGACAAATCAGTAGATACAACAAAGAGCATGGAAGGATAAGGCTACAAGTGAGAAAGCAGTTATATTCTCTGCAGGTACTTCCTAAACAACATACCAGAGGAAAGTTTTAAACAGTAGAAAAAAGATCTAAGGCTGTCAGATGCTTCATTTCCTCACCTCCAAGGTGGTTCAGTCGAACACATGAGCACCTGCCATGCTCATTGGATATGCACCCAACTAGTTCTGAAAGTCCACCCATAATGAAGACTTCATAAACCTGCCAGTCAATCTATTCAGTGCTAAATTTTCTTTGCTATTACTTAGACATATTATTTCTTGTACTACCTGTCATGAACACTGCAAATAGATTGTTGTCTGCAACTGTCCTGTACAAATCAAGGTGGTCATCGTATCTTTTCACTCTTTTCTAGGCTAAACTGTCCAGAGCATTTAATCTTTCTGTATTGTATTTACTCAACATCTAATCATCTCCTCTGGACTTTCTCAGATTTGTCTACATTTTTTGAGGTGCACTGACTAGGACTGGATACAGTCTGTGACTGTGGGCCTGATCACAGCAAAGCAGAGCCAGAAATGTTACTTCATCACAGAATCAGAGAAGTTGGAAGGGGCCCACAAGGATCATTTAATCCAACTCCTGGCCCTGCACAGGCCCATCCCCAAGAGTCACACCATGTGCCTGAAAGTATCATCCAAACACCTTTTGAATTCTGTCGGCCTTGGTGCTGTGTCAGCTGCCCTGGGGAGCCTGTTCAGTGCCCAACCACCCTCTGGGGGAAGAACCTTTTTTCTAATATGCAGCCTAACCCTCTCCTGAGGGGACTCCAAGCCATTCCCTGGGTGCTGTCCCTGGTGCCCCCAGAGCAGAGCTCAGGACCTGCCCCTCCTCTGCCCCTCCCCAGGAAGCTGGACCTGCGATGAAGTGTCCCCTCAGCCTTCTCTTCTCCAGCTGAACACACCAAGTGCTCTCAGTGCCCTCACATGGCTTCAAATCAAGGCCCTTCCCCATCTCTGTGTCCCTCCTTTGGACACTCTCTAAGAGCTTTAGAACTTTCTGATATTGTGTCACCCCAAACTGCCCCAATATTGCAGGTGAGGCCGTCCCAGGGCAGAGCAGGGTGGGACAATCCCCTCCCTGGCCTGGCTGGTAATGCTGGGACTGATGCCCCCCAGGACAGGATTGTCCCTCCTGGCTCCCAGGGCACTGTTGACTCATGGCCAACTGACCACCGACTAGGACCCCCAGGGCCCTTTCCCAGCACTGCTTTCCAGCTTCTCATTCCCAGTCTGTCCATCCATTCGGGGTTGCCCCATCCCAGGGGCAGAATCCAGCACTTCTCCTTGTTGAACTTCTGATGATTGATGATTCCCAGCCCTCTGATCCATCCAGGTCTCTCTGCAGGGCCTTCCTGCCTTCCAGGGACTCAACAGCTCCTCCCAATTTAGGGTCATCTGCAAACTTGTTTAGTATCCCTTCCAGTCCTGTGTCCACGTTGTTTATGAAGATGTTGAGGAGTACAGGGCCCAAGATGGAGCTCTGGGGAACCCCCTAGTGACAGATCACACCCTGATGTCAGCCCAGTCACTGTCACCCTCCATGCCCGACCTGTGAGTCAATTGCTCACCCAGCACAGATGTGTTTATCCAGCTGTTGGATGGACAGTTTGTCCAGAAGGATCCCAGGAAAGACAGGGTTGAAAGCTTTACTGAAATCCAAAAACATCACATCAAGTGGTTTCCCTTGATCAACCAAGTGGGTCACCTTGTCACAGAAGGAAATCAGGTTGGATAAGCAGGACTTTCAGAAGCCATGCTGGCTGTGACCAGTGACTGCGTTATCTTTCAGATGTTTTTCAACAGTTCCCAGAACAGTCTTCTCCATCACTTTACCAGGCACTGAAGTGAGACTGACAGACCTGTAGTTTCCAGGCCCTCTTTCTTGTCCAGCTTGAAAACAGAGACAACATTCACCAGCTTCCAGTCAGCTGGGACCTCTCCAGATTCCCAAGACAGCTCAAAAATCATCAAGAGAGGTTTTGTGATGACATCAGCAGCTCTTTGAGGATTCTGGAATGAATCCCATCAGGCCCCATAGAACTTCATGCATCCTGCAAGTCTTATTCCGGTTTATACCATCTCATATGATGTTACTGTGTTTTTGCAATATGGCCTCTGATTCATATTCAACTGACAGGTCCCTGTAAACCAAACTGTATAGACTGTTTTTTCTATCTGTACCGTTTGTTATTCCTACTAAGTGGATAATCTTCCAACCAAGGAATAATGATAATTTTTCCATGTTGTTTAATGTTTTTGATGTTGTTTAGTATCTTGACTAACAATCTTCAAGGAAGTATGAACTGACTAAACAGAAGGACACAGAACAATAGGGAAATTATGTTATTGCAGCTTTAGTGTTGTAAACATAATGTTCAATATTTATAAAGACTGTATAAAATGGTCAAAATCATAAGTCAGTATGCATAGTACAAGGTTCCATGTGGAAACCTTTAGAAATATAAAAAAAATTAATGATTTCTAAGGATCTGTAAGAAAAATATAAATTTAACTGTTTCAATAATAATAATAATAATGTTGCAATCTAGCAAATGAAGGCAGAACAAGAGCAATGGGATGGAACTGAAGTTATACAAACTGAAAGGAAAGAGCAACAGTTAAGTGAAAGGAGGAATTAATCACAAGAATAACTATGACAAAGGCATAACAAGTTCCTAACAGTCAAGATTGTCCACCTTGGCTTATAAGGGTGCTGGGCCACCAGGGCTTTTGCCCAGAAAAGTTGGACCAGATAATCCCTGAGGTCACTTTCAACCTGGTATTCTCTGGTTCTGCAGGTCTGTGGCCTTTCTCAAGAGGCAGAGTCTGTCCCCAAGTTTGTGTAAGCTTTGTGATTCCCAAAGGACACGGACAGTGTCACCCAGTCCTGGTATCTGAACTGCCCTCTGAAACTGTGTGCTGCCTGCCCTATGAAACCCTTCCCAAAGAGATGGCTGAAGTGTGTCAAAAGAAGGAACTGTTGTTTTGAGAAAAGGGAATGGGAGAATGATGAGAAGGAAACCATCTAGTACATTTTCATCTGTGAGCCCAGACAAAACTGGAATCAACATTTCCAGAGAGGGAATTGACTGAGCTGAGCCCTGAGCTACTGACTGCTCTACTTCCTGTCCTGGCTTCTTCCATCCTCCTTCTCTGGAATCTCTTCATCCGTGTTTTGCAGCGGGGTGACCTCATTTGGCAGCAGTTCTGCGAGCATTCGCTGACTGGAGAACACCACTCTCACCGGTGCCTCTTAGAACGCTGCTTGCTAAGGCCTGGACTTCCTCCCTGGGAGCAAACAAGTCTCCTTCTGTTCCCGTGAAAATCAGCTGGGAGGAAGCAAGATGGGGGGGTGGTTTCCGAAATGACATGGATTGTGATTACAGACACACCTCAGAACCCACGGGCTGGGGGTGGAGGGCACAGGGGCTGCAGGTCATTTTTGCACAAGCTGACACATGCCCCTGGTTAGCAATGTTCATAAACAGGTACAAGCCTGATGGCAAAGAGCCTGCTGATTTCAGTAAAAGGAAGAAAACAATTTGAGGAATATCCTTCCCAAAGAATATGGCTTTTGCTTTAGAGGCGTTTTCTATATATAGTGAGGTGACTATTTCAGAATGGAAAATGTTTGTTCAGGAAGGAAAGGCTCTGAGATCAGCAGAGCTGAGTCTCACCCACACATAGCCGGCTCCATTGGACTCTTCTGCCCAGCAGTAGGGACTTGGGAGGAGGCTGCAGGGGAGAGGGGACTGTCCAGGAATTGCCCACCTGCACCCTATTTCTCCACGCTTAAGCTTGGGTTCAAGCTCTGGTCTGTCATGGAGGGTCAGGTTCTGAAGTAATATCTGATAACTCCTCTAGGAAAAAGAAAAATGCAGATGGTCTGACCTTCTTTTTCCCTCTGATAAATGATATTTGGCAGCAACAACCCATGTGCACTGGGATGCTACAATACCCCACAAATACCCTGGACTGCAGATGCCAGCAGCAAACTGGAAGAGCATCACACTGACCAGACAGCTGAATACACTGTGTGCATATATATGACCTGAATTTCACTAAATATACCTGCTGCAAATAGGCATGGGGAGCTGTCATTCCAAGCTAGAGAGGATCACACACACAAACACAAGGACCGCCAGCCCGGGGGAAGGCAGGAGGAACTGGTATGGTGCAGCTCCATCTTGTGGCAGTTTATTTCTGACACAGTGCTAATCTCATGAATGTTAGCTATCTGTGGTGTAGCGCTGCTTATGAGTCCTAGACACTGACCCATATTATGTGCTAAGCTTACTGTGATTAAGTTATTTTAAAAAATGAAAAATCAATTGTTACCTTGCAGTTTAAGCTGCCATGATGCACATAATTTGGCAAATATTGGACCTTTAGGTAACATCACACAATCTAATCCAAATCACAGTCCCCATGTGCGTGCCAAGGGTTAGAAGTGCACACATGAGCCTACCATACAGTTTAAAAGTTACTCAGATATCCAGGTTAAATCCCAGCCCTATCGTTTCCCCAACAGCAGAATCAGACTACAAAGCACCACTTTGCTGATCCTGCTTTACATAACCTTAAGGGCAATAACTGGTGTAGCAGAAGGAAGAAAGTTTGGTTTATGAGTCAATTTAATGATTCTTAAGTATCTAGAAATAACTCAGGCCACTGAGAGGCACTGTGAGATGGCATAAGGGATGGGTAACCCAGAAGGAATATAGAAGTGTTACCCAAGCAAGCAGATATGGGGAGGGAAAACCAAAGCCCACCTAGAGACAAGTATGGCAAGAGATGTGAAGTGCAATAAGAGAGCCTTCTGCAGGTATGTCAGCAGCAACAGGAAAATTAAGGAAAACATGGGCCCTCCACTGAATGGGGCAAGCATCACAGTGACAAAGGACACGGAGCATTCCTTCAGGAATCCCAGGCCTCTGAGACCAAAGGGAAGCTTGGGAGAAAGGAATATTTACCCTCAGTGGAAGAGGGTGAGGTTAGGGACTCCTTTTATCAGACTGGGCTTACACAAGTCCCTAGGATCTGTACAAATGCCACAGGTGGTGAGGGAGCTGGGTAACATCACTGTGAGGCCACTCGTGGCTGTCTTTGAGAGGCCACTGTGATGGTGGGAGGTTCCCAAGGGCTGAAAGAAAGCAAATATCACTCCTATCCTCAAGAAGGGCACTGATGGTTCTTGCCGTATTATAGGAGGGAACCAGAAGTGGAAAGCAGCTGTTTGGAGTCCCACCTGACAAGTGGCAGAGGCCACTGAAGTTAAAGGCAATTGAGTCAGTTTGCAGAACTCAAAGCCGTCCAGTTGGCCCTAGATATTGCAGAGAGAGAAGGATGGCCAAGGCTCTACCTCTACAGCGACTCATGGATGATAGCCAATGCCCTGTGGGGATGGCTAGAACGATGGAAGGAGATGAGTTGGAAGCCTAGAGGAAAACCCATCTGGGCTGCTGATTTGTGGCAGGACATTGCTTCCAGAGTGAAGAAACTGAATGTGACAGTCCGCCATGTGGATGCCCATGTGCCCAAGGGTTGAGTTAACGAGGAACATGCTCATAACAGACAGGCAGACCGAGCTGCACAGGTTAAGGTATCACAAATAGACCTAGACTGGTAATATAAGGGAGAGCTGTTCCTAGCTCGATGGGTCCATGATGCTGCAGGTCATCAGGGCCGAGATGCCACCTATAGATGGACACGAGACCGAGGGGTGGATTTAACCACGGACGCTATTTCCCAGGTTACCCACGACTGTGAAACCTGTGCCGCTGTTAAGCAGGCGAAGAGATTGAAGCCCCTGTGGTATGGTGGACGCTGGGACAAGTATAGGTACGGAGAGGCATGGCAGGTCGATTACATCACGTTGCCACAGACCCGCCAAGGTAAGCGCTATGTGCTTACCAAGGTGGAAGCGACCACTGGATGGTTAGAGACATATTCGGTGCCACATGCAACGGCCCAGAATACTATTCTGGGTCTTGAAAAGCAAGTCCTGTGGCGACATGGCACTCCAGAGCGAATTGAGTCGGACAATGGGACTCATTTCAAGAATAATATAGTGGCCACTTGGGCACGGGAGCATGGTATCAAGTGGGTAAATCACATCTCATATCATGCACCCACTTCTGGGAAAGTTGAAAGGTGTAATGGATTGTTAAGAACAACTCTAAAGGCACTATATGGGGGAACTTTTAAGAATTGTATAAACAACTACATGGAATTATTTTCTTCCTTTTATTTAAATTGCTTGACACCTTAGGTAACTGCAGAGTATGGTAATCCCACAGATAGTGCATGGAGCCACCAATTTTAAAATCAGGGTGCTAGTTTCTCTTTCAAACATTTTTTTGTTTTGTTTTCACAAGCCTCAGTGTAATTTTAAATTTAACACTTCAAAGTTTATGATCCTCTTCTCCTCTATGACATTCTCTTTGATGACCAAGTACACAAAGGATTCTATGACTGAGGATGGAAGTCTTAGGCAGCCACTAATTTGCCACTGTGTCACAGGCTCATAAAGCAGACAAGGTACAGTTTCCAGTTTATAGCCTTCCTTACAAAATCTAAATACCTTCCAGAAGCTCATCAGACAATATTATAGAACCTCTCTGGGTTCTACTGACATTGTTCATGAGGTGGGGAACACAGTAAGAAACGTATGAAAAAGGGGCATGTCTATAAATCAAATCCATGTAATGCCCAGTATCTTCAAATAAGTAAATCTGCTTCCAAACATCAAACCTTTCCCATGTGGAATTTATAAAAGAACCAGGTCCAAGAATATTGGAACCTGACAACTGATCAAACAAAACAGAAATGTATTTTCTGAACTGATGGCCCACTATAAAGCAGGGGAGATAGATAATTCAGATAGATCTCATTTCACCCTGCAGCGGGAGCTTGAACTTCTGCTTATGCAGGAAGAGTTCTCACAAACCACAGACAAGCTGTGTGTCCCCCACAGCTTCCTTCTCCCATACAGACCCCCCGGAATACCCCACAGCACTTACTCCCTGACAGCAGTCTTGCCCTCCAAGCAACCTTGCCTCCAGCCATGGCTGGTGGGTTCCAGCAAGCTAGCCAAGGTGCCTCTTGGTGCTCCCTTTGCAGTGACAGCACTCTTAGTGCAGTACTGCAGTCCTCCAGCTCTCTGAATCCCATTCCATGATTTAACGGCCTGAAATTTCAACCAGTTTTTGTTTGCTTTGTTGTTGTTGTTGTTGAACTGAGGCCCAAATCATCCTGTCATTGGCTAAGGCATCAGACTTCCCTGTATGAACTACTACTTCAAAAATGTAACAGAGAGAAACCTCAAATTTCTCCACCTGAGAAACATGGTGTTAACACACAGGGGCAAGTAGGAATAGGGTGTGGAAATGCTCATTTCCCTGATGGAAACAATTAGAATTTAATTTTAACTAGATTCTTGCATTGCCTCTGCATTCCAGAATGGACAGAATGGGCACACATAACTGCAGTAATTGATAATGGAAGAAATTTTTAACCAATTCTACCATATTAGAAGTGAACTATTTGGTAAATAGCCAATGCACTACCTACATTTAGGAGAGATTCCTTAAAAACAACTACAGGTCTGTTAGCTTGATTATAACAGAATGCAAAACTGTCCTGAATGGAATCTTATAAAACCGACCAGTTCAGCTCAAAAGTAGAATACAAAATTTAACAGCCCAAGTAATTAACAGTATGAACCACTTAACTAATGATGTTGTAAATTTCTAGTCATTGGTAACTCTTGAATCAAAACATACTTGTGTGGGGGTTTGCTTTAGGTGTTTTTTTTTTGTTTGGTTTTGTTTTGATTTTTGTTTGCTTGTGGGCTTTTTTTGTTTATGTTTTTTTTGCCAAATATATGTTAGTAAATCAAGGAAAAGATAATTCAGGGAAGTTCTATGGCATGTGTTTTACAAGATGACAGGCCAAATCACAATTCACAGTACTTCTTTTGTGGGTTTGTAATTTATGACTGCTAGGAACTGTATCCCAGAGTCATTTAAATCCTACTGTTCTGAAGATAAAACCCACAGTTACACATGAAATTAGACTGTAGATCATATAATTGCAAGACATAATTAAACAAAAGGGTCAAGAAGATTCAAGGATCGGAGATTTTAAAGGTTAAGAATATTCAGTGTTACCATGGATTGCAAACAAACAAACAAACAAACAAAGCTTTAATTATGTGAACATTTCTCTGCTATGTCCAATCTAAATCTACCCTCTTTTAGTTTAAGATCATTATCCCATGTCCTGTCACTGCAGGCCTAGGTAAAAAGTCTCTTTGTTTTATAAGACCCCTCTATGTATTGAAGGTCTCCTTGGAGCTTTCTCTTCTCCAGGTGATCACCCCCAGCTCTCCCAGCCTGGATCTAGAGTAGAGGAGCTCCAGCCCTTGGAGCAACTCTCTGGCCTCCTCTGGACTCTCTCCAGCAGCTCCATATCCTTCTCATGTTGGACTCCAGAGCTGGAGGCAGCACTGGGGTGTGATCTCACCCGAGCAGAGAAGAGGGGGAGAATTGTTCTCCTGGACCCAGATCCAATCCATTTTCTGGGCTGCCAGCCCACAAGGCCAGCCCATGTCCAGTGTTTCATCCACCAGTACCTCCAGTCCTTCTTGGCAGTGCTGCTCTCAATCTCTCCATCTCCAGAGTGCATTGATACTGGTGGTTATCCCACCCCAGGTTCTGTGGTTCTTTAATGAAGGCAAAATATGATCCCAAGCAACTGAAGATCAAGAAGTGTTTGGACAACACTCTTAGGCACATGGTGTGACTTTTGGAGATGGTCCTGTGCAGGGCTAAGGGTTGGACTCAATGATCCTTATGGGTCTTTGCCAACACAGCATATTCTGTGATTCTGTGAAGATTCTCCATTCATCCTGGATCTGACTAACCTGAAAAAAGTGATCAAAATAAAATCATGTGAGCCGGGAGCACAACAATAAAGGAACCAGAGAAATCTGGATTGTTTCTTACTCTGAGAGATGATTATTTGTCCCTGTAATTCCATTGACAGTTTGAGTATCATTTCTAACTCTTCAGAAGTATATTGCCATGGCACATGGGACTCAGTGAAAACAATGAGTCACATAAATCCTTTGAAATGCAGTTGAAATCCTCAGACCATTACTTGGGATTATAATAACAGAATAAAATAGGTAAGAAATTTCTGCATTTTTGATGGGTAAAAGAAAGAAGAATGAAACAAGGCAAAGAGGAAGTAAAGAGGTTATTTCTTGTTCCTTTCCCATGCTAGGAAGCATAGAGCTCTTACAAAGAAACATCTGAAAGCAGAACGGGGAAAGTGTTTGAGGACTGAACTAAAACATGTTAAAGTCACCTGAAATCGAGGACAAGGGCATAAGTAAAAGTTTGAACCTTACCATTTTAAACTAGGAAGATAACAAAGTGAAAGTGGGAGGAACCAGTGCAGGAGGTGAAAGAGATCCCAGAAATATGCAAGGGCTCAGAACTTTCAGGGTTTAGTTTGCAATGGAAGAGAAAGACAAAATGAATCAGGGTAGAGAACAACAGAGAAGACAATTAGCCAGCAGAGAAATGTGAGCCATGGTTGTGAGCAAAAAAAGAGAAGGAGCCAGAAACTGAAAGAAGAAAGGGAGGCAGGATGGATCTAGTGATAGCAACACCCAAAAGCTGAACACAGTACTTCTCTGAAGGGAAGAAGAAAGGAAGCAGGATAGGGGAAAGGCAGCAGTGGAAAGGTAGCAGTGCAGCACTCCGCTGGCACCTGACCCTATTCAAGCAACATGAATTATCAGTTTACACATGAGAAATGTCAAATAAAAATTTTTTGAGGATTTGGGACATAGACAGGAAGACCATGAAAAAGACCATGACAGACACATTTTTTACAGAGGACATTTCAGAAACAGCAGGAGAAAGCAAGGTGATATTAAAATCGGCAACATGACCAGTGGAGTAAACAGAAAAGATGGAAGGAAATATTAATCAAACCAAGGGGGGTGGAAGGAAGTAGCAGGTCTTGCAAGCTGGATGCAGGATTTAAATTTATACTTACCTGTAGACAGAGGGGTTAGGGTACATATGCATACAATCTATGAGATCTTGCAAAATGTCTGATTTATTGAGAAAAGTTGCCCGTTATATACCTTCTCTGTGCTATGTCTCTTGACCAGCTGTACAATAATTGGGTATAAGTTATCGTCCAGAGGTTAACATGCATTACAAATACACTTTCAATTGGTTTACAACAGCTGTCCAGGTGGAGTGAGATAACTGTTTACCTTATTAAACTCCACCTTGTTCTTGGCAAAGATTTCCTTTTGTTCTCACTCGAGACCTTGTAGCCATATTGGCTTTACAATTTACTATGTCTATAAAGCTATATTAAAGCAAGGCTTACAAAAATACAAAACACAAAATGAATTGCTCATTTAAACACATCTGTTCCTTCCACACTTACCATGGGAAAACCAAAAAACAAGGCAGAGAAAGGATCTAGCAAAGGCAATAAGAACCACTAACAGATAAGAGTAACAAGATGGAGAAATAGCATCAGCAAGACAGGAGGAATAAAAATGTAAGACTGGCACATAAAAAAGAACCCACCCTCAAAGAATTTGAAAAATGCTGAGCAGAAAATTATCATAGGAGGACCCCAAAGTACAAGACTGTACAAAGCTACCCTAGAGGAAAGGAGCATGAGGACAGGGGAAAGCATAAAAATGAAGACAAGAATATCTTTCACGTGTTTGCAGCATTTCCTGCTAAGTTATGAGCAGCAGTATCCCAAGCTCTACATTAGTTCTTAGGAGAGGTTGGAGGGACAAGCCCAGAGTGCCATTCCAATACAGTATCACCTCAAGCAGAGTCCAGAGAGGGGTCAAAGGTGAAAAAATCCTGTTGTGCTTCCCTTCCATTTCTAACTGATCTTTGTTTTGTTCTGTTGCTTTGAATCCTCTCCTTCTGGGATGAGTTTCATTCCGAATCTTACTAAGAGTTGGTCTCATCCTCCGACAAGGACTCTTTCCTACAGAGTAAGAGCATGCTCCATTCCTGCAGAATTTTCCCTGTGACAGGCTGGACCAGGACTGCACTGATCATCAACATCTGCAATTGCCAGCAATCTGTCTGCTCTGCACTGGTGGCAGAAAATTAAAACCTTCCTTGGTGCTTTCTCTGCTCAGAATAGAAAGTGCCTCTCTCCCCATTATGAAACCCGTTCCCGGCCTGGAACAAAGGCTGGAAGTTTCTGGCAAGTACAGATCTCACCACAAGAAAGCAGGGGCCAGCACAATTTATATTATTTCCTCCCTTGCCATCTATGTGTGGGGGCCCAAAGTGATGATATTGTGGCTCAGATGCTACAAAGCCAAATTCATGGACCAGAGACTCCCTGGAGACTGACTAGATGTCTGTGTCAGGTTAGGAGTTCCTGGAAGCAGAAATAATAGCAGGATGAAGCTTAGAGAACTGGACGCTGCAGAACTGAGAGTCAGATCACTGGAGAGATCTGCCCTTTGCTAGTCCTGTTCATCCAAGCCTCCTGGCAAGAAATAGGTGAACACAATTCTGATTTTAAGATCATGTGGATAGGGAATTCTAACTTGGGGAAAGCAGCACCATGTCTGCTGGCAAACATGACAGTAAAATACTGTTGATCCTTGAAACTCAGGACATTGATAAGAAATAATGTCACCTGCCAGCAGAACAGCGCATCATGTAGCCGGTATCCTGACAAAATTTACTCACAGTGCAAATACAGATTTTATTTCATTTTCTGAAAATCCTGTTGTAATACTAGTCAATTTTACAACCATCTTACAACTAAAGAGACTCAATTTCTGATTATAGGGAACACCTCAAACCAGAACTCCTTTTGACTTGTAACCAGGATGGGTTTGAAACGCTGATCCCAGAACACTGACATTGTGCCAGTAATCACTGTACTGATGGAATAAACAGAAGTGATGCCAGTCCTTCTTGCAGCTGGACCAGAGGCTCGTTGGTCACTTTCAGCTGTTGTATTGTATTGTATGGTATTGTATTGTATGGTATTGTATTGTATGGTATTGAATTCTATTCTATTCTATTCTATTCTATTCTATTCTATTCTATTCTATTCTATTCTATTCTATTCT